>CAIGQW010054471.1:8979565-8996846 GCA_903798125.1 Danio choprae
ATCTGTGTCCTTCGTGGTCCGGTATTTTGGTTCGTTTGTTTCCTGTGGTCCGTGTGGTTGTGTCGTCCTGTCTACCCGTATCCAGTGTTTGTTCCCGTAAGTGTATTCAATAAATCCGTTTTTGTTAATGTATCCCGTGTTCAGTCTCGTCAAGTCATCCTCAGCCACCCAAGCGTTACAATAGGTAGCTTATAGATGAATTACTGTTTTGTAAACATTCAGGATGCGCGTGCATCGAGGTTGCAGAAAAAAACCGGGAGTGCTAGCATTTACAATGAGTGAATGACATCCGATGCCGTACAGAGTTTGTTGTTGTATTAGATATATGTTATATTGATTACATATATATATATATATATATATATATATATATATATATATTATTTACATAATGCTTTTAGCGTATTATAACAGCTTGTCACCCAGTGATAAGCACAGTTATTCGGCAAAATTAACGTTAAAGAGTGCGATAAGTCCATTTGCGATAGTACCCTCCCAATGGATATTGGATAAGATGAAATGTCCAAGCATCCAGCCCGAAATCTACAACTATCTCATTGAAACTCCAAGTGATTTTACAAGAGAGAAGTTAAAGGCCTAAAAGTCTTTGGATGCCTACAATTTTGTTCTGTGTGGTCATGTGCAAGAAATAATGTCCCATAATTACCAGATTCAAAACTTTGTATTGCTAAAAACAGAGCTTCTGCCTAGCCAAAGACAAGGAAAGAAGACGGAACTGTACAAGGCCTGGGTAATCAAACAAAACCACTGCATTCTGACAGAGAACTGCACCTGTGCGGCAGGGTATGTGAACTTACATTTTTACATTTCATTCTAAGCATTCAGGGTCCGCAGTTTAATTAACCATATTTAACTGTTTTTGCTAAAATCATTGCTGCTATCAAAAACGAGTAATGTGTAGGATTCAGCATAGCGTGAATTTACCTGATATTAAATGAGAACTGCAGAGTCAAGCATTTTTAATTAGGTCATCTCAGCTCTCAGCTCAAAGACGTCTGCGGTTGACATTAAAAGCAGTGCGGTGTTCGGTAAAATTTAAGTTTTCTATTTTTGGACTTTTGATTTTGGCATCCTACCACACAACACGACATGTTTGGTATTGAAACCGGTCTTTTTTTGCAACCAGTATGCGCGATTGAACCCGTGTGACGTAGGTTGGTAATTCCCTTATAGATATCTTAAAAACTAATAATACTGATACTAACATCTAAAGACACTAACTAACATCTATTTTACTTTCATGGGACATTTAAAGAGCCCCTATTATGCACTATTGCTCTATTCTTAGCCTTAACTCCAAGTGATAACAATGACATACATTCAGTGTTAATCGACAGCAGCAAGATTTTGCTGCTATTAAAATTGTAAGTCACTTTGGACAAAAGCATCTGCTAAATTACTAAATATAGCTATTTTGAACATTAGCTGTGGTGTGCACCAGCTCGTTGCTCGTGCATGCTGGTCAGCATGGCTCAAATAATTGAAATGAAAGTAAAAGCAGTGCTTTCCGCATCAAGTGTGAAAGCACAGCTGATGGTGGCCTAGCAATGACAGATGCCACAGGAGCACAAGCTCAGAAACGCATTTAAATTGGTAAAGGAACAGGCACACATTGACTTTTCCACACAGTTTTGTGAATTAGCCCCATAGTCAGTTAACCAGAGAGTTACAAGCTGCGTGGAGCAAACACACCACACAACTAAATACATATTTAGCAGGGAGGCAACCATTTTAATCACACAGGTTGTGATCTAGAGGAAGAAGAAACTGGTCCATATAAACTGTGTACTGATAAACTCCCTTTAAAGGTGTAACAAAGCCCCAGGTGCATCAATAGTCTTTGGTGCTGCTCCTTCCTTTAATAACAAATGGCCTGTTAATAGCTTAATTACCGTAGCAGTCATTAGTAAATGACATAAACATAGCACAAAAAACAAACTTTATCCGCTAAGAGGGGTAGGAGGGTTCAAGTTTTAACGGCTACAGTTCAAACGGCTATAGATCCAAATGCAGGGCAAATCATTCAAACAACTCTGAGTTGGCTGCATTTTTTTTTTTTTGAAATACAATAATTTTATACACAGTGCACTTTCAGATTTAAACTTCAGCCAGATGTTTTCACTCACGTAGATCTGCTTTACACACTACATAAAAGGTAAGTTTCTTTAAATGCATCAGAATACATATTTTGAACACACAGACAGGGGTCTCTATGTTAACTGCAAACTCTCTTTACAGGTGCAATAGCACTGTGGTCCATTGTTTGCTTCACAGTAACAACATTTTCACTCTGGTTTCTTGTTCAGGCAGCAGCAGACAAGCAGTCAAGCAGCACCTTCACTCCTTAACAATGGCTGCCACTTTCACACATACTGGAAGCTTTTTGTGCAGTCAAGCACGGTGCTCACGTCACTCTTACAGAGAGCACATCATTATGTAGGTAAAAGGTCACATTTTTATTTGATAAAAATGAAAAACAAAAACATAACAGAAATGCTGTGCTTGTGTCATTATTATTTTTTATAGCAGGATGACTAGCATGATTTTCAGGTCAGACATTAAGGCGCAATCCCAATTCTACCCCTTAGCCCAGGGGTACCTCTCGTTTCACATGAAGGGGTAGGGCTATCCCAATTCTCTTTAGCTTGAAGGCGTAGGGCTAAAGAGAAGGGCTAGATAGCCCTTGAAACTGAGATTTTTCAGGACCACACTCGACCACAATCTACAATGGCAGTATGACTGCACACGGACGTAAGGAGATGCACAAATGAGTATTTTTTTGTCATTATTATGAATTTTTACAACAAAGAGTCATGTTTTAATAAATTCATAACCGCGTTTGTCTTTTACCGTCATGCTTTAAAAAAAAAAAAAAAAAGCTAAAATAAAAGCCGCTAATTTTTGCTATCTATAATCCCTAATAATACCTCCTGTATAGTAGTCCCATAACATACTTTCACATCTGATACTCAAATACCCTGTCAGAAAAGTCTAGTGGCTGGGAATGACCTTTTTACAGTGTCTTGAATACATTTCCATTGATGAATATGGCCACGGTGTAAATGTACAGTACAGTTACGAGCTTATTGCCACATTATAACCTTATGATAACATGATATATGCCTTCAGTGCTTTCTTGAAGATAAATATCAAAAAATAACGTAACTGAAATAACTACAGCAGTCGTCGTCTATCTCATATGTAGCAAGAGATTGAGATGACATATGATGACGTGTGCAGGTGTTGTAGTGCTGTCCTATTTCTTAGGGGTAAATTTTGAAGCCCTTCCCCTTTACACTCTGTTTCAAGGGCTAAGGGGAAGGGGTAGGGGTACAAAAATAGAACTTGGATTGGGCCTAAGTTGCACACAGTATTTTTGTATTTTCACTTATAGGTTATTTTTACACGAATGCTGAATCATTGTATCAAATTCAAATTATTGACAAAACTTTATGTTTTCAGCACTCTGGTATGAGCTCAAATCCTGAAATGTTCTTGTATCGTATGAAAATTTGTCAAGTTACTTGGTTAAAGCCGATGCACTGTGCCTGTGAAAGCAGCTGTCTTTTGGGTGAACAAGCACCGCTTGCACTCTGCCTTCCCAGTGGTGAAATGATACAGTGTCTGTGAATATTAAACGGCAAAAAGACTAATTGTCAGTAACTTGCTTGCCCTACACAGTGACCTTGTTTATTTTCTTAAATCACATTTTATTTTTTGTTCTATTTGTGATGTAAAGTTATTCAGAATAAGCAAAGTTTACTGTTTAATGCACTGTCAAATTTATGACAAGTTATGTTGACACAGTTATGATGTATTTGGTTATGTCAAGTTGTTAACAAAAGTCAATGAATGAATGAATGACACTTAATGACAGTTGTCATATGCATGCATAAAATGTCCTTTATTTTCATGATTATAACATATTCATGAACAACCACTTCAAGTAAAAAAGTGTTAACCTTTACTGTTAAAATTGTTAAACACCCTATCTCCATCATATGTTTATCATGTCATGATAGGCCTTAGTGTTTGATCACCACATTTCACCACAATAATCTTCTTATTGTTTGGAATTGGTTTTATAATTGCAATTCAATTTTATTTGACATGAGACTTTTAAAAGGGCACTTGTTAATGTGTGTCAACTCATTTTGTTTAAAAGGAATTCATTTAAAACTTCATACCATGAGGTCAGTATTGTTAATCGTTTCGCATCGTTATTGAGTGAATGGCTTCATCTTTACTTAAGACTGCAATTTGTGTATAAAATATTAAAAAAATAAATAAATAAAAAAAAACAGGAAATTAGTGTATTTAAGACTAAATGTATTAAAGGTATGACATAGTAGAGTGCACGAAGGACATATTCAAAATGTTTTACCTTCACGCTACAGCCATATTGATAACATAATTTTCTCATTTTCATGTATTTTACGTGTGTAAAATCCTGGTGAAAAAAAGTTCCAAATAAAGATAACCGGAACAAAACACAGACTGTTACGTTGCACACGGGATCATTAATATGCACGCCCCAGGCTGCATTTAATTGGCCACAATGTTTTCCAATCAGATTACAACAATGATCTTTCATTAGTCTGGTGGCTTAAAGATATCTCACTCACTCCTTCTAGCTAAGATAAACTCCTCTACCACTTCAGTTGAAACAATTTAATAAGGCAACTAATTCATTTGTTAAAATATTTTTGACAAATGAAATATGATTCCTTAGCAAGTGATAATTTCGCATGCTGTGTGTGTGCATATGTGTGTGTGCATGTGCATGTGTGTGTGTGTGTGTGTGTGTGTGTGTGCGTGCATGCGTGCGTGTGTGTGTGTGTGTGTGAGCGAGAGGGCACTGACAAACTGCAGAGTGTCAGAGCAGAGCTCACAAATATTAACGACCATTCAAAATATGGTCAAACCTGAGCTTATAGGGGCAATTTCTGGGGTAGTTTCTAGACATTTTTTGCACTTACCTTAGCCACATACTTACTATGTAAATATCAGAGAACAATTTAACTATTTGGATCAATGCACTGGAGTCAAGAGGTTTGCTCATAATGCAATTACTTTTATGTCTTTCTCTGATTATTATTGCTGCACATAAACCTCACCAACGATAAGTTAAAGAGATTAACACCTATATTTATATTTGTGACATATGCATGTTGGTCTTTTTGTATAGCTAAACAAAGCAGAATAATATTCTGTAAAACATTGAAATGCTTTTTTTTTTTACTACAAAAACTATTTTGTGAATATGTTTCTTCAATTAATAGCAACAGTTCCCGGTTGTGTTTGTTGTTGCTTGCTTATGTATGCTATTTATATATTAAACATATATTATATGTGTTTGTGTTGCAAAGTAATAAAATTATATTTGATTTGGTTTTGGTACAATACATACATTGACAATAAATTCCCCAATTAAATTCTTTTTAATAAAGATTTTTTTGGAAGCAGTCTTTATACATAAATATATAGTATCCTTTATATTTTAGAAAAGAAGTCCCTCGTGAGGGTGGTTTCCCCCACTATCCAAAGACATGCTGCATAGGTGAAATGGAGACCATAAATTGCCCGTAGGTGTTAGTGTGTGTGTGAACGTGTGAATGTGTGAGTGTGTGTGTGTTAACCTTGCGATGGACTGGCCATCCATCCAGGGTGTTACCAAGAAGCTGGGATAGGCTCCAGCATCCCCACGACCCTACATAGGACAAGCAGTTTGGAAAATAGATGGATGGATGGTCCCTCGCAAGGAGATCATTAAATTTGGGGGCCCTTAGCATGAAAAAGTTTGAAAAGCACTGTACTAGAGGTCACTGACACCCCATGCATTACTGTCTGGCATATTTTGCATTATTTCGATCAGCCTAAAGTGTTTTTTTGCAGCAAATATTTGCCCTTTGAGGGAATAGGCTCACATCCACAGTAACACAACAAGCAAAGGACAGCATACATTAGGGAATGCTTATTGCCGTCAAATATAATTATTGAGATGCTTTTTGCCATCACAGATGAAGATCCAAAAATGTGCATTTGTAAAATTATTAGAGACCCCGGTTTAAATGTTTACGTACAGATGCAAGCAAAGAGATATTTCAATAATATCTACCGCCTTTAAGCTTCCTATTCTAAAAGTGAGCTAAAAGAAGCAGCAAAAAAAAAAATCAATCATGGTAAGCTGCATATTTTAGGGCATCATTAATCAAACAAATAATTAATGAAGGGGGCAAAAGTTGTGCTAGTCTTCAAAACAGACATCAAGCATTCTGACTTTATACGTTCTTCCATTTCTGTCTCTCTGTCTGGGACCCAGGGCAAAAAGACACTCATTACTCCTAATACCTTATAGCAATCAAGATGAAAAGCAAAAAACAGCGGCACAAGAAGGGTAAACTTTATTAAACTTCATTAAAGTCAAAGTCGGGGATCATGTCTGTAATGGTCACACTCAGTGGAGGGCGAGCAGCGTAAATCATCTCAAAGGCTTTTTTCCAGCTTAATGGCTGGGTAATTTATACTTTGATGTCGTTTGAGTGTAGCTATCACTGTCTAAGGGCTGTTTATTCTGTTTATGAGGCCTAAATAATTCCTGGCTCTTTTTACCCATAAACCCTAAGCAACAATTAACAACTGCGGACATCCCGAGCAGAGGCAGATGCATAATGAGGAAGAAAGAGAAAAAAGAAAAAAAAAACACACTAAGGGGGGGGGGTGTAACAAATGGGCAGACTGCAAATGATACCAAAGCAAATTCAACCGCGCCTTGCTACAAAACAAGATATTTTAATCTCAAAGGTTCCAACACTCAGCTTAGTTGCCCCAGCAATTGAGTGAATTGCTCAATTGAAATTGAATGTTCTCTCCAGAGAGCTATCCAGACCTGTTCCTGACAATGGGTGTGGGTCGGAGTTCCTATGTTATTAAACACAGGCATTTATAGGTCATGCTGTTTCCCTGCTGATTTTAATTTGCTATTAGCACTCACCACTTATGTCCCCGAGGCAAAAAAAAAAAATGGAAATGATAATCTAAATGCGCAAAAAAATATACAGAGCACACAAAAACACCTCATGTGTAAATGTAATTATGATTTGTCTAGCAATATGTGTGTGATAGATGGATAGAACAATGAATAAAATGTTGCACTCATTCATTTTCTTCTATAGTGTTATTTTAAAAGAATGAAATTAAATGACATTTAGGTTATTTTAAAATTGACTACTGATTAATATTATGTAATAGAAATAATGATCAACATTTGTGCATTAATTCTTTGCATGTATTCAAGATGTAAAAATATGACTATTTTCTTATTTTTTTCACATGAATTAATTTGAAACCAACATGTACACATCACAACTAAATTTGAGAGCATTTTTCCTTATCATGTCACTGACCACTATAAAAAAAAGATTTCTCCATTTGAACTCTGTATCCACTCAAAAGGGTACAGAATGGACTGAAGAAGATCTTCTGACTGTGAAATGTGCTTGAAGGAAAGGAGTGGGGCGAGAGAAGTCAGAGGCAGCCCACCGCTGCTCTGTAAGTATCCAGCAACAGTCTCGACTGGCAATTAAGTCAGCCTAAAACTACAGGCCGCAATAAGGTAATTAACCATTAGCAGATCATTGGGACGCTTATGAGCTCAACCTTCACAAGCACAATCATCCTAATACGGTCAGTAAAACGGCAACCTGCCATCTTCTGCCAGTGCAGACCCGTTGCCACAGCCCATTCTTAATTGTTGGCCATCAACAGTAATTTAGCTCGCTGTCCCACATAACAGCTTGATAAACAAGACCAGCCTAATTACATCTTGCACATTCCTCTGAGCGCAAACAATAAATAAAGCAAGGTTAAGTGTAAAGGAATGGACATCAGGAAGAAACGGGGACTTGTGCTTCTACAATCACACAGTCAGTAATGTTCGTCTCGGGCAAGTGGAGATCAAAGACAGAGCTCCCCTTCCGCCCCAACATTGTACTTTTTTTTTTTTTTCTTCCTCCTTCTGAAAGCACGAGTTAGGCTGGCCTAAGTTTACTCAGTGCTCGCTGGAACGGGCATGACAGGGATCACGGCTAACCCCGAAGGACAGGTGCTGCGTGGCTGGAAAGAGAGCAGCTCCCTCGTGCTCCTCGCAGGTCACTTCCAAGCAGCGCGTTAGTGCGAGCGCGGCGGCAGAAGGCCCTTAACGGGGAGTGTTGGCTGCTAGCCTGTAATTAGCTTGGACAGCTCAGGCTCAAAGAGAGAGAGGGAGGCAGCCAGGCTACATCATAATGAGCTCAGCTGGGATTAGGAGGACAGGCAGAAGGCAAGGTGGGGGCGTGAAAAGAGTGAGCCCTCCTGTACGAGGGAGCCGGGGGTAGAGATCAAGCAGGGGAGGGCCAGGCCGCACTGGCTGGCAGGGTTAGACCCCTCAGCAAAGGATGGGCCAAATGAGGCCTGGCAAGGAAAGGGCCAAGGCGGCCTAATGAAGCGCGACACCTCCAGCAGACGAGATCAGCAGTAATTAACACACACACGCGCACCGACTGTCACTGAATGTACCCCCCAAAAATCTCCAGGGAATGAACCTCAAGACAGGAATGTCAGTGTGTTTAGCTGCTATAAATGTCTGGAGTTGCACCAAGCATTTGTATTCGGTGTGCGCAAGTTGTTTGCAGGAAGTTGTTTTCACAAAAACCTGACATTACTTCATTCCTATTTATTTCATAGCCAACCAGGAATAGTATGTGCGACAGTCAGAAAATATTTATTGGACAATGGAACAACACTGTAGCCTTAGAACTATATGTAGTGAGCCAAATGTTGTGAAAAAAAAAAAAGGGGGGAAAGCTGTTTTCCCCAAGTAATGTTTCATAATGGTTAATAGCTGCAGACTACAATGTGAATTTGCAATGTGAATCCTGCCGGGTGCTAATAATGGCTGTGACAGCTCTACAGGACCTGACAAAACGACAGACACTTACTTGTCAGAGAGCAGCTTCCTGTTCTCCTCCTTATAGAAAAACAGTTCTTTCCATAAACCCTCACTGTCCTGTGGCAATTGTACTTTGTGGTTCAACCTGGAAAAAAGTAAGAAAATAGTTTATATAAATAGTAGAATCTAAGCTAAAAACATATGAGCACTTTAGACTTTTCTTTCTGCACACGTGTGACCACCTCTGTGAAACCTCGGCTACAGTCGCATAATCTAGTTCAGAGAAATAGAGCGTCAAAGTTCATTAGTCATAAAAATGACAACAAAATATGTAATTTCTGTTTATTGCAATAAATAAGAGATTAAATATCAACGATGCAGTACTATATTTACATTTATAAAATGATAAATACTAAAACTAACGATTTTATCAACTTTGTCATTATTTTGAGCAAAAAAAACATTGGAGGTTTGCTACATAAACACTGATTTTAATAGTCTCTTTGTTTACGTTTGGTACGTTTGGTACCTTTTGACATTTCATTTTGTTAATATATTTCTGTTCTTCCATTAGAGATCGCAAACAGACGAATATAATAATTTAATAAAATAAATTTTTGGCCGGGTCACTTCATATAAAGATTTTTTTGACAAAATCACCAAAATTGTTGTTTAGTTAGTTTTGTCTTAAAGTATTTGTTAAGGTAACTTATTTTAATTATTAATAATTCAGTTAGATAGAAAACTGATGCTATGGTTTGATGAATTCCCTTTAAGATAGGTCAGCTGTCAGCTAGGAACAGAAAGCAGATTGTTTAACATCCAATTTTATATAAATCTCTGTGGAATTGCACAATCATATCATAACAATTAGACCTGTTTTTCAAAACTTAAAGACTTTTTCCATAAATGTGTAAATAGCAGAATCTTAGCTTTAATTTGCTATATGGCACTTCGTCAGAATAATTATAGTTCAGACATGTTGCAGTTTTAAATATAAGCTGTTCTTTAAATTGGATTGTCTCAAAGAGATGATTTCCATAGTCTGAAATAAAGCAAATCTTTGACTTGGCCTACCTAACTCCATCAATATTAAAGATATCAATGTTATATTTTCACTGAATATTTTTTGACACCGTGTAGAATGATTTTGAAAAAATCTGCAGTGACTTAAAAACCAACCTCTGCACTGTAAGTGCTCATGATCCCCAAAATACGCTACTTACATTATCTTGAGCAGGTTCACTATCATGAATAAAAGTACAAAAGGGGTGGTACCTTTCAAAAGACTCATGTTTGGTGACAGTTACACATGTTCCATGCACTTACCATAGTAATTAAAATGAATTATGCATAATTACGTGTAACTAACCCACACTCTAACCCCAACCATATAGTAAGTACATGTAATGAATTAGTATTACTCATTAGTATTACTACATCACCTTAAAATAGAGTGCAACCTATACAGTAAAAGAAAACAATGTTCTGACTTTATCTTTGTGAAATGATGCTACATACAAATATACAGAGCTGCACAAAACCTGTACAAAACATGTATAAAGGAGAGAGGTTGAATAAAAATGCAAATTAGGTGGAGTTATATAGAACATCAAGAATAGCACCTTCCATTTCTTTGGTCAGTTACAAACCAACTATGCTGATATTAAATAAGATTTATAAAGAGATAATAATAATAACAAAAATTCATATACATTTAGATATTTTTTAGACATATGGCACCTGTGCTGCCAGTCTGTACAGATGTTGCAGTATAATGTTGGTCCCACCTTATATTAAGGGACAACTAACTAACTAATATGTACTTACACTGAAATTAATCATTTGTTAAAACATACCTATTGTGTAAATTCATGTTTTTACATTGTACTTATGATTGATTGAAAACCTGCATTTAATTACATCTGTAATCACTTTAGGTAATTAAAACTGTAATTACACTGTTGACCATCTCTTACATCTTAACCTACCCATACCTCAGGATCCCACCTCAAGAACACCATAAGTGTTCTGCAATACATTATGAGCACAGTAAGTACATTCTATTTATTTTTTCATGCCAGTACATAGTAGCTGAGGCCACCTAATATAAAGTGAGACCATAATATCATTGCAATTTAGTTAGTTTGCAAGTACAGAATAGAGATTGGCCAGATAATAAATAAACTATTCGGCTTTCTGGCCAGTCAATCAGTGCCTCTCTACAATTAATACAAGTCATCCAATTGAGGTCAGATGATACAGAAATTCACAAAGTGGAATTTGAATTTCATCTTTTTATCCAGGGCAGGTCGCAATTCACCAGGGCGAGCTGCTGAGGTAAAGCTTATGAATGGGAAACACTGATTGCATAACCACAGAAAGGCTAATAATTTTCTTTTTTTGTGCATAATAAATCATGAAATCAAATTTCCCTGTCATTTGCGATATATAGCCGTTCATTCCACTGTGGCGACCCCTGATTAATAAAGGGACTAAGCCGAAAAGAAATGAATGAATGAATGAATTTGCAATATACTGTAGATATATCTCATTTCTACAACTGTAACAAAGATTAACATAACTCACATTTTTAATAAACAGAAATAATCACGCTTTACAAGCTCAAAGATTCGCATTGTATACAGCCAAATTACATAAGCTTACTCGTACAAATAAAACTGTTCGCAAGAGAGGTGGCTTTACTTAATATGGCACAATGCTTTATTATTATTATCAGTAAATCAATTGGATCAGTGAATCAATTATATATCATAATAAAAGCACCACACCTAAATCTGACAGGGGCAGCATGATATTAGAACATTTCTTTTTTTTTTTAAAGATTTATTTTTGGCCTTTTTGCCTTTTTATTAAGTGGATAGGACAGTATTATAGACAGGAAGCGAAGTTGGAGAGAGAGAGGGGGTAGGGACGGGAAATGTCCTCGAGCCGGGATTCGATCACGGGATGCCCTGAAGTGCTACTGCACCATATGTCAGCGCGCTAACCACTAGGCTATTGCGCCGACATATTAGAACATTTCTGATTTTGCAATAATTTTTTCCCCTGCCATATATTTTGCAATAAGAAGACAATTTTACCAGATGGCTTGAATAGTCTAATTTGACAAGATTAATTTGTAAATAAAATTAATTTTGTAGGCATCACATCTGCATAAAATATAACAACAAAAATTACAAGATGAAATACAAGTGAAATAAACACTGCTGCATAGTTTTCTGTGGAGTCTAACACCATGTCCTAACAACAAGCAATGCGTCAAGATTCCAGCAACAAGCAATTTGGCAGTCTGACCACACAGGACGTGACAGAAACATTTAAATACCAGCAATTCACTTATTATCAGCCACTGCACTCCCGACAAAATGGAAAGGGTTATAATCTAATTATACAACATATGTATCCTATTTCACGTTGTGAAAAGTACATAGGCTGAGTCTTTCTGAGACTTTCGATTTCAAACCGTTTGCTAGTTTGTTTGTTTTTCATGATCTGAGGTGTTGCTGCTTTCAGTATGGCAATAAATGTCACATAAAATGGTGTTCAAACTCACACTGGTAGCGTTTAACACTGAATAAAGCACATAATCTGTACCTGAGGAGATAATTGTCATAGCAGTTTATGGTGTTGTTTTGCAGCAGTAGCGCAGACAGTTTCTAAAATTTTTGCGTCGCAAACAAAAGCTTGTTTTAACGTGGAAAAAATACTGTTTATCGCATGTCGTGGAAACATCTCATGTGTAGTCAGGGCGTGGTGTAAAAAGCGTTCACTCTATTATGGTTCAAGTTTACAGTGATACCACATATATCACGTGTTCCGAACTGTGTCTGTTTGCCAAATATAAACTTGACTCAGCAATGTGACTATAGTGGATATGCACATTGCGATGCTATAAATGCTGATATTGTGCAGCCCTAAATCTGACTACTTTAACTAAAGTCACAGTCTAATATCAAAATGTCTTATTCAGAGATCAGTGAGTTTGTTGTTCACGTTGTCAAAGAATGAAAAGATAAATAAATACATACATAAATATAAGTGTGTCCACACAAATTGCTACTTCAAAACAAAAACTATCCGTGTTCTATGTATTTATACTGTAATTAAAAAAAGAAAAGGAATGGCGAAAGGTCCCTCTCAGTTTGCACACTACTACCTCTGAGTCAATATTACAAAGCAGAACAGCTCTACAACAAAAATACAATTTAAACCCTATTCCACAGACACTTTCTTCTCATAACGTCCTTGAACCTACAGTATGGCAGACTGCCTTGGGCTTCTGTGGGAGCAGCCCTGCATCATGTGAAAACATTCACCCTGAGAAGCCACTCCTCAGCTAACAGCTTAACAAGCAGCAGCGCGGAGATCTTCCGTCTTAATCCATTGTGAAATTCCGTATTAAAGCTCTGAATGGCCTCCTGAAGGACGTGCTCATGAAATAGACCTTAGAGAAAGACGTCTCCATTCCCCTCAAGCATCCTTCACCTCCATCTTGCTTCATTATACAGCAGGCGAGCAAACTGCGGGAACTTTTTCTGAAAACGCAGCAGCTAATTTCTTTGATTCAGTGAATCTGTTTACAAGTGCAACTTTGATCAGTGTGTGGATGTTTTAATAAGTTTTAATTTTATTTACGCATCCCAATGCACCCGGTCTGATTTGCAAACTTGAAAATCCCTTCTGGAGAAAGAGGGGATATGTTTTTTTATGTTTTGCTAATAGTGGTGGAGTTAATGGTGAGTGACGTCGTGGGTTGCACCGGGCTGCAGCATTCTAATGAGATGTTAGTCTACAGTCAAACGCCGCGATTCCTGCTGGGGCTCACACTCGCTTGTGCTAATACATGTGTAATACCGCTAACTCCTCTAATATATCCAGACTGATGCATGCCTGACCATCAGAAAGGATTCTTTAGGCTTAGGCTAGCGGCTCGCCAAGCAATTTTCAGCATTTGACTCATTTGCATAACTATTACAAACAAGTTTGTTTAGCAGGTAAACATGACTATGTCAACTCCCACAGGAATTAATGGAACTGTCGGAATATGAACATTCCTGTTACAAGCTTAACAAAACAAAAGCTCTTTGGAAAAGTAAGCGTTTTCTTTTTCCTAATCAAAACTAAGAGGAAGGAGATTATCAGAGACTCGTTCTCTTTTGTGCCTCTGTTACAATCTAACACACATACACAGTTGAGGTGGGTAAACTCACACTCCTTTCACACGGGATCACATTGCACTGCTGTTTTCTTTAATTAACCCAAAGAGAGCACAGCTGACAAGGTCAACACTTGCATCCCATGTGGATATTCAACATACGCTTCCATTATATACATTTAAAAAGCTTGTGAAAAAGAAAGGGGAAAATGTTAAGGGGGTTGGGGAAATTGTCATGACATTTCGCTGCTTCTAGGGGTTTAGGTTAAAACCAAAGACTCAAAGGAGGGAATCAAAACCTTTTCTCTCAATCTTTTCCCCACTTTTTTCTTCCTCTCTATTCCGCCGATATAAACAGTCACCTTGGCCTTTTCAGGATGAAGTACTTCTGCACCCCTCTTCCTAAGAGCCAAAGCCTGTGCTGCATTTCACAGAGATTAGAGAAAGGGTGGGAGACAGTGCTAGTAAAAGTCCTCTGTAATTTCTTTGTGTGTGTGTGTGTGTGTGTGTGTGTGTGTGTGTGTGTGTGTGTGTGTGTGTGTGTGTGTGTGTGTGCAAACTGTCCTGCTATTTCATACTAAAAGTGCAAGTACGCTTATTTTTTTTAATTGTTAGGACATATTCATACTTTTACTTTTACTTTTTGTTACTAACAAAACAAAAATGACATCTCTCTAAATGTTAATAAACTGTGGCATGTTGCATTACAGTAAAACTTTATTCTTAAGTATTTTTTTTTCAAATACATGTTAATTAAATGCAATCCATAGCAAGTGTAGATGGTCAACTACATCTAATCATCATAACTGTATTAATTCTGTTTTAATGTAAAACAAATTTAGCAAACAGATTTCTTATTTAGTTTAGTATTATGCAGACCCTCCAAGATTTTGTGATTCTGTGAATGCTGAACTTAACGCAAAATCAAGCAAAATTTTGTGGCGCTTGCTTTTTTTTTCTTTTTTTATTTCCACACATTTCCCACATAGTTTGGCACAGTCAGGACACTTTCTCTAAAATTCTCTAAAACTTTTATAAACAAAAATTCTCACCACCCCACAGAGCGCCATCTGTGTAGTTTTACAGTCGCAAAGCCTCAAGTTGTCAATACAGGCTCGTACGGTGAGTGAACTGCGTCATGTGACATATATATATATGCATCTGTCATCATAAGCGTAGCCTTCTCTCTCTCTTTCTCTTACACAAACACACATACACAGAGAGACAATCACACAAACGCACACACACACATACATACATACTCTGCATCATTTCCATTAATGTGTTCAAATAACCATCAAACAACACCGCTTTGGATAAACCCTTGTTCGTCGCAGTGTTTCCTTTATAAAAATTATAAAGATCAGGGGTTGTTAAGGAAAAAAAAAAATAATAATAATGAATTAAGATGTGTAAACGTGTTTATTTTTTCACACACACACACACACACACACACACACACACACACTATAATTTATTTCTTTATTTTTTTGTGAAATCCTGGAGCGACTGATTATGCTTTCAACCAAATTTTGTAACAATTTTAGAATAAAACTAAGTATGTATGGGCAAATTGGTGTGTAAGAAAAAAGCAAATATAACTTTGGTAGGGGCTGTGTCTCATCGAGAAAAGAATTGATGTGATTTTATAGTAGTCGCTGAACGCATTTGTTCCAACTCAAATGGGAAATGGTTCACAGTTTTTCTGAGTCACTGCTTTTGTAAATGTGTAGAATAAGCAAAACACTGACTACTTCCTATGTTTATGTTTTATATGAAATGCAACTATCAAGTAAGAACTTACAAGTTATGGGTATCTTCAGCTTCCTTCAGTCGCTCGGTCACTGTTTTGTAGTTGGTCTGAATGATGCGTAAACGATCATGATGTTTGGCATGGGCTCTTCGAAGATCCTCATTCTCCTGAGTCTGTAATTTATAGATAAGAAGACATACCGTTGACACACAAACTTAATTAAAAATTTAAATGTATACTGTATGCCTTGGATTACTTAATAACATCACATAAAAAGTTTTTATTTTATTTTGCCGGTTAAAAATCAGTCAGTAGTAAAAGCAGTAGTACTGCAGTAGACTAAAGATATATTCCATTGCATAACAGTAAAACATTTCTGTCACAATTCTATCAAGTTAAATTGAACTTTTATTTTTAACAATTTGTCATGAAGTCACTTCTTATATAATATGATTGATTAATTTTATAATAAAATAATTATAGAATATATAATTTTCTCTAGGGCTGTAAAGACTTTCAAACCAAACATGGTACAATGGTACACCCCCTGTGATACTATGCGATGCTCTCACTGCACACCGAGGTACTCTGTTCCAATCGCACTACAGCCCACCAAGAAGAACTTGAAACCATCGAACACTCCAAATGTACTGCATGGTAGAACAAAGAGTTTAGTGTTGACAATTCTGCTGTGCAAATATTTCATTTTAGTTTAGCCAGATCAGCTGAACCGAAGCGTACTGTACCATGGGCCCAATACCATGAACCGAACCATCATTACGCAACTAATTTTCTCACATAAAACAGTAAAATGCTGGTGAAGTGACTGTCATGGGAGCTCTAGAGAAGTTTGAGTGTGTATGTGCGCTTGAGATGACAACTGTGGAAAACAACACACATGCGCGCTTGCTTGATCATAGAATATTAAACGGTTCTATTCATTTACACAGACACGCAGGACCATTTTCTGTAGTAAAATATTTACAGATATTAGTCCACATCATAACTTGATTAGAAGCACAGTACTACTTTCTATTTCTTTTTACAAAATGTATCAAATTCTGTGACATTTACTATACCGCTAATTCTGTTTTTATGAGTGGATGAAGTTCCACGCTGCAGAAATAATAGGGCCAATAAGAGTTTAGAAATAAGAATATTTCCCATTAGTTCAGCAATGATATATAAGAAATAGTCAAAAATAAATAAATTAATTAAAAAAAGTAACCACTTGAATTTATTTCAAGCAAAAGGTAAAAATCTCCTATTGCATAATTATTGTATGGATAATTATGCTTCTGAGACTGATCCTGAAAGACAGACGAGTCTTCGCATTGATCCCGTGGGCCAGCATGATCACCCACCGGTGACCTTCTCCACGATTGATCTCCAGCCTCCG
>CAIGQW010054471.1:9019571-9038417 GCA_903798125.1 Danio choprae
ATATATAGCATATAATCATCAGTCCTACATACAAGCTGTAAGAAACCAAATGCTTTCCTCTGCAGAGATTTTAAACTACTGCTAAACAAATTAAGGTAAATCACGTTCTAAGTCTAGTTCTGTCTTTTTTTATTTTGTATTACTGTATTTAGATTATAGCAATCTAGTGTTTGCTTTGCTTCAGCTTTTATGTGGTTGATGTTAGTGAATACTGTATGCAGCATAGAAATAAAGGCAGAAATCTAGCCTGTACTAATCTGTAAGTGTAATCTTTATCTGTCAGCAAGATCTTCTGTTTTGTCATCATTGAGACATTACAATGCATGATGCAAGAAAATAATACAGATACGTTTGAGGTGTTTTTTAATTAGCAATTAAATTAGTTATTATTTTACAATATTACTGTTTTTACTATATATTTGGTTAAAAGGAATTGGTAAGCATATGTGCCTATCAAACTTGATGCATTTGTATTTTTAGAAAGCCTGCATCAAAATTTTAAATGTAATTTTCATGATGCCTTTAAGACCCTTTTATTAGTAATTCTGTCTTTCTGTAAAAAAAAAAAAACTAAACTAAGACTAGCAATAATTGCTAATATACTATTAATAATAATATAAAACACACTACATTTTGACAGAATCCTAGATTGATGAATATAAATCCCACCATTCAAACTGATTTGCTGGAATCAAAAGGTGGATGATGATAGGTGAGCATTAGCGGATGGGGATGGGGATGCCACTTGCACATTAGTACGTGCTCTTAAAGGCTTTTGTTTGAAATGAAAGGCTTAATGGATAATTTCAATTGAATTCTGTCATTTTGACATGAGTAAAATGAAAGTACTGTAATGTTCTCCTGCATTATCATTTCTATTATCATATCAGTTAAGTGATGGTGAGTAAAAGCACATACTACACTTTAGACCAATGTGCATTTATTGACATCACTAGGAATAACGTGCATATATGGAGAAGGAAAACTGCAGTACAACTCACTGCATTAGTCAACTTTAGCTCTCTACATAATGTATGAATTAGTTGTGATAAAAAAAGAGCACTTCTGTTTCTATCATCATTGTTTGGGGGGATGATTCTGTAAGAGGCATGAAAAGTCCCCAAATTGAACAGTTGCAGTAATAACTGTAATCAATTATATTTTAATCAATAAGCAATTATAATCAAGCTCATTAAAACTAATTTAACTCCAACTTTCAGCAAAAACCCTTCTAAAACATTTTAATTTCTCACCAAAGATGTCCCACTCTTTTTTCACATTCATATAATGTATATCAGCTGTATTGCACTTTACAGACACAGTGGTGTGAAAAATCGTTTGCCCCCTTATTGATTTCTTATCCTTACCTTACCTTATCTTTATCCAAAGAAATTCCAAATCAAATGAGAAAGAAAATAATTGAGATCTACCAGTCTGGAATAGCTTAAAGCCATTTCTAAAGCTTTGGGACTGCAGCGAATCATTTTGAGAGTGATTATCTACAAATGGCAAAACCATTAAACAGTGGAGAACCTTCCCAGTAGTGGACGGTCGACCAAAATTACCGCAAGAGCACAGCAACAACTCATCCAAGAGGTCACAAAAAATCCCAAAACAAAATGCAAAGAACTGCTGGCCTCATTTGTCTCGGTAAGGTGAGTGTTCATGACTCCTCCATAAGAAAGACATTGGACAAAATTGGTTTGCATGGCCATGTATCGACTTCCAAAACAAAAACCACTGCTGAGAAAAAACAACATAAATGCTTGTCTCAGTTTTCCCAGAAACATCTTGATGATCCCAAGACTTTTGGGAAAATACTCTGTGGGCTGACAAGACAAAACATTTTGGAAGGTGTGTGCTGCATTATGTGTGGGGTGAAAGTAAACGACATCATACCAGCAATAAAATGTGGTGGTGGTAGTGTGATGGTCTGGGGCTGTTTGCTGCTTCAAGTTTTGTGATAAATGAAACAATGAATTGTGCTGTGCACCAAAATATCCTGAATGAGAATATTCGGCCGTCTGTTAGTGACCTCAAGCTGAAGTGAACTTGGGATCTGCAGCAGGAAAATGATCCAAAGCACACCAGCAAGTCAACTTCTGAATGGCTGAAGAAAACTTTGGAGTGGCCTAGTCAATGACCTGACCTGAATCCAATTGAGATGCTGTGGCATGACCTTAAAAATGCAGTTCATGCTCAAAAACCTTCCAATGTGGCCGAATTACAACAATTCTGCAAAGATGAGTGGGCCAAAATTTCTTCATAGCACTATAACAGATTTATTGCAAAAATGCCTTATTGCAGTTGGTGCTGCTAAGCGTGGCCCAACCAGTTATTAGGTTTAGGGGCAAACACTTTTTCACACAGGTCTATGTAGTTTTGTATTTTGTTTTCTCTTAATAATAAAAATCTTAATTTCAATACTGCATGATGTGTTTACGTTTGTTATCTATAAAGTGTAAATCAGTAAGGGGCAAACACTTTTTCACACCACTGAATGTTTATAGATGAACTATATATTAAATCTATATCGATTGACATCATTATTATTGCCCAGCTACAGCGCTTTCTTTGATGCAGTTGAAGCACATGCAAAACTTAGAAAACCTCAGTAATACAGAATGCATAAACAAAAAATCAATTAACAGCTTTTAAGAATTGATATTGAATTGACCAATTTTTATAAACCATTAATAGAAAACATTTTGTTTTGCCTAGCCCACATTAATCCACATCACTATTTTTTTTGCCTCACCCACCAATTTAAACATGTAGTAGAAGAGAAAATATGATTGAGATGCAAACACAGGATCACTATAATAGAGATGCCTCATTATTGTGCAGTACAAAGTGTGTATAAATAAGTCTCTACGTTGTCGTCCTTGTGATCAACAGCGTATCTACACAAGACGCAAGTGTTGTTACATTGCATCGAAAATACATTTCTCAGTCCTGTCAAAAGTAACATATAATGGGGAAGAAGTTGATTGTTGTGGGCTTGGACTGGGTCCGTGCAGCAGTTCAAACAAGAATATGGCTGTTTATTTCACATTTGCAGCTTAAAATTTCTCATATAGGCACTAAACAGCATTTTAGCATCAGGTTTTAAATCGCCAACACTTACCATGGCAGAAGCATGGAATTCTCAGATACAATTGTACTAAATTATTTGTAATAAATGTATTGGGCGACAGGGTGGCACAGTGGGTATCACTGTTGCCTCACAGCAAGAAGGTGGCAGGTTTGAGCCCCGGCTGGGCCAGTTGGCATTTCTGTGTGGAGTTTGCATGTTTTCACCATGTACACATGGGTTTCCTCCGGGTGCTCCTGTTACCCCCACAGTCCAATGACATATGCTGTAGGTGAATTGGGTAAGCTAAATTGTCCGTAGTGTATGTGTGTATGTCCTGGTCCTCCAGGTTGGGGGTTGAGCGTTGGGCTAACAACCCACCTCATAAAAACTAGATGTTACGAAACTAACAGCTAAATATCTTCTACATAAATGGCCCTGGGAGTAAGTAATAAATGTATTAAAGGAGTAATGAAATACGTGTTGTTTTGCATGGGAATTTATATTAATTTATACTCATTGAGCTACCGTTTTTCATAAGAAAAGGCTATGGTTTTACCATGACGTCGAGGTACTATACCTGTGATTCATGGTGTACGAATGTATAAAAGATGAGGCTGTTACAAATTTTAACAAATGGTAATGCTTATTTATTTATATTGAAATTAATTTGCATCTGCCTCCCAACACAAGATCCAGTTATTCTCAACTCAAGCTACGGTCAAGAGCAAATTTTAAAGATAATGTTATCCATACATGTACAGCACTACAAAACCAGGTGTTGGTGCCACCATCTATAAAGCAAGTCTTTGTTTTCTGTGTCCTGCAATTTGTGTTCAAACAGTGGAACAATGAAATCCTTTCTGCTGTAAATTGAATCTTAGCCTCTAACTCAATCACAGCGAGTTAAATCTTACAATTTATTAGCATGTTCCTAATGACAGACATCATCTTCTCATTAAGCGTGAAATTTAGTCACACTTGTGAGTGATTTACTCACAATGCAAATGGACATTAATGTATTATTGCTTCAAAATAATTAATCGGAATGAGACGTAAACACTTACGTGTTTTGATTGGCAGCTGTGGATAGTACATTTGCTGTATTGCTTGATGGATTTGTTTCACTGCACTAAATAAAACGTTATGACATCACCAGTCCAACTCCGGGCAAAATAATATGACAAATGAAAGAAAATCTGTTGCCAGCCTCTATCCAGTACATAGAAGATGAGACGATGATCTCTTTTGGTGCAGATGAAAACAGATGTTGCATAATCTTTCCTTTTCTTCGCAGAGAGACACCTCTAAGAAAGAGACTAAAGTTCATCCGTGTTTCTGACATGTTTGCAGCACCAAGTTTGAAGACTGTGATGACTGGTAATTACCGCCAGCAGACAAGTAGGCCTTGGCACCTGTGTTTTCTCCGAGAGCAAGATAATGAAAAAACAACAGCGCTGTCATCACCTTCGGGTTCCTGATTGCATTATCAAAACTACAGCCGGGCTTGGCATCTGGGCGTGACCTTGTTAACTGCCAGGGTAATTAAGTTTAACCAATTGGGAGAGGGGATGATAAATTATTAGCAGGTAGATTTTGTTCACATTTTATTAAATTGGCCTGCCAAAAGGGTCGGCCAAATTATCTGGGGCCTCATTTGTTGGAGGCCGGCCACATTGGCGCATCTGTTACAATTATTTATAATTTCAAGCAGTCGAAAACCAACAGAGTTCGGCATCAGCCACGTAAAGCAATTTACAAATGATCTGATGAGGGAGTGTTTGAGTCTTTTCCCCTCATTTCTAGCCAGCAGGGAAGATGAGGGGCAAAGAAGGAGAATAAAAGGGTGAGAAAAAGAGAGTGTGAATGAGTGTGAGTGTGTGTGTGTTTGTGTGAGAGAGAGAGAGACAGGGAAAAAAAAAAAAAAACAGCGTGCTGTAATTACAGAACACGATTAGGTTGTTCTGGGAGTTTTGCTGGCACTGGTGGTCTCAGTGTAGAAGCAGAGGGAACATATGGAGGGGCTCGTGATTGCTCTCCCCGAGGCCTGTGACCCGTCTGCTGGCAAAGCTGCGAGCTGCATCTGAATTAGACTGTTCTACACATGTACCAGTTCTGCCACAAAACAAATCTGATCACTGTTAATTACGAAACAGCTATAATCAGGCCCTTGACTGTATGAAGCCAGTAGATGAGGGCTTTGCTCTGGGCCAGAGCTGCTGAAATGTGTGTGTGTGTGTGTGTGTGTGTGTGTGTGTGTGTGTGTGTGTGTGTGTGTGTGTGTGTGTGTGTGTGTGTGTGTGTGATTGCACAGTGTTCCCTGCACATTTATCTGCACTAGCACAAGTGTGGTGGAGGTGCAAACACAAAGGCGTCTCTGCACGGCTGCGTGTTTGTCTGAACACAGACAAGAGTGGCTCTCGGGTCAGGGTCGTGTGTGAGCAGGCCTGTGTTTTTAACTGCTGATCAGAGCCCCTGCAGATGGACGGGGACTGTAAGTGAGTGAATAAGTGACCAGTTGGGCCTTTAACACATGGCTGGGGTTTATTAATGAGTCTCAGTACACACGCTGCTCATCTGATGAAAGCACTTGAGCACAAGAGGTCATATCATTACAGTCGAAAAACATTCAAAACACACTCGCCAGCATCCAACAAAATGGTCTAGGACAGCCAGTGGTTGGATTTATTTGAGGCCATTTTCGATACTGCTATACAGCCCTTTTAAATACACAGTGGGATTTCAGAACGCTTTGAAGAAATGACAACACATGATTTATTTATCAATGTATTTATGTATGTTAAACCACTGAAAGGTCATCATCATCGTTTCTGTTGGTTAAAATTAGCATGTCCAACTTAAACATGAGCAAAATCTGCATAGATCATACTGAAAAGACTGGATTCACAGAGTTTTCCATCTGTGTGGAACTCATTTTCCATCTAAGAATAAAAATAAATAAACTGAGTGTGCATGTTTTCCATTTTAAGCCTTTTTGGTTTGTCTACAATAATGTTTTGTTGTTGCTGCTGTTTTTTAGCATTATAAAATTGGCAGTTTGAAGTAGGACTGTACTATATGACAAAAATCTCATAGCACGTTATAAGTCATCCTGATAACGGTATATTTCACGATATAATATATTATCTAAGTTCAATAATAGTTGACTAATTAAAAAATTAAAAAGTTTGATTAACTATTGATTAATTAATAGTTAATATATATACAGATCACATATTGATTGCACTTGATAGTACCGTATAAATGCACTCATTCATATGTGATCATATTTCTTGGTTTACTTAGAACTTCAGGGCAAATGATAAAATAAATATGAATAAAATATAAAAGACTTTTCAAAGTAATTATTACAGGTTCAACATCAAAATAAAACAAATAAATAAAGTGCAAAATGTAAACATTGAGCTTTCAAAATGGCAAATTTTATATATATATATATATATATGATCATCATATTGCACAGCCCTAATTTTTGAAGATTTGCAAACAACAAAACCACAAATAACAGCCAATCACAATAATGCGTAGTCTGCTCATTCTCCCAAACTTGCAATGAAAAATGCAAAACCTGCTAAATTCAGATTATTTAAATACCACAAATGTCTTTTTTTAAACGAGTAGAATTTTACATTTTCATTTTGTTCATCAACAACATGTTTGTGACAAGCATTGTGGTGTACAGTTATCTCTTATTGACACTACTCATCACAATATAAATAACAACTTAATTGAAATATCGAATTAGCTCACAGTTTGCTTTGCTTATGTTAACTCAACTCTTTAGGATTAAGTGTTAGCAACAGCTCATGTTAATGTAACTATCAACACCGCTTTTTTGCTTGCATATATTCGTGGATCATGTAATATTCAGTCTTTTTTTCAGCTCCTCCTCAGTCTAACAGGTTCTACTCTTCACCACAATGGCAATCCTACAAATTTCAGCAAAACATGAGCCTCTGTAAATCCTAACATAGTCTGACATTAAAAACGTATGTATGCCTTTCAGGTAATCTTGTTTATCTAAACAAGCATAACAACACTAAGGGCCCAATCATACATTAGGGATGTACACTATGACTAATTTGATATTTGTTGAAACAGTTCCATGAGCTCTCATTCAATTCCAGTAAAAATAGGCCACGCGCTCAACTCACATTATTATCATTATCAATTTTAGGCGTCAGACAATATCAGTAAATGCATGGCTTATTTATTTTATTTATTCAAAACAGCAATGCAGAACAATAGGAAAATAAATTAATAACCAGAGAGAAATCGTCATCATTTATATAACGTTAGCCAATATTAAACCTGAACTTGCCGCGAGTGAGATGGAGAAAATGAAACCACATCAGCAGCAAGGAAAAATCAGATGCTCAAGACATAAACTTTAAAATAATGACATATTAAAAAAAGAGCAAATATATGGCAGAGGTTTGTGATACAACAATTACAGTGAAGCATTAATCAAATACTTATTTTCCACGGAGAGAAACAAATCCACCCGCACAGCTGAGTAGTGGACGGGCACAAACAAAAATATAATTCGTATATTTGTCTTGGAACAAATATCTTTTTGAAACAAATTTCCTTTGGTATGATTTGTATCTTAATTTAAATGTATGTTTTATTTACAAAACTGGTTTGTTAAAATAAATATAGCCTAAATAAAATTAAAGTGAAATATTTACAGTTTCAGAGAAACTTCTATTAAACTTTTCATTTTTAATGACAAAAATCATCTATTGCCAGTGAGTTTCAATTTAATTAGTTTAATCAAGTAATTTGAATAAGCAAGACAGGCTTTTACAATGTATTAGCAGCACTAAACGTGTTCCCAGATTACCTCGGAAGAACGAACTCGGTTGGAAGGCTGAGAGAACTCAGAAACTCGTTGTGCGAATGCAGATGTCAGCATATTTGTGCCAGTCTGTCAGATAAAATTGCTTAAAACACTTTAATATTTTAGAGAAAGTAATTGATCTCATCAACCCGAGACCCACCCATAAGTAAACATACAGCCTATTTTTGACCTGAGCCACATATTAACGGCAGAACCCGTGGACATAATGAAGAAATTATGTGCTCCTATTGTCACCCACGTGACGAAACTTGTCGTGAAGATGAGGGAAAAGAAACGATTGAATCTTGTGTCACGAAGCCCATTTGTCGTTTACGACTCCCCGCGAAATCGTGACACAATCGTGTGATCTGACCAGGGCTTAAATCACACTCTAAGTCAAACTCTCTCTCTTGTTCTTTGTATTGCTGTATTTATACTACAGTAATATGTTATTGTTAATGAACACTAAGATCCAGCAGAGAAATGCAGGAGAATTCAGTAGATTGATGTTGTTTTATGCCATTCAGCCTTATAATCTTGATCTGTGTGTTTTGTCAACCCAAGACATTACAATACTCTACATTATGCAAAGAAATAAACCCTTTGAATTAGCAACGACTTTTGCTGTTTAGACAGCCAGCTGCAGATGTGAATGCATTGGCAGAAAAAATGGTTTCTCACACAAGGACATGAGAAATACCAAACTTGCAGCACTGCAATATGGCTGCATATTCCTATGCACTCATTACTGCAGTGCTACGAGTGATATCCCTTATATATTACTGGTAAGGGAATGAGAGGTGAGACTCTCATTGGTTTCTAGCACGGTATGCCCAAAACACACCCATTATGAATTAAAAGCATTGGTACAAGTTGCGTTTGCATTCAAATTGGGTCACAAAGATCAAGCCTGCTTGCATGACGCAAGAACCAACAAGGGTCAATCTTGCATGTCACTTGATAATATGCGTTCAGCAAGCACAGTTGAGTTTTTTGTGAATAAAAATTTTTATTAAATGTATTCATTGAATAAAGAGAGAGTACCTCTTTTAGAAGACTTTAATAAACGGAAAAATGGTTTTGATTTCATTACATTGTGATATTGTTGCTTGAAAAGACTTTCAGTGGAGGCAAGCGATCTATCAGATTTCCTTAAAAATATCTTTATTTGTGTTCAGAAGATGTACAAAATTTTAGATTTTGGGGTGAACTAACCCTTAAAAGACACAAGCGATGAGCTCTGAGGAAGCACTTGCTGTAGACGTACAATAGGCCTGATGAGACATCATCCTGCTTAATGTTATCCAAACAAGTTGAGTGAAACAAACTGGCGAGGCAACCCACAGTGATGGAGGCATTGGCTCCTAAAGATTTAAAGCCAAACACATCGGCAGCCTCTCAGTATGCTGGAAGCTCAGGGTTTGAGCGTCAGATAGTGATCAAAAGAAACACATCTACTCATCTAAACATGACCCCACATAACAAGCCGTGTGTGCAGGGAGCGGACACTTCAATTATACATCTGACAGCTCGGCTTTCACTAACACTAATAACACGCAGAGGCAGATGTTGAGAGGAGCGTCTGGGCTCTGGAATAGGGAGAAATGGGGAGCGAGACATTGAAATTTCATCACTTGGGAGGTTTCTCGCAATCTCAAACTTTAATTAAATTCATAACATTCCACCTATTAAATAAATACTTCGATAGGTGATAAAGCTGATTAAGTGATCACTAAATGTCTTTGGCTGTCTATAAAATCGAGTTAAACACAGAAAAAAAATTAAGAAATAAAAATTAGCAGCGTTAATTAATTCCGAGATTAATCAACGAGTTCACTCGAAACAAGTTAATAAAAATCTGCATGTCCAATCAATCTACAGCGCGAGATCAATTTGCCGGTTGTTGATCCTAGAGGAGCAACAAACGCTCACGCTGAGATGTGAGAAGCTACGCATTTCTAACAGATCTTGTCAGTATTCATAATAAAACGTTGTCACTCGGTAAAGTAGCTGGAGTGCATATAGGCAACTGCACAAAAGCTGCAATAAATCCCCTTGTTGAGACAGGGGATGCCACATGGAGTGTTAAATGCGTTGCTAATAGACTGCAAGATGCAACACTTCCTGTGTAATCCTCAGGAGGCCAATTCTGGACTTGGTTTTCAATGGCTTCTGACTAGAAAAGAAGAACCTACAAGGCTTAAATACTGATTTAGATCAGAGAAAGGCAGAAGCACCATAGTGACAACCTGGGTCACGACACCGCACGGCCAGACTGCCACAGGAAAGCAAGAGATGAAAGGAAAAATAGAACTAGCAAAGCACTGAAAAATCCTGAGGGAAAATAGTGCAATCGGTAAGATCACTGGGATTTACTTCCAAAGAACAATGACTTGAAACATACCATAAAAGCCACACAGTGGCCCAGTCAAAGTTCACAGATCACAACTGGATACCGTAGGAGCGAGATTTTAAAAAAGCCCTGCTAAATCTGCAGTTTCAGCAATTTTAATAAGAGGAAAAACTAAAATGATGGTTGAAATGATAGGGGTTACGAATAATAATACATTAGCATAATAAGAAAAAATAATGTAGATGCCTCTGTATAAATTCTAGAGAGCCTACTTATATGTTGATGGCTTTTTGAAGCATGAAAGAAAAATATTTTAGGTGTCTGAAAACATGATTCTGATAAATTGCAACCTATTTACTTCACGCAGTGAAGGGCAAATAAAGCATCAGCATTACACATTTAAAAAATAAAACAAGCAGAAAGACTAAAATATTTTCTACTCTAATAGTCTTTATTTACGAAAAACATTGTTTTCACAGTGTTTCTGTGCTAGTTTCATTCCTCTGATATCACTGAATGGTATTTTTCTTCTCATGTAATTAAATTACTTAAATTAGCATTTTTAGGATGATAAAACATCCTGATCCTTTTATTATGGCATTAGACCTTGCTAATTAAGAAAGACTGCAGTACTATTATTATTATTTCTACTATTAATAATAATGCAAATCAAGAACATGTCATAATTAGTATTGCTCTTGCAATAAACGTTCAAAAGAAAAAAGGCCCAAAGACTGTCTTTAAAAATAATGTATATGTGCTAATACTTTGTTTCAAAATCAATTTTTTATTGCTTAATCCCACTGTGACCAGGTTTGTATTAAATATTTGAAATTTGCATTATTTATATAGGACAGGTCACATCCATATTTCTAATACAGAAGTACATGATTTCAGCCTGCACTGGCCTTTGAGCTCTTCTTAAGCCCCAACTAGCAACACAATGGGCTTCTTTTTCTTTTTCTTTTTTCTTTCCTCCATCACTCCTCCCTTATTCAAATGAGAGTCTGGTCTCGCTCAGCTCCCTCTGCTGATCAGCACTTTGATCATTCCTAACATTTAAAATTAAAATAAAGCTCTAACAACCAGTGCATTAGAATTTAACAGGTGTTCAGGAAGAAGCTGATACAGAATTTCAGATTACACTAGAATACACATCCCAGTCAGTGCAATTATAGCGGGGAATGGAAAGCCCTCTTGACTGTGATACACCTTGGGATAACTGATCAGATCACTTTGATGTCTGTAGGTAAAACTGTTAAGAAACAAAACAGCCAGGCAGCCACTACATGAATTCGGTAAACACAATTTGATATTCAAAGCAATACATTGGAACTGTGCATAAAGCATGCATCGATTATTGTACATAGCCAAAATCATGTGATGTGCCTCCTTACGGTGAGGTACACGTGTATAAACAGAGACAACACATATCTGGCTGAATCTACAACAGCACTTTTGGAGAAACACTTTCTGTGGGACTTTTGCATAGTTGTACTAGCTAACTGAACCGTTTGCTAATGCTCAAGCAAAATTTCCAGCAATGTTCTGCATTACTGCTACAAAACTTCATCCCTATGCAGCTGTTTTCTAAATCCCATAAACAAAGTTCAAGTGTGGATTGATACATGCAGGTCGGGAACTCATTCTAGACAATGTTGCTCAATTCCTAGTGGTTGATTTGCAAAAGAAAAGTACAAAAGAAGCAAGAAACCTGGAGTTGATCAATGAAAAAATGTAATATAAGCAAATGATAAAAGTAAGCTAAAATATATAATATAATAAGCTAATGATAATGTCTACTATTTAAACTGTACCAATTTGAGCGAAATTAAAAAGAAAAACAACGCACCTAATTCTTCAATCAATATCCACACATACACGTAATGATTGCTACGAAAGGTGGATTAGTTGAAATGCCAGACCAAGTGAATGCAATCACTCATTCCTCATACACTATCAGTTATAGCACAATCTAAATATCAATGTAATAACACAGAAAAAAATCTCACTAATATCTCATAAACCACAGAAAGATGTTAATACAGCAGCTGGTGAACAATGTCACATTGCATTATTAAACTGTTGTTCAGTGTCACCTGCTAATTAGTTCACTGCAGAACAGCATTAATCAAAAGATATTTGGCTGCATTTTCCTATTGATGTTTTATTAATTGAATGTGAATTCAAAAATCAAATCAATTAAATAAATAAACCTAAATTCTCATAATAGATGTTAAAACTATGCAGATTTTTTTTCTGTTGTTATTTTTAAACTTTAATATTCTAAGTATTATGCATATTTCCTATATAATGTAGTTAACTGAGTTAGGTTTTTTTAGAAAATTGCAATTATAATTATATTAAAATGAGAAAAACCTAACCCTAACCCTAACCCAGGTAGGAAAAAAAGAAAAAGAAGGAATATGAGGTTAGCTGAAAACATAGCAAAAACCATAAGAATTGATATCATTATTTCATACAAATAACTGTTTCTGTCAGTAATAATAAATAAATATTTATGGAGCACAAAATCAGCATATTATTTGAAGGCTGAACACTTGCCATGAATAAATGTAAAAATGAAAACCAGCTCTTTGAAATTGTAACAGTATTACTTATGGTTAAACAAATGCAGCCTTGGTGACCATACTTTTATAGACCATAGATTTAGGTCTATATAATTATTTATATATACACATTAACTGATTACATGCATAGTTAAAAGACAAACTGACATTGTTTTTTTGTTTGTTTTTTTAGCAGGGGTTATGACAGATGCTTCTGAAAAAAAAAGTGAACAAAAACTCCTGACCATCTCTTCCCAGTCCTTTCTTACTGAAAGGCATTTCATTTATTATGGATGCGGTTTTACTAAGAGGAGAAAAAAGGAAATGAACGGTGTGTGGTTTTGCTGAAGTGCTCATTCAGCTTGCTTTGCATACAAAGGGCATCGAGCGTGATGTAAATCTGTCATGGTGCTCCCCACACGCACTCACCTCGCAGTGCCCCGCGGCTGCTGTGAAACTCTGCAGCTGTGCCTGGAGTTCTTGGATCTGCTGATCTCTCTGGCTGAGCTGCATGCTGAGGGCTGCTTCCCGCTGGTGGAGCTGTTCCTGGCTGTGCCAAAGGGCCTGGTATGACACGCTCAGCTCGCTGTAGAGCTGTCACAGCAGAAACAGACAGTGAAGGACAAGCTCGGTTAATGCAGTTAAGTCCTTGCTCCAACACAAGTTCACCCCCCAAGGGGCAGCGCGTTCACTTGTGAGGACAGGCGCTAAGTTCACACAACAGATGCGTGCCTGTACCTTCTGGTAGGAGACGGTGTCCGCTGTGTGGGCCTCCTCTTGGCTGCGCAGGACTCTTTGCGTGTCCAGGTTAAGGCCCTCCAGCTGCTGAATAAGATGGGCCTGTTCTCCTGCATGTGCTATGCTCTGCTTGTACAGACACTGCAGGTCCTGGAGCTCACGTCTGGACACATGCGCACATGACATTTTAGGTTTTACTGTTCATACACATAATTGGTTTACATCATATCCCTTAGAGAGAGAGAAAGAGAGAGGAAAAAAACCTTATAGCATTAATAAGATGTTTTACCAAAATGACATCCCATATCAAAAGTTGTCATACTATTCTTGTGGGGGCGTTTGGTCTTCACAATGTAAGGAACACACATACAGCACACACAGGGATAATCAATTTTAAACAGCATAAGTAGATTCTGTCCCCTAGCCATACCTACGGTTAATCCAGTTACCTAAAACCAATATTGCTACTTGAAAAAAAGTTAACAGAAATACAACAAACAATAAAGCTATACATTTATTCTTTTGAAAACATTTGTAATGTTTTTATAAGTTTACTATTTTTCTCTTAAACTCATTCTTTTTTATGTAAAGCACTTTGAATTATCGTCATGTGTAAAATGTGCAATATAAAAGCAAACAAACGTGCCTTGGCCTATCTGTACTGAAATAACTAAAATAAAAACCAAAATGCAGTATTTCTATTTAGAATAGAATAACAATAAAAAGACACACAACTAAATTAATGCCAACTGTAATACTGTGTCAGTGATTAAAAAAAACAAAAAACTGGACCTTATCAGTTACAGATTTATAATGGAATTTTGTCCACATAGACCAACTATTAGTCATATGTGCACATTCAAGCCATACAAGTATATGGAATAACTGGACAAACACACAAACCAAGCATCACAATAAACTCATCAACTCATAATCAAAGCTTACTTCATTTGACAGAGCTGTTGTTCATTGTCAGCTCTTTCTCGTTCTACTGAGGAAAGCTGAAGGGACAAAGCAGTTGAGCGGCTCTGAGCCTCTAGCAAATCCTGTCTGCTTCTGAATACTTCCTCTTCCAAATTCTGAAACAGACATTGAATATTTATTGGCAGCACGGACTTTTCCAATCGATTCATTTATCTAAAAATGCATTAGAAACACAATTCAGACAAAACAGTGACTTACTGGACACCCTGTACATTAAACATGCTTCTCTGGTGACTTTTTTTAATTTCTGAATTAAAATTCATTATGAAAAAATTATAACAACAATAGTCAAGTCCTTCAAGCTGCTCCATTTATGTTTTTTTTTCTTTCAGCAACTAAATAAATAGGGTAGTGCGGTGACGCAGTGGGTAGCGCTGTCGTCTCAAAACAAGGAGGTCGCTGGTTTGAGCCTCAGTATGTGTGTGAATGAGAGTGTTGGGTGTTGCCCAGTGATGGGTTGCAGCTGGAAGGGCATCCGCTGTGTAAAACATATGCTGGATAAGTTGGCGGTTCATTCCACTGTGGCAACCCCTGAATAATAAAGGGACTAAGCCGAAAAGAAAATGAATGAATAATGAACTAAATAAATACTAAAACTTCTTCACTTCTTATTAATGCATCAAAATCTTTAATCTGCCACATCAAAATTATGTGATGTGAAGGACAAAGATTTGAGGCAGCATAGCAAGGAAAACAAAGAACATGAAATTACATCACAGAAAGTACCCCCCAAGAAATACAAGGGTAGTAAAATGTAGGGTGCAAAACATATGGCGAAACTCCTCAAAAAATTGATGAATATAAAATTCACAGTGAGTTTTTAAGAACATAGCCAAAAAAGGCCTAGCCTTTACATCTATAGTGGCATTTCAGATCACCTGCTTCATCTTTTATGAATGACGAAAATGTTGTCTAGAAGCCAGGAGATATTAGTGTATAAGCTTATCTTATATAAATTTAATATAAGCTGTTCTCAGTCGAAAAAAGTAGAAGTGGACCAAGTACAGTGGGTCTCATTCATGACGATTCACATTTATACACACATCTGAACGTCTCCCAAAAATGTAAGCCAATTCACTAGATTAAGGGTTCTTAAGCTCATTCTAATGTCAGTGAATTTGGAGTATTCAAAATGAGCAGCCATGTGCACAAGACTTTTTGTTGTGTCATTCTCAAACTCAGTTCAAAACCAATAAAGGCATTTTTTAAGATATTACATAGAAACAAATATTAAACTAATATAACATACAAGTTATTTAATAAATATAATAAAGTAAATATAATGCATTTATAAAAGTAATCATGGTAAGTTAAAATATAATTCTTTACATTGATTATGAAGACATTAACGACATTTCAGACGATATTTTTTTTTTCATAAATGTAGGTAGAATAAAAGTTCTGGCGAATTATTATTTGTTCATGTTTTGTTTTTTCACGCATACATCTGTATGAGTGTTTAGTGAATGAGACCATGTGTTTTTTGATTTTTTTAACTTCTGATTGTTCAATTTTTCTGTGGTGCAAATTGCCCCATTCATGTTCTGTCTCTCCCTTCACATTCACACCTCTCTAATTGAGATATGCCAGTAAATATTTAGAATTAATTTATTTGAACGATTTTATGTTTATTTACTTACTACAAATTTGTCATAGCATAATAACCTGTCCTAGGGTTGGCTAGCATGCTAGCTAAGCATCAAAACACAAAAATGTTTTAGATTAAATGGTTAGTTCACCCAAAAATTTAAATTACCTCACCATTTACTCTCCCTCATGTGGTTTTTAAACCTCTATGAGATTTATCTTCCGTTGAATACAAAATATATTTTGAGGAAAAAAAAACAACCAGCATTTTTCCAAATATCTTCTTTTGTGTTCAATAGAAGAAAGAAACTGAAATAGGTTTTGAACAAGCGAAGGGTGAGTAAATGATAACAGGATTTTCATTTTTGGTTGAATAGTTTTATGCCTTTTTACATTTCCTGAATCATTTATTAAATAAATCTGAGTTATGTTATGTAAACAGTCTACCTTTTTTTCATTTTGAATTTTGCATGTTTGTTGTTACTATAAGATATGTGTAACAAAATAGGAGTTACCTTTCTAATGATGTGTTGTTTCTCAAGACTATATTTGTTAAGTACTTATATTGCATGCAAAGTTGGATTGTTTCGTTTTCTTTTATCGTCGACACTTTTATGGACAAAAGAAAGACAACAGAAGCAAAATAAAACACAAGCAACTAAAGCGGGAAGCCTATCAGCAGCATATCACAGGAGCTGATGGAGATAATGAGAAGCAAACAGATGCCGAGCATCAAACGCTCAGGCCATGGAGAGCACGGCCAGCCCTCATTAAAAACTAGCCAGTGCTGACAGGGGCACTGAGAGAGACAGAGAACGCAGGAGGAAAGGGGACACAGTCCGAGCACCACTACAGTCTAATTTAATTGGACTAGTTAGAGTTTAAGGTCCGCACAGACCTGCCTCTGCCCTTCCCCACGGAGAGTAATGAACACAAATCTGTATGTAAAGCAGGTAATCACACAGGTGCTTGAGTGACACTCAACCCAAGAGGACACAAGCCCTATTAAACATACACAAATGCCGAACGAGGCCCTATGGAACATGCTAACAACAGCTCCGTCCTGCTCCGTCTGTAGTAGGTCATTATAGTCGGAGTCACTAAGCACCGCGACAGCAGGCACGGCTGATTCGGGGCCACATGTAAAACACCTCTGGTCACGTTGCACAGGGTACACTGCCGCTGTTGCATGGGGAAAGGAAAAATTGGGCCCACCATGTTAACCCAGCAAGTCATTATTTCGCCCCCCCTCTGAACATATCTATCAATATTTAACATTTGTGCATTGTGAGACAAGTTCATTTACATGAACCCGCTTAGAAAGAAGAAGCGGGGGACCTTACCTTGACTCTGGAACTGCTGACGGCCTCTTGGTCCCGCAATCTCTCCAGCTCTGCCTGAGAGGCCGAATGCTGAGCATCTAATTGTTGCCTGGCTTCCTGTAGGGCACGCCTGCCCTCCTCCTCACACTCCTGCGCTTGCCTCCTCGCTTCCTGCCGGGAAAAAGAGAGAGCGAGAGATGGTCGCAGCGCCAGGATGAAAGGGCAGCGGAGCGGGCAGGGCCGAAGAGAGAAGTCTGGAGCTCACCTGCGTTGGCAGGGCAAGCTGAAGCCCACGCAGGTAGCCCAGCGCTGGGGCCATCTTTAGCTCTAATGACAACTCTAATGAGAATAGCTCCACTACAGGCCCATTAGTCCTGCCAGCCTGCCTTTGATGCTGATCTCTCGCTCCTTTCTTTTTTTTTTTTTGTTGCCCACACTATCCTTCCCTCCCTTTGCTAAGAGAGACCCAGCAAAGACACATCCTCCCCAGATCTTCACTTTATCAATTAATCATGCCAGTCCCATCAGAAGGTAATTAAGGAGAAGCCACATCACATACACACACTTTCCTTCTGCTCGGCCATCATTAAGTATTTATAGAGAAAGTTAGCTGCTTTTCCAAGCTCCGCTGTCACTAACACAAACCCCCGCCTCCCCCGCCACCCCTGCCCCCGACCCGGGATTTTGAGGGCCTTAGGCGATTGCCTCCAGGGGCTTGTCAGTTTTTTTCCTCCCTCTCTTCCCGTTGTCACAGGCGCAGAGGCAGCACTTTAAAAGTGGTGCCAGTGGAAATTTGTCCAAACCTTAAGTTGTCGACTCTTATTCCCCAGTCTGTGCTGCAGAGCTGCCAGTTCTTTCTTCATTAGAGTGCACTTCTCTTCACCGCCGCGCAACTGCTGGACTCGGTTGTTTATCTCCTGCTCGTGTGCCGTCACTTTCTGTTTAAAGAGCCACACAAGTGATGGTGAGAGACAGGCGTTAGTCAAAAGCAATCTGGGTATGAGTGTTTAAAGGACTGCACGTTAGATTTCATTAATAGTTTCTGTAATGGGGTCAGCTGTTGGTGTGATGCAGAGATGGGAAAGCAAGTCACAGGAGTTTTGTCTCGTATTGCTAAACGCTTTCAAGTTGGACACAGGTTACGTGCCCAAAGAATTAGCAGCGCTGCACTGTGACGTGTCAGCAGGACATGAAAGTATGCTTCAGATGTTCATTTGCTACTACGTCTCACATACAGTGCACATATCTCAAGTCTATTTCACACAAGCGTAAGCAGAAATTTCGACCAGGAATGTAAATAGCTAAATAATAATAATAATAATAATAATAATAATAATAATAATAATAATAATAAT
>CAIGQW010054471.1:9038427-9049993 GCA_903798125.1 Danio choprae
ATAATAATAATAATAATAATAATAATAATAATAATAATAATAATAATTAAGATTTTAATTACACTGCTCGATTTATATGGATACTTCTTCATGATCATTTTTTGTAAAATCACTTTTTATAGATGGGCAGAAATATCTTGTATTTCTTGACATATTTCTATATTTCTGTTAAAGATGAACTACAGTCTTATGGGACTAAAATGGCATGAGTGCTGATTACATGATTGTTCACTTCTAAATAAATTATCATTTTAAGAATTGTTCTATGTCAGTGCAAAGATTCAATTTTGCTCTACCATCTCTGATATTTCGATAATGCACTCCTATCACTAACACACTAACTGCTTGTGTCGACTCAACGCTGATATCTCAAAAAATAACCCTGAGCTGTGGGAGGCAATTAATTGCCATGTTGGGGGAAATCACTTGAATCTTTCTAGATAGAGAACTTATGTTCAGTCTGTGCACCATGCAAATGCAGGTTTTAATAGAGATTTATAGCACAAGTGAAGCTCAATTCAAAGTGTTGATAATGAGGTAGGCAAGCACTGTTTTAACCCCAGTACTTCTCAATTGGTAGGAAAAGAGGTTTAAAGAAGTTAAGAGGTCTAGGACAGAGAGATTAGCATTAGAAATTCCCAGTGCAGTTCAAAAATGAAAGCTAATTATGTTACAAAAATGGAAGAAGAGGGGTAATGGAAGGGGGAGGGGTGGGAGGAAAGCTGGTCAAAGTTACTGTGGAAATGCAGAGATGAGATGAGGATTCAGCAGACCATCACACGGCCAAGGAAGGAAAAAGCAATTAATCACATTTGGGCTCATTTGGCGCAAATTTGGGATGAGACAAATGCCAGTGGTTTTGAGTGGTACCCAGAAATCTGACTATTAATGAGTTTCTCAAACAGGGCACAATGGCCATATTCCATTAACAGGCCACTAAAACTCAAACCTGGCAGAAGAAAAGACTCATTTAAAACTGGAACTTATTTTTCTAATATCTTAATGTTATTGCATACTAAAATTTCAGGAACTGCTGACCATAGATATTAATTCGTGGAATGGGTACTGTATTTGCAGTTTTTCCTCACAGTCAAAATACAGTATAGTCGACAATCTATTTAAAAATGTTAATTATATACCTATACTGGCACAAGATTATGCAACTGTAGAGACAATGCATCAATTACAATTTAGGTGATTAGGATTTGTGTTAGTGTTTTCAATAGCTTCAGAAGAGGTCTTGTAATAATAGTAATAGTATTGTTAAAGGTGCCATAGAGTAAGAGTTCAGTAAATAGAAATGGCGTACCGTGAGCCTCAAATTCCATTGCTTCCCTGTTTTCATGTAAATCCCGTAAGTGTAAGATACTGGTGAAAAACAAGCCAATCGGAACAAAACACTGACTGTTATATTGCACATGGGATCATTAATAAGCACATCCCAAGCTGCATTTGATTGGCCAAAGCATTTGCTAGTGAGATTACAAAATGGGGAAAGTCAGGGAGAAACTGGCCACTTACAATATTGTAAATGAAGGGGGAAAATTGCGTAAAAAGTTGTAATATGGATTTATTTTATTAACATCCCATATTTTATAGAATCGCAACAATGCACAAAAAGTGCACAGCTGTCAAAAAAGCTTGCGTATGTTCCCCCTCCCCCTAAAAACTATTAGAACATTTGGAGCTCATATTTTAGTTAAGTACAATGCAGACATCTATACATCCATTACTTCTTTACTATGTAATCAAAAACAACTTCTGTTTATTGTAACATATCTCTTTTAGTCATTTAAAAAATTACATCATTACATCGTTTTTTATTTCTTTAATATTTTCACCCAAAGTTCTCATGTAATACCATCTTCACAAGGTACTTTCCCAAAGTCTGTAATGGCTAAATAAATGGAGCGCATATTCCTGACAAAGTGAGCAGATCTCTGAATTATTGTTGATCCACCATTATGGGAAGCGCCACCTCAAAGTGGCTGGGTGTACTGGCGTTGAAGTGGTAAACAGACACAGCGCAAGACTGTGATAAATTAATTCAGATCTTTACATTTAAATAAATCTTTACAACATTTAAATAAATATTTAATCCAGAGTATCAATAATGTCTCGTGGCTGGAAATATTGGCATATACATGTTTTGTCACACCCCTAGTGCTTAATGCACATTTATGGTATCATTTAACTCAGCCCTTACTGTGATTTTTCTTAAGTGAAAGGGGAAAAAAAAACTCTTTTATGTAGAGGTTGATATTAATTCCTGCCTGTGTTTTTATATTTGTTAAAGCTTCAAAATACATCTTTTTCTGTCCCTTTTGTTGAGTGTAATTATAATTTAGCCTATATTTAATCCATATCATGACTCAAATTAGGATATTCTGGGGGCTTAAAGATGGCTCACTCACTCCTAGCAAAACCAAACCTCTCTACCACATACTGCATTGATTCATTAGGCTAAATTGTTCTCTGATATCTACATAGTAGGTACAGGGGTTGAACAATGAAACTGAAATGCCTGGTTTTACAGCATAATAATTAATTAGGATGGTGTAGGGCCTCCATTTGAGGCCAATACAGCATCAATTCATCTTGGGAATGACAGGTATAAGTCCTGCACAGTGGCCAGGGGGATTTTGCCATTATTTTGCCATTTTGCCAGGGGGATTCTGGCCACTATTCCTAGCAGAATAGTTGTCAGGTCACTACATGATGCTGGTGGAGGAAAACATTTACTGACTTGCTCCTCCAAAACACCCCAAAGAGGCTCAATAATATTTAGTTTAATATTTTAAAACACAGTTAGTGACTGTGTTGAAGTTTCAGGACCGCATTTCTAGGACCACATCTGTAGGACCCTAGTTTTTTTGACAGTGCTTCCGGACTGTTACCAGACTGGATCATAGACGTTCTAATAAGATGGACGACATGGATGGCAAGTGTGAGTACCGATTTTCTATTAAGTGTTATTTTAAACTGTTAAAGTATGTGTTTATTTTGTACTGTTACTGTTTTATACAATGCAAAGTTTACGCAGAAATGCCTGATTAGCCCGCACTATTTAGCCCACTTTCAAGGGTCTAGGACAAAAACGTTACACAACGATTTTTTTCCAGAAGAAGAATAAAATATAACAATAATAAGTATGAAGAAGTTTACACAGCTAAAGTGAGAGCTGCTAACTATGAATTCATTTTCTAGAACTATTTTTTTAGTTCTATTAAATATTATGATGTTCTTAATTCGTGGCCATTGTTTAATGAAACATTGTTGATTTAATGGCTTGTTGACTTAATGGCTAATAATGTGCTTAGTGGCACATTAATTAAACTAAGATGATAAAAGCACGTTGATGTATGTTTCAGATTTACCTATATTTTACTGTATTAGTGTGAAATCTACTCATTGTTTTATCACATTAGCATATTAAAGATTGGGCTGACTGCCTGTTTGCCCCACAATATGTGTTAAGCCTGTTGTTTTGTCATCGTTTTGCAGTGATTAATGAGATGTTTGGTCGTTTTTATAGTTAGGCTTATTCTGCAGGCCTTAACCATAGAGTCTCATTATCATGTATTAATGTCTATCAGGTATGTTTTACCTGGCCAATATGAAGTGATGACCAGTATGACCTGATTTGCTTAGGCTCAACTCTCTGAATTCTCTCTCCTTCTCTCTCCTTCACAGAGCTAAAGTATACCACCAGTCTGAATGCTGCAACTGACAGTGGGGTAATTTTGCATTAATAAAAAAATGAGTGTGTGGATATTTATATAAATGTACATTTTTTAATCATTTTTGTGTCTTGACTCTCTACAACCTGGGTTTAAATCAGTGACTATAAATGCTGAACCCATTTGATTTCAATTTGTTTTCCCTAATACTGAGCTAATCAGTTTCAGTATACTAATCAGTAAATCAGTATTTTCCAAGAAATGTAAGACTTTTAAGGCTCTCAACTCAAATGTTTCATTTATATTTTAGGTGGAAATTAATTTGTTTTAATTTAAAATTGTTACTCAAAGCAGGTGTTTTACACTTTAAGCATTTTACATCAAAAACCACAATTGGAAAAAAAAAAAAAGTCTCCACTATATCATCCAATCAGGTAGGCACTGAAAATGCAGTCCTGAAACTGAAGTTTCTGCTATATAATACAATTCAGTAGGTGGCGCTTTTACAAAAGGTCCTAGAAATGCAGTTTCGCTATAAAACTGCATTTATAGGTCCTATAAATGCAGTACTGAAAATGCAGCTACTCCAGTTGTGCGGGATCATACTATTGCCAAAAGCAATAGTATGATCTCGCACAATTGGCTGCTACAACTGCCACCACACACATTAACCACGGCTCATAACCATGCGATGGAATATCACTTAGATATGCTTAAAATCATACTCGTCATAAACACAAATCGAATTAAGACATGTGGAGTATTTCTCTTTTAGTCGCATTGTTGAAGTGCAGTACAGACACGTAAACTGCGTAATCAAACTATTACCATGGTGTAGGACTTTTAGCCGCACTCAACACACCAGTCGTCAGTTGTTCTTTTCTTTTGCCGTGTGGTATCAGACTCTATTAAAACAACTCTCTCCTATCAGTCCTTACTTTAGACTCGCATTCAGAAGCTTAGAGTTCGTCACAGGGGCATGAAATGTTGCTGAATGAAAGTGTAACTGCTGAAAAAAAAATTAAATACCAAAAATAACGAGATTACATAAATTTTTTTAAAGTTAAATTTGTGGAAAAAAAGTTGAATTTCTCATGTGAAACTGTACCAAGGAAAAGTCACTCAGTAGAGTTTATAGCAAATTATTTTGCAAGTCCTTTATGGCATAATCATTAAAATAGAAGTAAAATAACATTCATTACAAGTTGATTTAAAAAAGCACCTAAACAGTTTAAATTCATATATTTTATCATTGAAGATTTCTTAAATATAGTGTAAAAATTGTGTAATTCCCTAGGTTATAAATGAGCATATTAAACCTTTTCTGAAGAATTGTTGAACTTAGCCAAGCCACATACAGTACCCATTAGGTAGATATCAGAGAACAAACAAATGTTTTTGTTTATTTTTCCAGATGTTTTGGAGCTCTTAATTTTACTTTTGAACTGCACCAAATTGACATAAATGTAGAAATTGCACTATATATAAAATAAGTGATGGATGTTTTTCAATCTCTACCTTCATCTATGGTTTACAAGCTTCTTCCAATTAGGTTGTGCTATTCAACATTACCGATGAAGAGCAATAGGCTTTGATTTTGAATATAACATCAACGACATGCAGAACCATCTGACATTTATGACAAACCAAATCCTGTGAAAATTGATTAGAAGGGACTGTTACAGCCTGCTGCAAAGCACATCTGTCAGTTCACTTCCTTGCAATTACAAGCAGATCTTGACCTTTCCAACATGGCAGACACGTAGACATATCACTTTAATTAGCAATAGTTGCTAATGTGCCATCTAGGTATTCCTACCTATGGTGCTGCCAAACTAAATGCAATTCTTGCCATCGGCCTGTGATTAATAATGATGTCACGATGTCGGAACCGTGGTGTGGCGTTTAGCAGGTTCGAGTTTGGTTCGCTATTGGTTGTCAAGCCATCGCTAATCTTATTTACAAAAACAAGGAGTATGCGCGGACAGACGCGTTTGACGGACTCACTGCTGGTGAAGAGTCAGAACAGCTAATGAAGCCGACTGACAGATGTTTCATTAAGGGGCATGATTAAAGGTGAATTAACAACACGGCTTCATCATTAGCTGTCATCCAAGCAGATCTATCAAGCAGTCAGAGACGCTCATTAAAAAAAAGGAGAGACGAAGGTTTCTCAGACCACATGTGCATGTCTGTACACCTGTGGCTGTGGTGTAGTTTAAGTTGTAAAGCTCTCACAGTACCTGCTCCAGCTCTTGGATTCTGTAGTCTTTTGCTTGAAGGATCTCCAGAACTTTTCTGTCCTTGTTCTCAGCCTTCTGCTTCTCTCTAGTACAGCACAGATTGAACAAAAGAGCAAAATTAGAGGCCACAGTAACAGAATACAGAATAGGGCAAACCGATCCACTGGCCTCAGCAAACACTGCAGCCATTCGCATTTGAAAATCTATTTGGGGTGATGCAATGTTGATGCTCTGTTAGGAGATAAAACACTGTAGGATAGACTGGATGCTGTGGGAGAAGAAACAGGCAAAATTGCCTTTCAACCACTCAGCGCGTTCTCTAAGCTTATACCACAGAGGGTCAACAGGGAATGATGGGATATAACTCCAGTCTCCAGGTATCAGTAATTATCAGGATATCAAAACAGGAACACTACTCACTAGGGAACACAAACACTCCTTTCCTTTCAGCATCTAACCCTCTTTAGTGGGTGTTTGGGGGGAAAAGACAAAAGAATCACAATTGGGGCAAGTTTGTTTGAACAGCCGCCACTCACCTGGGATCCTCCTTTCCCTGGTTCACTTTTTCAATCTCTTCCACCCTTTCTCATTCCATCTCTCCCTGAGGACATCTGACATGATACGGCTCTCCTCAGAGTACACCGCTGCCTTGAAGCTTGGTGATGTTAACCATATCCCAAGCCAAAACGTTCGCTCGCTACCAGACCGTCCACAATTCCCAGAAGTCTGTGTGCTGTACGGAGCCAGCACAATTATCATGTCAATCTCCCGGGTGGCGCTATGCTGATATATGCACACGCCCTCAGGTGCGAGTTGCCAGTTCTTTGAGGAGCAGCTCGGTTTGTTGGCTGTGCCTGAGGAAGGAGCTTGTGAGCGTTATGGGAGCATGTAGCCTATCTGCCGCTCTTTTATTTATCATTGCTTCGAGTGTCAAGGAACACACTTTCTGAGCTCCAGATTTCGGTCACAAAAGTTCTCCTTATCTCTGACCTCACATCAGGTAGTGGAAAGAATCATTTTATATTCACCCAAATAAATTAATTACCGTTCTTTTTGTTTGTTTGTTTGTTTGTTTTTGCATCAATTTAGGCAATTGAAAACTGTAATATATTTCTCTGTTCTATTTAAGCACAAAATTGTGAAATCTTTGTGAAAACACTTTCATTTTATTAACAAGATTTTAAGTACTCTTGCAGTTACCATTTTGGTAACAGACAGACAACGCCACTGACAAACAAGTTTAAATATTCCAAAGAAAGAAAACCGTATTGTATATGGAAAATAATTTAACAACAGAGGAACTTGGATTTACCGTGGAAAATAAATGCACTTTTGGGAATTATCATCAAGACTATTGTTGGTTAAATAAATACATAAATAAATAAATCTAGTTACAGCTAAAACTAAATAATTCATTCATTAATTTTCCTTCGGCTTAGTCCCTGATTTATCAGGATTCACCACAGTGAAATAAACCGCCAACTACTAGCTTCCCAGCACTGGGAAATACCCATACACTTTCTCATTCAAACACACTCATTTAGTTAAGTTTATCCAAATCACCTATACTGCATGTTTTTGGAATGTGGGGGAAACCAAAGCACCCAAAGGAAATCTAAATGCAGACTTCACATAGAAATGCCACCTGGCCAGCCAGGACTCGAACCAGCGACCTTCTTGCTGTGAGACAACAGTGCTAACCATTGAGCCACTGTGCTGCCTCTCTAGCTTACCATTTGTTTTCTTTTTGGTGAGGTGCTTTTCATTTTAATTTCACCACATTTATAACTTGCTTTAGCAAACTGAAGTAACTCTATATAACATTTTCAGTTTGCTAAAGAAACACTTAAAAACGTGCATACAACTAGAGAGTAATATCAGTGTTTAAACTAATTTAAAATGCAAGCAGGCTGAACATGAAGTTTAAAAAAAAAAAAAAAAAAAGAGTTCATAGAACTTATATTATGTTTGATCAAAGAGACCTTTAACTTTAATTAAGTTGATCCAATTTTTCCATAAGTTCTGCAAGCTCAAAAAAGCCCTGAAGCTGGTTGCCTGAAGTATTTGAGTTTTTTTAACAGTGTGCCAGTTGTCTCAATTTCCTCCCGAGTGTCGAATTTTGCTTTATCTGCTTATCATCATCAAGACTTCTAAAAGAAGGAATGACAATGGCAATCATTCGGCATTGCGAATTTGATCTCTCTCTTTTTTTTCTCCTTTTAACACATTCCCATGCCACTCTTTGAGGGTCATAAGTCATGTTAAATCTAGTGTATATCCCTCAAAGAGGAGTTTTTTCAGCGTTTAGATGAGAAGAGAGGGAGGAAGTCTGTGCGGAGGATAAGAGGGTTTAGATCATCATCTGCTCTCGGGTTCTCTCATAACTGTGTTCAACGGCGCAGCCACCCAACATACACCCCTGCAGAACCGCTGCAATGTCTGCTCACAAATCAGGGATTTCGTGTGGCAGAAACAGCATTTATTTCAAGTCAAGAAACGAAACAGCATAATAATTCAATAGAAGAAGAGAACTGGGAAAATCGTTGGAGAGGATTTGCTATTGTGTCCATTTGACTTTATAATGTAACTCACCTTTCTACAGCAAGACTCACGGCCTGGGTGAGGTCAGGACTGGCCACCTGAAGACGCTTCCAAAGTGACCACACAAACTCCTTGTCTGCCTATTTAAAGCAAATATAACAGCAAAGCATTGACTTTATCATGAAATTTAAAAAGTATCTTAATAAGCTATGTCTGTGTTTTTATTTATATTTTCAATTTTTTCCCAAATATATGAGCAGTACATGGTCAAGGATATGTATTGTTGTTATTATTATTATTATTGACTAATCAACAAATATACCAAAAATAAATGATACTATATTGTGTATGTTTATTATTTTTTGTATCAAAATTCTGTCTCTAATATAAAATGTGTCTAACTATGTGTATAACCATAGAAAATGTGTTTAACCATATTTTATGTGATATTACCACATCCGAACAATAAAGTAAAACTGCATATGTTATAATATTTTTGTTAATTGTATTGTGTGTGCAAAAAACATTAAGTAAATAAAAAATAAATGCATAAAATGTTTTTGTTTTAACAAATGAAACATGAAAAACAAAAAGAAAGAAAGAAAGAAAGAAGCCTGAATCTGAACTGACTAATCGCATAAAGAAGAAAGTGGCAACAGAGAGCCGTATGCTTACAATTCAAAGTGTCTTCGGGAGGAAAAAAATGGCTTTCAAAGATTTAAGCTACATTACATTTAATGAGAAACATCTAAAAACCACATTTTCTGACATTATTAAAAAAAAAAAAACTGAATTATACCAGATCAACTTAATATAAAATTATCTGTTAAATTATGTCCACATCATTATAAGATTAAAGTCATAAATCCCTGTAGAATCTGCTGGTGTCCAATTAGTACATGAATTTTAAACCCTATTCAAAAGTGTCTAATTAATTATTTACTAAATGGTGCAGGCAGACCTTGATAGACCATAGGCTAAACATACAAAGTAGCAAGTGCAAGAGAGAGAGACTGCGCAAATGAATAGAAATAGAGATTTCACTGTTCCTAGTCTTCATTGTGTATAATGACAAATTAAGAAAAGTCCTCCATCAAATAGGTGGTCTGTTCACAAGAACTTAAGCTCACTACATCAGAAGATTGAGCAACTCCTGCACATTACAGGGATTTTCTCATGGAATGGAAGGTGTTTGATATGTTGAAAGGCAGTCGTATTGATGAATTATTTATCTTATACAGCAGACCATGAATGCCCACTGGAAGAGTGCACTCACTGAATGTTGCTATTTATACAAATATTAATAAAGTAAAACTGCCTCCCTGATAATTCTCAGGTCCACTAGAAACATTTTGTTGTTAATGGCAGTCGATGGATGGGCACTGCATGTCTTCTATATAAATGAGACTTGATTCTTTATACATACACCCTTGTCATTAGAAGTGGAATGGAGAAAAATCAATTGTGAACCGCAGGCAAGTAGAAAAATGCTAGACGGAGCCAGTCGACATCCACTGATGATGTAAACCTATTGTAGGTCAGCGCAAGTCTTATACTGTTGTATTGTAAGCAAAGGCTACCTACTGAGTATTTGAAGGCTCTTCACAATTATCAACAAGTGTGTTATTGATGTCCTGGAGTATGCTATATGCTTAAAAAAAAGGTTGGCTTTTAATTATTACAAGTCTGACACACTATTGACAATGCAGGTATTTGTTTTTAGGCACCACCTGGTGGGGATTTAACAGTATGCAGGATGCATAAGTCACATCAGTTTAGTGTTTAATTCTGTGAAAGCATATCAGATGAAAATGGGATTCTCTTTGTACGGTCTTGTTGCGGTTAATTGCTGAAGCTTTTATCGTGCTATATGGTATTATCACGATACTGAAAATAGGTTAGGTATAATAAAAAACATATGTTCAGAGTAAATAAATGTTTTAAAACAATTCAATTGCAAAATGATGACACAGTACAATAAGTAACACTTCTTACACTTAAAGTCTACTTAGTAAATGTTAGTTAATGGATTAAGATCAACAGTGAAGAAAAAAAATGATTTATTACAGTTACTATTTTAATATTAGAATAAAAAATACAATTAACTTTAAAATATAAATAACTTTATTTAATATTATCTTATATTATGACTATGATTTAAATGGGCAATTAAGCATTAACTAAGAAATTAAATGACAAATTACCAGCTAAGATTAATAAAAGCTTTTGTAGTTATTGTGAGTTTAGTTAAATTAACTACTGTTAACTTTTGAAGCTTTATTGTATATTGTAATTGTGCAATAGCCTATAAACAGTCACATTATTTTCAATCAATATTTCAGCATATAGCAGGCCAGATTAGCATCTGAAAATGTTATTGTCTGAGCTATTAAACCATGCAATTAAGAACATCACTGCAAATACAATACATCATCGCTGCACTCATGCACGTTCTTAAAACATCCCTACTTCACTTGAGCATGTTTATTTTGATAAATAATTTTTCACTTATTTACAATTCACTTATTTCTTAGTGAAAGTCTTTAAAGTCTGTGTGTGATGATGCAGATATGTCCTACTTGAATGCAGATATATCCACATTTGTTACAATGTTAAGGTCATATCAATGCCCATGCATCTTCACCACTGCCACAACAGATCGATATAAAGTATGTTGGCCCACTTCACCTTACAGTAGCTTCATGACAGGTTGGTATACTGTATATTTCCCAATACACATGTTTTTTTTTACTCCATTTCAATTTCATATACTAGGCTACATATACTAGGTTACTTTCACATGTGAGCACACTTGTAGGGAAAAAAAATGTGGAAGCATTATCACTTAAACCTGAAAAAGAGATGAACTACACAAATGAAAAATAATTGATAAATGAATGGCTCAATATACCTGGCACTGAGCGAGTTCTTCAGACAAACTCATCAGCTTTTCCTTAAGAAGTAAAACACGTTCATTGTCTTCGGAATCCATTGAGCTCCTGACAGAAGACATATTCGTTATAAACCTGTCATGACTAAATTTATAGATAGATAGATAGATAGATAGATAGATAGATAGATAGATAGATAGATAGATAGATA
>CAIGQW010054471.1:9054039-9064297 GCA_903798125.1 Danio choprae
ATTAATCTGGGGTCGCCACAGCGGAATGAACCGCCAACTTATCCAGCTTGTTTTTTACGCAGCGGATGTCCTTTCAGCCGCAACCCATCACTGGGAAACATCCACACACACACATTCACTATGGACAATTTAGCTTACCCAATTCACCTATAGCGCATGTCTTTGGACTTGTGGAGGAAACCGGAGCACCCAGAGAAAACCCACGCGAACTCGGGGAGAACATGCAAACTCCACACAGAAATGCCAACTGACCCAGCCGAGTCTTGAACCAGCAACCTTCTTGCTGTGAGGTGAGAGCGCTACCCACTGCGCCACCGTGCTGCCACTTTTAAACTACAACAATGAAAATAACATTTTGAAATATTATTTATCTGGTACCTACTAATGTGTCTTAATTAAGCACTAGTGACATAATTTAAATATTTTATAGTTATTAATGTGAGACTTTAATTATAGTTATTAATGTGAGATTTTATGTGAGACTATCAATACAAATTTTTATACAAAATATAGCTGTCACACAGTATTAGTGTCATTTCCACCACAACACTGTAATGTCCCTTTAAAAAGTTTGTGTAAAAGATTGTTTGGGTGGTTTCTATGAAAATGAATAGTGACATCAGAGCCCATGTTCAAGATGGAGGGAATAAAATTTTTTATCAACAACACATGAAGAAAAATCAAGGTAAATATTGCTTGATAAGGTAATATATTTATTCTACATCATTTACAAACACGCTCAAAGGTGTTTTTAAAAAGTAAGCAAAATTAAAGTAAACAAGAGTATTTTGTATACATAAAATGCTAGTATCAATTGAAAGCTAATCGGTGAAGCTGTCTTTATTTTTTTTCACAATAAACTGTAGAAATGTCATTTCCACCACTGCCATTTCCACCACACTGCCCCTGTGGTGGAAAAGAGCATGTGGCGGAAATGACATTTATGGTTACAAAACACAATTGATATGGATTGCGAAAGTATATGGCTTGGACAATGAAACTGAAACACTGGACAATTTAGTTTTGGAGGTTTCATGGCTAAATTTGAGCAGCTGTAAGACCAGAGTGTGAAGGTTTAATTAGCAGGGTAATAGCACCGTTTTACTTAAAATATTGCAATGCACACAACTTTATGTCATATGGTGACATATCAGAGTTCAAATGAGGACACAATGTTGGTGCGCATCTTGCTGGCGCATCTGTGACCAAGACAGCAAGTCTTCGTTATGTATCAAGAGCCATAGTATACAGAGTACTGTCAGCAAACCACCAAGAAGAAGAACCACATCCAGCAGGAGCAACTGTGGATGCAAAAGGAAGCTGTCTGAACTGTGGACGCAAGAGGAAGCTTTTCCTCCACCTAAACACTATTCTGGGAGCCACCGTGTCGCCAAAATATATAGTCACCAAACATATTATATTGTGTTCAGCCAATTTATCAAACAGAAGTGATATATCTGTGTTTGGCCAACAAACCTTGAAGCAAAAAATGCGTGTGCACATGCGCGTGAGTGAGAGCCGTTGGATAGCATTTGCCATATATTCCATTTCCAGTGCAGCAACAGCGGTGATCCGACGAAATATCATATTCAGACAGATTTTTCTTCATAAAAGTTCTATTTTTTTATTTTTTTAGGTTTAACCCAGTGCAAGTCTCAGTAATCTTGACATAATAATGAACAGCATGGGCATTACGTGAGCCTGCCACATCCGACATAATTGTTAGACACAGTAACGTTAATTACATAGCAGAAAAAAATGTGTGTTCCTGTAATATTAACATCTAACCTATGGTTTTGACCATACTCAAAACCTTTCTCTCTAGGGTTTTTAAGTTACTATTTATTGTTATTAAATTATTATTTTATGACAAAACAAACACGTATGTGTTCTAACATGGTTCTTTTTTCTTTTTTTCAGTGTAACCGTAACGTGAAGCCATTGCTGGGCGAGGAGCAAATAAACTGCGATGACTTTCACAGTAAGTACCTTTTTAACAATTGAGTTTATATTCATTCCATATCAGTCTCAAATTCTGCTAGCTCGAATATGTAACTTGTGTTAAGTTGCTTTATTGAGAGCTGCCATGAGTCATGACTCTCATGTTCCCTTTGCTATATGATAACAGTTATCAGATGTACTGTAGCCTTATACATTTACTATAAAACTAAATATTATGTAAAACACAACTCTGCCTGATAGATATTCAGCTTGAAAGTATTAAACATTGATTTGTGGTGTTTCTTAAAGGGGGGCCTCACAGTGGCGCAGTGGGTAGCACGTTCGCCTCACAGCAAGAAGGTCGCTGGTTCGAGCCTCGGCTGGGTCAGTTGGCGTTTCTTTGTGGCGTTTGCATCTTCTCCCTGTGTTGGCGTGGGTTTCCTCCGGGTGCTCCGGTTTCCCCCACAAGTCCAAAGACATGCGGTACAGGTGAATTGGGTAGACTAAATTGTCCGTAGTGTATGAGTGTGAATGGGTGTGTATGGATGTTTCCCAGAGATGGGTTGCAACTGGAAGGGCATCCGCTGCGTAAAACATATGCTGGATAAGTTGGCGGTTCATTCTGCTGTGGCGACCCCAGATTAATAAAGGGACTAAGCCGAAATGAAAATGAATGAATGAATGAATGTTTCTTAAAGGGATAGTTCACCCAAAAATGAAAAGTTACGCACTATTTACCCAGCTTCATGTGGTTTCAAACCTATGTGAGTTTCTTTCTTCCTTTGAACACAAAAGAAGATATTTTGAAGAAAGCTCAAAACCACTGACTTCCATAATAGGGAAAACAGATATATGGATGTCAAAGGTTACAGGGTCCAGCTTTCTTCAGAATGTATTCTTTTGTGTTCACCAGGAGAAAGAAAAACAAACAGGTTTGGAACAAGTGACGGGAGAGTAAATTATGACAGAATTTTCAGTTTTGTGTGAAACAAAATCCTGTTTTTGTCTTCTGATTTCATTTACCCACCATCTAGTTGTTCAAATTTGTCAACAAACAAATTTGTAAAATTTGTTTTTAATTTGTAAACAAACAGATGCCTAGCTACAATGACTTGCAATTTACCACATAGCATTCTCACAGTATGGAAATTTAATTATGTAAACAACCATTTTGTGACCGAACAGGAGTAGTATTTTTGAAAATTATATTAATGACATGGTGACATTTGTATATGTATTTGATATATGTAGACTTGGTATTGACATTGCTATTTTATATTGTGTACATACAGGGCCAATGGAAAACCACACAACGAAGATGGGAATTCTTGAAACAGTAAGCAGCAGCAGCATGATAAAATCTAAGAGACCTGTCAACTGTGCTGAATGTCTGCTATCCTGAAGAGGAGATGGTGCTCAACAACTTACCAGACCTTTCTGGATTTTTCTACTCAATGTGGAGCACAAAAAGAACTTTCTAAACATATTCACATGGTTAATATTGTAAGATGCATCTTCAAGTGCTTAAAGTTTTTTTTTTCTTCCCATTTTTCATGAGACTTTTGTGAGTTTTTTTCTGTTCTGGAAACATCTATGTCAACTGGGTTAAGTAATACACTGTTTAGATTTGATGGTAATTTTGATGTTTTTAATATGTAAATATATTAGATGTTTAATGTTATTGAACTGATTTAACCATTAAAAATGTGATTTCATGAGTTCAGCATATATATCTTTTTTGGAATGGCAATATTCCGGTGACATTACATAAAACAATGGTTTAAGTAACCTCAAAATATTTACATTTTATGGTGTTTTTGACATTTTTGCACATGTGAATGTGATTTTGTAAGGTTTACTTTGTAGAAATGTTCAATGTAGTTATTTATAATTATATATTTTTAAAGTATTTTCACAATAGTGCCTGTTATATAAAAATAAAAATAAAAATTAATGTGGCAGTTTTTAGTATTTTGTATATATTACCATTAATTTATTTTGGGACAACTGAAAATTGTCAAAAAATAAACAATTCAGTGAAGTTGCTTTAGCAATGTAAATTCACCAATTGACATTTTTAAATTAAGTGAAACCAAAAAAGCACGCTACACCAATTGAAATTATTCAATTGCGCCAATAGCATGATTGGGCAGATTTGATGGTTTTTCAACTGGCTCAATACATTATTTCTCACTGAGCCAATGTTTACAGGCTGTTGCTCCAATTAAGAAAAAATCAGTTTGTGGAATTTCATTTGGGCCAGTTGAAAAGTTTGATGTGGCCAGTCACTCGAAATTTCTTAATTTGGGCAATAATTTTTTTACAGTGTATATTCAATTATTTTCTTTTCGGCTTAGTCCCTTTTTTAATCAGGGGTCACCACAGCGGAATGAACCGCCAACTTATTCAGCATATGTTTTACGCAGAGGATGCCCTTCCAGCTGCAACCCATCACTGGGAAACACCCATACACTATCATTCACACATACACTACGGACAACTTACCTTACCCAATTCACCTATAGCGCATGTCTTTGGACCATGCAAACTCCACACAGAAATGCCAACTGACAACTTTTTTTATTATCATTTTATTTTTATTTTAAATTTTTTAGGTTTTTAATGGTAATGTGTTTATGCTGTTTTGCAAAACACTTTAGGCTGTTTTTTAGGGCTATGGATAGAAACACGTTTTGCAGTGTGTTTTAATTCACAATCAAAACTGGCAATTCTTAATCTTAATTGAATATCAAAATATTTATTATTAATAATTATTATTATTATTTTATTTGTACACCTTCATAATCTTATAACCGTCATAATCAAAATAACTTCCATTTCTTTTTTGTATCTGTGATGTTTTGTTCGCTGGTGCAAAGGCAGGAAAACCTGTCACTCACGTGATCACAGCAACAGCAAACCGCAACAATCCAATCATTTCCCAATGGACTAAAATCAAGTACCGCCCTGGATTTTTTTTCTGAGTGAAAAGCAGTTTCATTAATATATATTCCACAGTAGAGAAGAAAAGATTACAACTGCCTCTTCATGACACATTAAGTTTTAGGGTGCTAATGGGTAACAGTGTTACTATAGATGTGATCACTGAAACTATTACATATGCAACTACAGCAGGTACTAAAACAACAAATAAATCTAAAAACAACATCAAAACAATGCTTAACATTTATGTGAACCGGTCAGCACAAATGCTTTGGACATGGAGGGATAATCACTGACACACAAGCAATAATGAAAAAAGTGTACACGTTTCATTTAAATGAATTCTCTCAAATCGGCTTACTGACACACATTTAAGTAATCATTCCTCATAGTCACACAGCCTGTTTTAGTGAGTTAGGAGCTATAAATACCATTAAATGTGAGAATTAACCTGGCTGGTCAACGACTACTCACAGAAGTGTGATTTCTGTGCATACTGTGAGCCACTGAAACTGGAGATCAAGGCAGTGTCATGAATTCAAATAAGTCATTTTTGCTTCAGTCATGCAGCACAAATGAGCGCATGACAGCTTACCATTTATTCTGCATTTGTTGCTCTCGGCTTTCAGATAAAAAAAAAATCTGCTATTAATAATTTTAAGGTTGTCAAAGTTCCAAACGAAAATCATGGTGATGAACAAACTACAACATTTATGCTCATTGGCACAGCACCTGTATACATTAAGTGCACACTTCCTAGTCCCTCACTATCTGGTCTACTCAATGGACTATAGCCCTACATACTTCCAGTAATTACTATTACTATACTATATCCTCTCCTCATGTCTCATGCGTCATTGTGTAAAAAGTATGAGCAAACCGCCTCCCCTATTGAATCCACAATCTTTAGGCCTTTTCAAAAACCACCAGCAGCGACAGTAAGTCATTTATTCTGTACCATGTCTTACAACCTACAAAGCTGCATCTCTCTACTTTCCCATCGGCAAACCTGTCATCACGCGGCCATCTGCCTGCATGCAACACACCCCAAGCTCCCACAGAATGCTCCGCATCCCAGGACAAGATCCACTGTTGAGCATTTGTCCCCTGTGCATGAGTCTCTGGCTCCATCTGATGACCTTCTAACTGTCTTCAGCGAGCAGTGGGTTCGGATAATGAGGGGATTGATAAGAGGGCTCTCTTCCTGTGAGCGATGGGGGAGAAAGGGGAGCCAGCGGGGTGGAGGGAGCAATGCTTGCCCCATGTGTCTCTGTTGAATTGTGGGAAAAAGGAGTGAAGTGGTTCCCCTACAGGCTGTATCAGATTTCCCCTGAGAGGATCATGCTGCTCAAATAATGTAAGCCCCTGGCAAACACAGTGAACCTTTTCACTTCTTTGTTTTTGTTTATGCTTATGAATGTGTGCTAAGAGGTGTCCATGGCCATTATCATGTGAAAGTATGGCATCGAGAGTGAAGCTAACAAATATGTACTTTGTTTCCTTTCTCTGTGAATCAGTGTTCCCGCTATGTGTGGAAAGTTTACACAAGAGAAGAAATCAATAGTAAAAAATGACTTCCATATTGTGGGTGGAGGGTGAGAGTAGAATGAAGAGCACGTGGCCTCCTCTCCCAAGTCAAGTGACACCATTAGCTTGACATTTTCCTGAGTGCCCATAAACAGGAAATACGTGTGGCATTTATTGAACAGACACACAGTCTATGACAGCTGATGACCCTCCCAAAGGACCAAAACTGGTAGAAGGTTCAATAGCTCATCATCAACTGCCCTTTGAGTAATTAGACAATTGGAAGGGGTCTGACATAAACCAATACTTATACTCTGGTCCCACAGGTGGCTTTTTGCAGCTGATTTCAGGAAGGAAGCCGCTTTAATGTCATGTTTTTCTTGAGCAAATAAAGGAGTCAAGCTGCTGAGCTCATAACTAGTGGACGCCACTTGTTCATTGTGCTTAGAAGATGGCTTGCCACTTGATGAGAATGTTTAATCGACTACATTTATTCAGTGAAATCAAAAGAATTAAAAAATATATTTTATAATATGCAAGAAATTTGTTTAAAAAACAAAGCCACAGAAGTTATATCAAACATCAGACACAGAGTTACTCATTTGTATCCCTTTATGCTAGGGAACTGAACCCATGTGAACATGCTAATGTATCTATTACTCATGATTCTTTAAAGGTCTATTTTCTCTGTTCTGTTGTTTAATATCAGGGAGCAATGTACAGTAATATCTCATTTAATTAGGGATTTAAGCTCTCTAACTACTGGGCATATGGTATTTACTCTGCCATGGCCTTGCACATCAGATGAATATGCATATCCTGGGAGTGTGTAGCTTGTTACCCTAGAACGAATTCTACACAAGTTTAATCCCTGATCTATTATTTACCTCTTGACCAAACATGTGAGTGGGGCTTGTAGGCACTCAGCTTGATCAAAATGACTGCCTTGGGATTTAGGGGCTTCTATTGGTCCAAAGGAGAAGTCTGTCATTTGACTTTCCTCATCCTTCACTCTTGAGAATCAAGCTCAGTGCGCACTGTAAGAAAAAACGAAACAAGTCCATAATTAAACATTTATAAGCGCTCTGTTCAGACAGTCTGGGGACACAAGTTTGGAAGATATATAGGAAATCAGTGTCCTCAAACATCTCTAAAGCAAAATATCTCAGAGATTTGTGTGTGTATGGGTTTGTGTGTGTGTGTGTGTGTGTGTGTGTGTGTGTGTGTGTGTGTGTGTGTGTGTGTGCGCGCATATGTGTGTTTTAGGGAGACTCTCATTTAACTGACATTAAAGCATTTAAAAGCAGGGCTGATGAGTTGGCCAAAATAGGAAAAATGAGGACAAAAAAGTAAACTCATTAAAAATCATTGATTTACACAGCACTAAATAATCCAACAGTATTCTGTCCATTTGCTGCAAAGTCATTGAACAAGTCAGTTGCAGTAATACCTTTTAAAGTTTTTTTCTGTTTAGAAATGTAAAAGAAAAAGAAAAAGAAAAAAAAGGCAAGGGAAGAAGGAACACTATCTACTAGAGGCTATAAAAGTAGTCTATATAATACCCTACCTGAAGTAAACTATATTACTGAACAGACAAGAAGATTTTAAACTTTCAATTAGATAATAAGATAATCAGTATTTTAATAAATGATCAACTCGTCTAGAAGATAATGCTACACAAGACTAAAATATATTACCACCTTCCTTTGGATGTAATGCAGCAGTCAGAGAGAGCTGACTTTGCAGAAGAAATAGCCGGGAGTGAGTAAGACAGTCAGTTTTCTCTTCCCGGACAGCCAGAGATTTACCCCGCTGCTTCAAACTACCCACCCACTTTAGTCCCGCTTCTGTCCCGCTTCGGTCCCGGTGGAGTGTCTTATACGAGCGGATCTGGAACAGCGGAACCACCGGGCTTCTGGATCCACCGAACAGCTTATATTTCAGCCAACGGGCTTCTTTCGCTTTACAGAAACCCGGTACATGCGAATGACGAGAGCGTAGTGATTCCGTTTTTATCAGTGTTGTTTCTTTTCTTAACGATGAAGGATTGCTGCTGTTTTTGTTCCTAATATTATTATCGGTTAAAAAAGTGAGCGGACAAACATAAAGTTTTGAGTGAGTTTAGTGAGATTTGCGTAAAGAAGAGGAGAGGGAAGAGGATAGAGTCCCCCACATGAGGGCGAGATCTGACTGAACTTCATTTAGCCATTCACACAATATGAAGATATGGTGAGTATGACCGAACAACACACGAACACTTTACATCAATGATATTAACAAACATTATTGTAGCGCTTATTATGTGATCATTACGTCACGTGCAATTAAATTGTCCTAAAAGTTCTAAATAAATGAACGTAAATCTGTTAAACGTTATATTGTCTCCTTAAAGACTTAGACTCTAAAAGGCTGAAGTTTCCGAATTTTTTTGTTAGTTTAGACTGATTAGGAAATCGACCGCCCTTAGCATGTTTACAAGCTAAAGTTAAAGATAAACTGCTTTACCTAGTCTGTTTCTCACTCTTTCCTTATTACATGTAAATAAACACACTAGCCACAAAGTCGCTTTTGAGTAAAAGCAAAAAATACATTTACAAATTAATCAAAAATCCAAAAAGGTCATTTGAAAACTGTAAACACAAATGTCATCAATTTCATCTGTAGCGATTTTGTTTGTTTGTTATACTTAACTACTACAACAGGCTATAATAAATACAAATAAAACATGCAATTATTTAAAAAAAAAATAGCCTATTCCTAATCTAATATAATCTTGAATTAATATCCTAATAATATTTCTAATAATATAATTATATATAATAAGGCTTCTGTACGAAATAAAATCTAATAAATTCACCAATAGTTTATGAATTACACAAGAAACTGTATCCTTCCCTCATTTAAAAAAAATACTTTTTAATCATTTTTAAATAGCAACATTCGTCATGATTCATTGTATTTTTGTACTTGAATCAGCTGAGCACCTACAATAAATCCAAACAAAAAACTTTAGTTCATAAACTCAGACAATTACAGTATTTTCTATTATTTTCTTTTCTTTATTTATTTCACTTTACTGAAATGAGGGAAAGTGATTTACATGCGCAGGTGAACACTGAGGCGTTTTACTCTCAGAGCACAGAGAGGCATGTAGGGGATATCGTTGAATAGAATATATACTACTGAGGGGGGAATTGTCCTGTTCCTCTACTTAAGGTTTTATGACTTTCGCTCTTTATATTATTCTTTTTTTTTCTCCCCCCTAATCTCAGCGGTTGTCTGCGATGGGGCACAATTGTTCAAGTGTTGCAGTCAAGAATGCCAATTTGCATTCCAAGAGTGTCATTTGATGACTTTTATCTGCACGACTCCCCGGACTTGTCTGGACACTTAACATTTCATCTGCTCCATGTCAGAAGTCAAACGCAGTTATGTCCCCCATCTCTATTTCTATCCTCCCCTCTCTCTTCCTCTTTGTCTTTCTCAGTCTCACCTCCTTTTTTTCTTAAAAAAAATAATGCATAGGTTTAGGGAAGGAGTTTGGGAGAAATGAGAGGGTATGCGAAAAAGAGGAGGAGGTAAAATGAAGAGGTACTTTCATGTTGCAGGCGCAGTCTAAGGCTGAACTTGTCAGCTGTGCTGGTGTGATTCTCCAGGGACTCTAGCAGAGTAAGAGGGTAGATGATGGTTAGACGGTTCAATAAGCGCACGGACAGGTAGCCCTAGTGACTTCCCCCGGAGACACTGTCTTAATGAAGAGCAGGTCCACTTAGCCCTGTGTTCTCTGACCCTCTGCCTACTCACCACACACACACACACACACGCACGCACACACACACACACACAC
>CAIGQW010054471.1:9066705-9077253 GCA_903798125.1 Danio choprae
GTGTGTGTGTGTGTGTGTGTGTGTGTGTGTGTGTGTGTGTGTGTGTGTGCAGAAAGGGGGACAGTGCAGCTTTTAAGCAGACAGAAATGCTGCGTCTCAGAGAGCTCTTTCATGTGACTGTAGCATTCCACTAATGCAGTCACAGCAGCAATGCACAAGACGAGACATGCGTCCCGTTCTTCTTTTACCATCAGTCTCATCAGTCCCTCTCTGTCTCACTCTCATTTTCTTTCTGTTACCCTAACACTTATCATATCATTCCTCTCAACATCTGTAGAATTGGGAAGCCAAACATGTTCACACAGACAAGAACTTTAAACAATAATGCACATTGACACTCACAGTAATTCTAATTCTCTTGTAGCATGTCCTAATATATAACATTTGAGCAACTGTTTTATACAGAAATGCCTCTTTTTTTGTTCTGTGTTGTTGCTTTCTATCCATTTCATTAATGTCCGTGCAGCCTCTCTGTCTGAGATTGAGGGAACAATAACAAAACAGCCCCACTGTCACCGTTATTAGATTCCAGCTTCTTTACCAGGCAACCTCATATTAAAAGAGAGAGAGAGAGGGAGAGGTGAGGGAAATGAGCCGTGCATAGAGTTTGCTGAGTGTGTCAAGGACATGTGCCACATGTTGATAGAACTGAAGACCAGGGGTGAGTACGGCACAGGGGGGTTCTGGTCAGACTTCTCCGCTGGAGAAGTTTACTGCAAACACAAACAGTTAGTGTAGGAATTCATTTTCTAATAGGTGTCTGTCTAGATGAAAGGGGGATGCTTGCACTTAAAGAGCGAATATATACACAAGCGTTTCTATCTTTTTTTGTATGGTTAAAAATGAATAAAAAAATGTGCCCCACTGAATAATTGGGAAACTTATTAGTCTTCTTGCCTTGAAGCTCCAATAAGACTGCATTTCATCGCGTATATAAGTTCAGAACAGTTTTCATCAGACTTTTTGTCTCTACGTTTTAAGAGCCTCCACATTTTATATTTCACATTTGCAAAAGAGTTTTGGTGACATTCTTTATTGCGGTCTGGTATCATTGATAGCAGCATTATACCCTCAAGACTTCAAAAAGGTGCAGCAGAGCTCATTAACAACTGTCTTTTTAAAGGACATTTTGGAGAACAATTAAAATCTTTTTGAATAAAACAGTGTATTATATACAATTCCTATTCTAGAGAAAACCATTAAATGGAATTCATAGAGAAATTTTGAGGTGAATACAAACTATTAAGAGCAGTGCAATGCTATTTATTTATTAAATTATTCATTCATTCATTCATTTTCATTTCGGCTTAGTCCCTTTATTAATCTGGGGTCGCCACAGCGGAATGAACCGCCAACTTATCCAGCATATGTTTTACGCAGCGGATGCCCTTCCAGCTGCAACCCATCTCTGGGAAACATCCATACACACCCATTCACACTCATACACAACGGACAATTTAGCTTACCCAATTCACCTATACCGCATGTCTTTGGACTTGTGGGGGAAACCGGAGCACCCGGAGGAAACCCACGCCAACACAGGGAGAACGTGCAAACTCCACACAGAAAGGCCAACTGACCCAGCCGAGGCTCGAACCAGCGATCAGCGACCTTCTTGCTGTGAGGCGAACGTGCTACCCACTGCGCCACTGTGAGGCCCCTTATTAAATTATTAATTTATTTTATTTAGATAATAAATAATTCTGTTGATGTATTCTATTGATTGAGCTTAACTTGTATTTCACTCGTTTAACAAAGTCATATAAAACAAAACTTTTAAAATGACTTTAATTTGGATATATAAATATATAAATCAACCAATGTCTTTGGCAATCTTTGGCTTAAGTTTCAAAACTGAAGCTATTTTAACAGAAAAATATGCTTTTCTTTAGCATTAAGAACACTTTTGAGGGATCAGTGTTAATGGATTCTGTGAAGAAAGACTTTTTGAAGGATGGTTGATGTTGTGAGTTTTTTTACATTCTATTCCTCCAATGTTAAAAACACCCTGTCTATTCAACAACATTAACAGTGCGCTAAGCGGGTTTTAGCTTTCAAACTATTTCTTACATTTCCAAACTACTGTAAAGGCTAATATCTTACCCGGAAAGCCTTGGGGATAAATGCAATAATGCCATTTTTTCATTAGGTCTTTTCTCCTGGCCCGCTTTATTTTCCTCCTTTCCTACATGCCAGTAACCCAACACCATTGGAAATGAGCGAACAGCTCTGGCACTAGTGAAGATCCTCAAAATGTTTCTCGCTGTGAGACACTTTTTTAATTTCTTTATAGATATATAACTGTGTGCTATAGTGAAGCGAAGGCTGCTAATCGATATTCTCTTATTGGGTTTGTGGTTTTGGTCAAATATCTCTCTTGGTTGTGCCTCAGGTGAGGGGCAGCAGACTAATAAAGCATGTTGTGTCTCAGGGGCAGAAGCAGGGATGAGTATGGATTAGTCAGTGTACCCTTCCTGTGAACATACAGTTCAGCTTGAATCTAGAGCTCTCTCTCTCTCTCTGTCTCTGTATGGAAGGCTTTATTCATGTCCTAATGGAGCAGAGAGTCAGCACATGTCAAATAGAGATGAAGGAGGTCTGCAGAAATGCTCTCCTGCCTGTATGTTTGTCCTTGGTTAAGTCGGATTGCCTGTGGCCAATCCTGTGTGGCTGATGTCTGAGGAAAGTTATGAAAGGAGCCATTCTATTTGGTAGCTCTGAGCTTCGAGATTAGGACACTGAACTATGCTTTAGTAACATTTATGGGGTATTTAAAGACCGCTTATTGTAAAAGGTTTGCTGATGTGTGTTATTAAACGTTTATGTACTGAAACAGCAAAGTGATCTAAAGGGTGTCGGAAGGTTTTAACAATAATAATATATGTAGATATAAACTGTAATACCTGGGTTTTCCTGTTTTCTCTTGAACGAGTAGATAGATAAGCTCAAATACACTCAAAGAGACAAAGAGAGGGGAAGTGAGGCATAAAGAGTGGCACTCGCAAGCCAAGCTGTTATTACAGACTAGAGCACTCTGTCATAAATACTCATAATTAGATGCTTCCAAAGACCTAATAATTTTACCATGTAACACAAAGTTTCTTGAGTGGCAGAGTCACTTTCCTCTTTCCTCTGCTTTATTTACTGCTGAAGTGAACCAGTAGTCTCTGTTTCTGCTTATAACTCGCTAATGGAAGGGTTGGTTAGTACAGTAGCTTGGCAAGTGACACCCTATACGATTTCCCCTTTCAGTGGTGTCGTCTGAGCAAGTCTTGTGTTCATGTAAACGCCACTTTGTTCCACTCTAATGGTTCAGGCCCCTTTTATGAGCCTATGAACATTTCAGCTGCTTTTTGATATAAGGAAATAACACTAGACAGCTCTGCACAACTCTTTTCTGGGCAAAGGATCTTCATCGAATGCCATTCCAACTGGCAAAACACCATTCACACCATTTCATACATATTTGCAAGATGTACAGTATTTTAATCTCTCAGATCGTACTGGTCAGGAACATTAAATGTTAAGAGCATATTGGTATGTTGCATTGTGCCTTTGTACCTTTCATCCAGCATGTCTTTGAGAGGCTTTAGTTGAAGCAGTCTAGGAGTTCCCCAGTCTCCCACTTCAAAGCTTCTTGCATCTTCCATCCAGCCATAGTCCAACTAGTCTATAATGCCAAGTTTAGATTGCAGGTTTCATTAGCTCTTCCCAGCTTTGAGTAGATGGAGCCACCCAATAATTCTAGCAGTTGGTGAGAAGAATTGCTATATTGTTGCTGTGTACTAGTGAGAGCATTAGTTCATAATTGTGGCTTAATGACTATATTAAGCCAAAAGTATGTTTCTGTTGATGTCCACTGCATAATTTTCATATTATGTATATGTTATCTACAGTAATGTTCATTGTGGATGGAGATGATTTAAACTTCCTTGCGCAACCATTTTAGACACTTGACTATAGTCTTTCTCCATGCATGCAAAAAATGCACATCTTTGAATGAGAATTAAACTTCATCATTTCAGAGATGGCTAAAAGTGTAGTTTAAAATTAAATGAGAAATGCCCTATATGCATGTAAGCAACCCATGCTCATTCTGATTATGTACCCCTATATACATTTCTGAAAAGAGCAAAATACGTCCCAGGATCTACGTTTTTTTTGCAGTTTTTGTTTTCGCGAATCCACCAGAGGCTGCTGTGTACGCTTTTTCAGATCTCAAACTTCTCTCAAGAGTGCGATTCGCACCTGCTGTTCTCCCGTAAATCCACCAGAGGCTGCTGTTGACTGACTGATTTACTGACTGACCAACCAACCGATACCCCCACCCTCCCCCTTCACTAAACCCAACCAATAGTGTTTTAAAAAGCACCAATTGACACGCCCACCCCCTTCCCTAAACCCAACAGCAGTGTTTTAAAAAGCAATCCAGAAAAAGAAAAGCCCCCTGATTTTTACCCCATTTTCAGATTTTACCACATGGCTACGTTTTCAGAATGAGCCTATGTTGCATGTAAGGTGCGATGCCATGTTAAAAAACAGACATGGAGTTATGAATCATCGACACATGTACATGCTCAGAACATTAAAAGAAGAAAATAATGTATTGTCATTTTTTCTAACATAGGCTCATTCCGAAAACGTAGCCTTATATACATTTATGGAGGTCGCGAATTATGTAGCCAGAGCTACGTATGGCTGCATTTCGTCTTTAAAACGAACGCTATGGGGCAGTATGACGCCATTCCTTTTCACGCTTACCAGCTGGCTGCTTACCTCAGTATGGATGGCTTTCCCGCTGTTACCAGTTTGTCCAGTAGCTCGACATGTAGGTCGGTGGACTTGAGACGCAGAGAGGAGTTGACCACGATGACAGGATTTGAGTCTGACAAAGAATGGTTCCAGAAAGCAGGTAAGACAAAAACAGAAGCCAAAAAAATAAAATAAACAAGTAAATAACAGGGTGAGAATGTGGTAAAATCTGAAAAAGGTGATAAAAATCAGGCGTGGGTTTTTCTTTTTCTGGATTGCTTTTTAAAACTGTCGATGGGTTTTGGAAAGTGGGTGGGCAGGTCAATCTGTGCTTTTGAAAACACTATTGGTTATGTTTAGGGAAGGAGGAGGGTGGGTCAGTCGATCAGTCATTCATTCAGTCAGACAACAATGGTCTCTGATGGATTCTTGAAAACAAAATGCAAAAAAAAAAAACACGTAGCTCCTGAGATGTATTTGGCGCTCTCCAGATATATATTTATATATATAGTGGTACGTTTTCAAAATGACCCTGGGTTGATTTTTTCTGTTTGTGTGATTCATGTGCATTTAACCAATTCAGTTGTTTGAAAGCAGCTTGTAAATAAATGTCATAACTCATCTGGGGCTTCAAATTGTCAGTCAAACCTCATTATGCCACCTGCCATTTTGAATTATGTGCCACACACAGTTTAGGCCATCTCTCTGTGTGTTTAAAAGGCAAGGTTAAATAAAGAATTTGTTTGTGTAAAAGAGTAGTGTTTTTTTACTCATTAAAAACTATATATGCAAATATTATGCAGTAGACTACTTACACAAAGTATCACTATCAGTTTTGACTTTTAGCCATTATAGTCTTTTGAGAGACATGTGGGATTGCACATTTGCCACAGTCTTCGCAACAAGTTCGAAGTAGGTGGTTGTATGCTCATTCATCACCCAGATATGTGAACTTAAAACTACCTACATTTGTCACCATAAACATAAGTAATAAATAATGTGTTTAAGTGGATGATCACTGACCAATGGTCTTCCAGGTTTTTATGTCAGACTATATTAGTATATTGAACTGATGTTTATAGTAAGAAAATATTAAGTAGCACATATTGCCAATCATTTTGGGACATCCCTCCAAATCATTTAATTGAGAGGTTACAATCACTTTCATGGCCACCGGTGTATATAATTAGGCACCTAGGCAAGCAGACTGCTTCTATAAACATTCTCTCTCAGGGCTCAGTGTGGCTGAGACAGTAAGCTGATGCCAAAGAACTAGCACTGACGAAAACTGTGTTGTCACCTTGCTGGACCAAAAGTACACTTGAACACAACTAAAATATGAAAATGTGTCTTTCAGCACATGCAGGGGGCAGTAGTCTGTTTTTTATTGCACAAAGGGGAACCGGAATTTTTGATGCACACATACAAACCATAAACAAATCCTCATTTAGTAGAGAGTTTTCAATACAAAGTGATTTGTTAATGCAAAGATGTCTGTTAATTTAATAATCCATATTGTTCGTAAAATGACGGCAGGCTTCTTTATGTTCCCTCTTGACCTGAATCATCTGCCTGGTTTTGAGACTCTGCTCTTGTTCTCACACTCTGATTTGTTGCTAAATAGCCAATCAGATCACTCACGCCGAGACATGGAAGGGTGAGTTTGGTGTGGAGAAAATTGACTGGCCTGCACAGACTCCTGACCTTAACCCGACAAAACACTTTTGGGATGAATTAGTGCAGAGGCTGCTTCTAAAAAAAGGTAAAATATTCCTATAAACACACTTCTAAACCTTGTGGAGAGCCTTTCCAGAGAAGTTGAAGCTGTTATAGCTGTCAAGGGTGGACCAACTCCATATTAAACCAAGCAGATTAAGACTGGGATGGCATTACAATTCACATGCATGTAAGGACTGATGTCCCAAAACCTTTGGCAAAATAGTGTATATACACTTGATGTGTGATGAATGATAAATTTTTGAAATGCAACAACAATTGGGACTGTCCCTGGAAAACAGGGACATCTATTCATCCTAATTCATTAATAAGAAGGAACAAATCAAAGATTATAGGCTACACGTATGGGGAGGATTTTTAAATATGAAAATATTTAAATGAATCAAAGGTCTTACAGTTTAATTGTTGTGTTGTGTATCTTGTCTAGCTCTTTCCCCCTGTGGTAGTTTGACTAGGCCAGAGTTCTTCAAAGGACACTAGAAACTTTCCACACATGTTCTTTCATATCACAGTAGATGCAACAATGTAGCTCAGATGCCACCAGGCTTGGAGAGAACATTAAACTAGTGCTGGTCATCCTGCTCCTCAACACAGGTCATTGTGCCCTCAAGCAGGAACACAACTGCTACAAATATATGAATTGTACAGCAGACATAATGGAGTGGCTCAAATGAAAAGCATTGGATTTGCACGTGAAGCCTTGTAAACTAAAATAGCACAATTTGACAAAAATAAATAAATAAATAAAAGAAAAAAGAATAATAATAATCTGCAATACACTGTTAATGTAGGGTTGAAAAGTCTTTTGAATTAATTAACAACAATTTGTTAACTTTGCTGTTTACTGTTTGTTATCTTTACTGTGTAACATTAAAGGAGCTAACTGATACACTGAAGCTACTTCCATAGAAGCTTGACTGGCTTGACTCTGTTAAAGTGGTAAACAAGAGACAGCATTCAACAACAATTCAGATTCAGTGGTCCACAGAATTCAAGCCAGCATTTGTCTTCGTGTCCCAGCTAATGATCTCCTTTGTGAATTCATACATGACAAGAGGAGGGCAGATCCAACCAATAAAACATGATACAGTACACAAACAACTTCCTTACAGTCCAGAGGGACATTATTGCAAACCAAGTGGACATCTGAGAGAAGACATTTCATTGAAAACATACATAAAATGCTTCAGAAAAGTTCAAGTTAAAATTAGCAGGTTATTTAGCTATAGAAAGTCTGCAATGCAAATGTGTTTACTATTCCCTGTGGTAGTGCCAACTCTGAATTTGTGAATAGGTTGCATAGGATGAGTCTATTTAATCTTCCCGTCACTTACAGGTTTGCTTTTCAGCCTCTGGCAGCTTTGCAGTCATGTGACTTAATGTGGACTCTGTCTCATGGGCAGACCAGGGAATTGTACAGTTATGATTTCTGAACACACTCACATTATAATCAGGCTTACTTTAGCCCCTAATCCTTAAGTGGATAAGCTAAGCTTTAATTAGGCTAATCAGCAGTATAATTAGCTCCAATTACATTTTATTGGCCAGATAACAACATATCTTTAAGTGGGCTTAAACAGCATTGCAAAAAAAGTGTGCTACATGAGAATGTGGTGGCATCTTTGCAGTCTTTTCTCAAGCTCTCTAAATATGCACTAAAATGCTTTTTTGTTGTTTAAAAGCTATGCCTTTTTGTCAGTTTGCTGTGATGCTGTCAAGGTTGTGGACCAGGTTTGTGCTTGAGTTTACTGTGGATCACCTTGACAATCAGGAGGTTCACTCATGTGCCATGGCTTGACAGCGTGTCAGCAGTTTGGTCACTTAGTTCATTAAACCTAGCGAGGTGTGCATTGGTGCATTGAGGGTGAACCCAATCCTGGCCTGACAGCAAGATGGTAGCCCTCCAACTTTTAAGTGTTTCTGGAGGATTCCACAGACACAAACAGCTTTTGCTTTTGTTGCTTTTGCTTTGTGACTTTTTTTTTTAATCAAAGGGTCTTTGTATCAAAATCCATTGAGTAAATGTGTGTTTTTCTATTCAGGGCTTGCTGCAGAAATTTGCACATATTTGTCAATGTTGATCAAGGAGAATTAAGTTAAATGCATATTATTCTGTCTCTGTTTATTTTCGCAATATTTCATACAAATCAGCTTGTGCAGTATTTGTCCTTGTAGAAACAATTGAATGAATTTTGTCAGTTCTTTATTGGTCACTGCCAAGACAATGGAAGCCAACAGCACTATCTTCCTCTGATAATTTTAAATGTCATAAGTTGACTTTGGGCTGGTAGAGCCATTAACTCAGCAAGGAGTTGAGACACTGCGGGTGCTAACACCCACCTGCTGAAAGACTTGGGCTGCATTCCAATTAAATTGTTATGCCCTTCCCTTACTAACTCCCCCTACAAAATTATGGCAAAAACAAAAATTATAACAATAGAGTGAGCAATGGGCTCTCATTTATATACTGCCTCATCATAATCAAGGACAAAACTGAATGTTATAATTTAAATGGAACATTTAAAGATAACATGAGATTGCTTTTATGTTAAAGAATACATAAAATGTTGCCTCAAATTCTGGCCAAGATTTTGAGAAGTGCCACTGTTCTGATCATCAGCTGATCATTTTTGTCTATGTTAGTTCACAGAGAAGACTTGCTTTCACTGATTGAAGTCAAAATGAGGGCTGTCTATTCCAGGTTTGCTTTACTTAAAGTGCATCTAGAGAGTCTTATCAAATATAAACAACCAGTTGGACATCTGAGGTGGTGGATAGTAACATCTGGATTCTATCTGATGTCTTGTCTGTTTTACCAGGGGTGCAACAACCTAATTTACAGAGAGTGTGCATCATACACAAAAAAGGTTTTAGAAAGCTGTATTTACATACTAGACAAGGATTAGGTTGTCCACATTTTAAATACCTGTCGTATGCTTCAACATAATGCAGATCTACCACAGAGCCTGAACCAAAGTAGTCTGCTTGAGTTTAAAGCTCCCCTCCTTCATTCTGTGTGTGGTTCTGGTTGGAACAAATTCAACATGCTCCAACACTGGTTATAATAATGTTATAGGGAAGTATCACATAACCAAGTATCACAGACCAATCATCTTTAGTAGAAGTTCCAAGATTTTGCCACTAAACCAACAGGCATAGAGTTAGAACACATCCCCAAGAGCCGACATTGTTTAAAAGTTGAACAGATGTGCTCCAGTGAGTATGCATTTGAGTGCACACAAATATGCTGTTTCAACTTGGCTGATACTTTTATACTTTCAGTGTGTACACTTTAAATCCATGTTCACTATTAGTTGCCACCACCATCTGGATGCCCCCGAACACATCTCAGACCCCTCTTTTCTCTCTTTCCCTCATCCTGCCTTCCTGCAGTTCATATTTCAGTTTGCTCCCAGGAGCTCGCAGGTCTGTGCCAGACGGAAATTCGCTGAGGCTGCAGGAGCCCCTCGGAGGCCACACAGAGGAGGGACAGGCCGGGAACAATCAAGCCCAGTGCTCCTGACTCTCCCACAGCCTGTAAGGCTGCACGGGTCCTCAGGGTGCCTGGTGCCTTTCTCTCATCCTCACTACCCTCTTGCCCCATCTCACTCTCTCTCTTACTTTTTTATGCTTGCACTATTTCTCCACCATAACAGCCCTCCTCTGTCTACTCCCCAGGGTGGACAGAGAGGCCATCCAGTCATTCGTTGTCCATCAGATGTGTTTACTCTTTCCGTGACAGCCAACACATCTGGAGCGCATATTCAGGTTATTCCAGTGCCACTAGACACATTCCATGAGATCATTTCAGAGGTTGTTATGGCGATCTTCTCCCCCCAGTTATATGACAGAGATTGCTGGAAGATGGTACAGGTTAGGGTATGAGGTACAAATGTCAAAAACACTGGATTAGTGGGGGTTGGGGTAAGTAATTAGAGATCATGTTGCCTTCCCAGAAAACCAGTCCTGAGCTGTGACAAAGTGCTGCAGTGACATTACTTTTCTTTCTTTCTTTCTTTCTTTCTTTCTTTCTTTCTTTCTTTCTTTCTTTCTTTCTTT
>CAIGQW010054471.1:9085181-9095270 GCA_903798125.1 Danio choprae
TTTGTTAATCCCGTGTTCCCGTCTTGTCATGTCCAGCATCGAGTGTTTCACTCAGGTACCGTGTTTTGGCTGAGTGCAAAGATAAATGAATATATTAATTTATGTAACCACGTACTGTACACTGATTCTGCACACTTGACTGATTATTTGCCTTTTATTCCTATGTTGTATAAACTTATTGGGTTATTGATTGCCATTATTGATTATTAAGACTGATATTCAGCAAATTGACAGGGTATGTTTCATATTTTTCAATGAAAATGAAAGGAGCCAGTTATGTTAGGCTCCTTTTTGTTATAAATATGCATACAGTGAAGATGACGGTCATATCATTATATGTACCTACACGAGGCCTTGACATTTTTGGTGTCTGTTAAGTTGTAATTATCAAAATAAAAATAGGCAGTTCCTTATATAATGTTTTCATTTTATTATTAAGATAGTGGGACACGGTGGCTCAGTGGTTAGCACTGTCACCTTACAGCAAGAAGGTCGCTGGTTCAAGTCCCAGCTGGGTCAATTGGCATTTCTGTGTGGAGTTTGCATGTTCTCCCCGTGTTGGCGTGGGTTTCCCCCGCAGTCCAAAGACAAACTCCGGGGTAGCCTATGGAAGGCATAACCATAGCAAAAGTTATGTGTTTTAAAACTAAAACGTATTAGTGTAAACGGGGCCTAATATTATATGCATATGCACATTCAACTTCTCATGAAAAAAAATTAATCTCACATAATTCACAACAATTAGTTTTTAAAGTCCTCATGACCCAGAAGATTTTTTTTACACGCTCAATTTCTAAGATGTACGTCATCTGACAGTTTAACTGGAAAAAAAGCAGGAAGTGCATTTTCATATTTTAATTAAAGTTTAGAAGGGCTTTTTTCCCCTAATGACATGGACAGATGAATTGTTCATCACAAAACTAGCAATGTGAGCTAACAAAATCAATGGTTAGTTTTGATTTCTAGAGAACTTTAAGCCTGTACTATTGTTTTGGATGTATATCATTTTAAAGTAATGTATTTCTACACAATGTTGAATATTTTCATTGCACATGTCTATACCATTGGGCTCTCAAAACAATCTATATTTAAGCCTTTACATATGCTGCCAACAGATTCCAATATAGACCTTTTATTTAGGACCAGATTTTAGGCCAGCCTGAAGATTAATGTTTGAGTAAACTAAAAAGTGATAATTGTGATTTTGTATATGGTAATAACCACGAGCTTGACAGTTCTTTGGACAGTTCTAATTTGAAAGATTCTATAATATCGATCTTCAACTGATTTTTTTTTTTTTTTTTTCAGATTCATGGATATTGTGATTATTGATTTTTTTATGCTTGTTTTGGTTAATAGCTGATGCAAATACTGATATACATAATATTTTTTGGAAAGTTATAAGTGGAAATGTTATAACATTGTGCTTACATGAGTCTGCATGTCTGAATATATAAAGGTGTATGTGTGCTGGTGTGTATGATTGCAAGTGAATCAGCGGTTTCAGTTTAATTATCTTTCCAGCAAGCACATAAGACAGAACTGGCAGTTTATATGAGAGCTGCAACATGCTAGAACTCTCATTACTGTGAAAAGAAAGCAGAAGTGCTGCACTGCCTGCACAAACACCAGGATGCATCATGTTTGCTTTTACTCTGGTAATAGCAATTCAGCTGGTTTACAGCTGGCTCCAGTTCGCTTTGCTTAAGAACTAGACAAGAATGGACTCTGGCTTTAGAACGTGAACCATTCTGGTAGAAAATAGGTGACTGTGACCCAGTGTAGGTCACCAGCCAAACCGAAGGAAGGATAACAAATCAGAGATAAAATCTGAGAGATAAAATGCCAGATAGTACAAAGGGAAAGATTAAAGAAATCAAGACATCACCCAGAATGACTAAAGAGAAAAAGTGTAAAATGGTAAAAAGGAAAAAAAAATGTCTAGCATGAAAAAGAGAGATGTTAATGGTTTGGGCGGCACCCCTGGCGTGCACAGTACTGGTGTTTCTGCCCAACACCTCCACACGTCTGATCTGTGCATTCCATCCTCCCAGCACACAGCAGCACAGCCACTCCTGCAAACCACGGGAAATCTGCTGGAGAAAGAGAAATCTGGGAGGAGTACTGTAGCTTTGAATGTGTGTGTGTGCTTTTGTGAGTTTAAGGGCATGTTTACTTGCCTCTCCCAGACAACTTGGGGCAAGAAGGAGGGGAGGGCAAAAGGGGCAAAACTTGGCCTCTTGCTCACTCTCTGTGTTACTCTCCCTCTCTCTCCCTTTACCGATTGTCACCAGGAGTACAGAAAACATTCTCAGGGATTTCCTGCCATTCAAAACAAAAAGCAGGACCCCCCCTTTCCCCTATCACTCCCCCCGTCAGCATGTTAAGGTCGGAACAGTGCAGCAGCTGAGTGCGAGTGCTGATGTGCACTTTCCAGGTCAGGGGCGGAAAAAGACTCCTGAACCCTCCTGATTGCTTGTGCTGCTGTGTGTTGTTCCATAGCATGCGGCTTACTCACCTCCAGTCTCTCACAGAAAAAGAGAAACAAAAAACAAAACACCCTGAGAATGACCTGTGTGGGGCTTTAAGGGGTCACACTTCCTTTTGTGCTCAGTGACAGGCGTCGTATTGTCAGTGACTCAATTGCCTGGATCAGTGTATATTAACAACTTTTATAAAGCGTACAGAAGCGCAAATGCATTCTGTGCAATTGACTTTGCAAGTATGTGCCTTAACTCATTATACTGTAAAGAGTGTGCCAGTACTAATTTGACAAATGCTTCTAGGACACGAGCTAAGTACAATTGCAGTATTGGCAGATCATTTAATTAAGTGCTGAAAGCTTGCTAGAGTTTGGTTTTGCATTTTGGTCAATGATGTGCTGTTACCTATGTATCATCCACTTATTTGTTTAAAAATTCTTATATAGAGAGTGACTTGAATAAATCTTTCAAAAAATACTTGAATTCAGTCATTTTAGATTGATATGTTGACTTGATAATGAAGAAAAAAAAAAGAATGGAACCCTTGGAATGAATTTGAATTTAAGTTTAATTATCAATTCTTAGTTCCCAGAGATGGGTTGCAGCTGGAAGGGCATCCGCTGTGTAAAACATATGCTGGATAAGTTGGCGGTTCATTCCGCTGTGGCGACCCCAGATTAATAAAGGGACTAAGCCGAAATGAAAATGAATGAATGAATGAATATCAATTCTTAGAATAAGAACTAGGCTATTACTAAATAATAAAGATATGTGTAAGTCTTAGTTAGTTCAAGCCGTAAATTGTTATTGGGTGTCATTCAAAATGTAACAATATTTAAGAAATATTGAATGAATAATCAAAATCAATAACCATTGATATTTAAGATGATTGAATTACTAGTTTAATAAATTATTATGTGAAAAATCAAATGTAGTGGCGACCCCTGATGAGAAAAGGGACTAAGCCAAAGGAAAATGAATGAATGAATCAAATGTATTCCTGGTGTATCTAAAATAAAGCAATACTTACATTTTGAGAATCAATACATTTAAAATGAGTAAAAAAACAACAACTATTATTTGCCTTTGACATTGTTTTAAGTAAAAATGCAACATATCTAAAATGTGATATTCTTTTTAATTTTCCACCCTGTGGGGATGTCCAGTCTTTTTCTTTTGCTTTCTTTTTTTATGACACCAGGTGGCATTGATAAGAGGTACTTTCAGGCCTGGTCTTATGACAGTGAGTATAGGCTGCGTAGCCGAACAGTAACTTCAAGTGAAGGCCAGCCCAATTATCCCCAATCAGACTCTTAACTGCTGCGGTCTGGGGGTGGGGTGCAAAGCTCCCTGAAGGGCTTAGCCTTCATTACAGGGCAGCACATCCTGCACATTAACTTTCTATCCCTCCTCCTTCTGCTCACTCTCCTCTGTTTCTACTCTCATGGCCTCTCTACTTCCTTGCGTGGTGTTCCATGATACGGCGAACAATCAGACAGACAAACCTAAAGCACATGGAGAAGGCCACTGAGCTTGGCAAATTCCAGTGGTTCTAATAGCTGCGGTGTGATGTCACATGGGCCAAAGGTAGGATGACAAGAAAGCGTGTGCGTCTCCGCTTCCAGATGATGGGATGTGTCCCTCTACCTCCCCTCTCAAGAGACAGGAGAGACAGATTGGAGCAGAAATCAGCTCAGGTAATTTTCCAGTAGAGAGACAGTGATTACCGTGTGCCTCTCCTGCGGCCCACAGGAAGTTTCCTCTTCACTGGCTTAATGTGTTTTTGTGTGTGTGCGTGTGTGTGCGTGTGTGTGTGTGTGTGTGTGTGTGTGTGTGTGTGTGTGTGTGTGTCTGTGTGTGTCTGTGTGTGTGTATGTTTAGAGGAGGGCATCAAATGCTTGCCGCTGTCTTCAGTCACCAGCTGATTGGCTGTGGGCCTCTGTGGGCTAGTAGCAGATCTGTGCATTGCACACAATGCACAAAACGCAGTTGCTAACTTATCAGCAGTGGCATGCAGAGAACAGAGAGAATCTCAGTATGACTAAGGCTAGATTAGAAGAGTTCAGCGTGTCTCTGGAGTGGGGGATGATGTGAAGGTGTGGTGCCTGTAGGTGTGCTTGTGCTTGTGCTTGTTCTTGTCAGGACAGGAGCGGCATCAGGGGGCTGTGCGGTGGCAAAGAACTCAGTGTCAATGCTGTGACAGGTCGTGCCTATTCTGCACTTAGAACATCCTGTCAGAAAGGTGTTTCATTCTTTTTATGCCCCATTCCTGACTGCATATACAGATCAGTAACAAATATGAGCCAATTTAGGGGAACATTTCTTTAAGTAGAGCATTTAATATAAGAGAAAGCTTGTGAATGTTTAAAGGTACACTTTTGAACAACTCCCTGTCCTGCATTGGTTCCAATTATGAAGATCTATAAAAGGGAGATTTACGGTATACTGTATGTTGAATATCAGCAGACTTTAATGTTGAAAGGCTCATCTCAACTGAAGCACACTGCTGATCTTTCCTCTACTCAACTCACTGCCGAAGGCACCAAAATGTCTCCACACGTTGGAAACTGAATCAAACCACATCAATCAGGACACTCATTCCTGCTCCACCTCTTTTTTCTTACACCTTGTCTGCTCTTTTCTTCTGTGTGCAATTTTTTCTTCCTCTCAGTCGCCGTTTTTTTCTTCTTGTCACATTGGAAAAGAACTCCTTTAGATGGCATAAGCAGCAAGCCCACTACTGATTCATACTCTAGGTATATTTTGGAAAATGGCATTCATTTGAGACAATGAACTATTGTTCATTCTTGTAGTACAAGATGAGTCTTAAGGTGTGTTCAGCTTTGGTTTGATCAAAAGAGACTTTGGTGCGATAGTTCTGTTAGTTTGGTTCATTTAAATAAATGCAAACGCTGAATACAACATGGACCAAACAAAAAAAACCTATAGCCCAACACACATTATTTTAGATGCTTGATAAGATCTGTTACCAAATGAAGAGTTTGTTTGTAAAATTGAGTGAAAAAGAGTTCTCTGTTTTTATAAATTTTCTGATTTTTTTGTTAATTTGCATAAAAACCTTTTTCTTTCAACACAGGCCTATATACATTTCTGGAGATCGTGAATTATGTAGCCAGAAGTACGTATGGCTGCATTTCATTTTTTAAATAAGTAAGACAAAAACCGAAAAGCGGGTCAATCTGTGCTTTTTAAAATACTTGGGTTTAGGGAAGTGGGAGGTTGGGTCAGTCAATTGGTCAGTCAGTCAGTCAGTCATTCAGTCAGTCAGTCTACAGCGGCCTCTGGTGGAGAGCAGCAGGTGCGAATGGCACTCGTGAGAGGAATTTGAGATCTCAAAAAGCGTACACAGCGGCCTGTGTACAAAAACTGCAAAAAAAATGCCATCCTGGGATGTATTTGACGATGTCCAGAAATGTATATAGAGGTACGTTTTCAGAATGAGCCTGGGTTGTTATCTTTCTTTCTTTCTGAGCTTTTTTTTGGTTTAGGCCAAATGCACTAAAAAAAGAGAACCATTAGTGTGTCATCTCTTTTATTACTTGCAAATGCTGCCTTCAGTCTGAGGTGCTTATCAGTCATATACTGTAAAGATCACTGAAGACCACACAGATACACACACACACACACACACACACACGCCCCATCCTATCGTAATGCATTATTATTATTATCTGCTGAGTCTCTGCTCTGTAAAATGAGTTTTCCTGAACTCCATTAAAAGCAGTGCTTGTCGTTCCCCTGGGTCAGATTTGCATGCGCCGCTGCAATGCACCTCAAAATGGAAGATGTCCTTCCTCTTCTCTCCTCCCCCAGCCTCATCTGGGACAATAAGTGGACATATGACATTTTACAGAGCCCCCCGTCTTCTCCGCTCCACTGCTGTCCCACCTCTCTCCTGTTCCTCATCCCCAGCCACTCCTGGCCCAGTCATCAGAGAAGGGGAAGAATATTGCAAATGACACCACCAAATCAGCAGTAAATAGCGGGTAATTTGATTGACATCTGGAAGGCTGTCATGGGCCCGAATGGACTGGCAAGCAGTTAGTTGAGTACAGAAAGAGGTGGCTTTCCAAGTAAATCACTTCTTGTCCAGTGGGGCTTGTAGCAGATTATAATTGCTTGTCCTACCTCTCAGTACAATTTCTCCATTACTTCATGCAGAGTCGTTTTATTGAAAACCAGGCTGTCCCTTAAAAATTTACATGCTGTCACAGGTCCGATGAAAAATGGCTAAACATGAGACACATTTCAGAATTCATTACATGGTAAGAGCTGTTTTCTATTACAATCATTTTAAACTTCAGTAAAAAAAACAAACAAACAAAAAAAAAAGCTTAAAGAGTAAATTCTGAGATTAGGCATGGAGAAGGGGTTCAGTGACAATTACAACCAAGGTTTGTCACAAAACACTTTTACATACATGCACATTCAAATCCTAACCTAACACCACACTGAAATATTAATTTTAAAAATAAAACACTGACAATTAAACTTGAAACAATTAGATATAGATGAAAACCTTCACAGATTAATGTCACAAAAGGTGCTGGAATAATTTGTTGCAAGGACTATGAAAAATACTATGTTTTTAAACCAAAAAAAATGGTTACTGTACATAATGCTGTTTGTTGGGGTTATTATTTTATGAGTAACAAAATATATTTGTTGGGTGAAAACATTTAGTTAGTGGAATAATTTGTTGCTTTGATATATAAATTGATTTGATTGCTTTAATGCAATAATGATGTGAAATTTAATCTTGTGACAAGCTGAAAGTAAGATAAATTGTGTGAAAAATGTGACCTAAGTATTGCCAAATGTGTCCTAGTGGAAAAAAAAACTAAACAAAAATTTATTACATTGCTAAATGAGTAAGGTGTGAATATTGTGGTAAGAAACATATGACATATACACCAACATGGTACAAGCACGCTCATGTAAGTCTTCACAAATTAGTTTAGAATCCACATATGTAAATAACACATTATGCCAATGTGACATGGTGTTCTGCAGGGCGGATTCATAAAAGACTTGCTTAAACATGTTTCATTTATGGCTTAAGTGGAAGCTATATTCCAGTTACACTTTATTATGTTGTGTCAGAGCTTTATTATGTAGGTTCGTGCATGTACTGTATTGCTGTAGTTTATAAATCAAATAGTCCATGAGTTAACTCTTTATCATGTTTGAAAATAAAATGCCACCCCCATTAAACATAAATCTAAAATTGATTGAATATTGAATTGTTTTTTTGGACACAAGAACAACATTGTACAAGCCACAGAGGTAGCTGACTGCGCTGGAAAAGTCATATGAAGATATATATGGATTTAAAAATGTATTCGTTTTCAAATCATGCACTATGGTGTAATACTGGAAGTCAGGGGTGGCCAATTCTGATGCTGGAGAGCCACAGTCCTGCAGAGTTTTGATCTAGCCTTGTATCAGGCAGGGAAATCAACAGCATACTGCATTCCTTTTCAATATAGTGAGATTACTGCAAATATTTACCATTCTAAGCAATGCTTTTACGGTGGCGCAGTGGGTAGTACAATCGCCTCACAGCAAGAAGGTCGCTGGTTCGAGCCTCGGCTGGGTCAGTTGGCGTTTCTGTGTGGAGTTTGCATGTTCTCCCCGTGTTTGCGTGGGTTTCCTCCGGGTGCTCCGGTTTCCCCCACAAGTCCAAAGACATGCAGTAAAGGGGAATTGGGTAAGCTAAATTGTCCGTAGTGTATGTGTGTAAATGGGTATGTGTGGATGTTTCCCAGTGATGGGTTGCAGCTGGAAGGGCATCCGCTGCGTAAAACATATGCTGGATAAGTTGGCGGTTCATTCCGCTGTGGCGACCCCAGATTAATAAAGGGACTAAGCCGAAATGAAAATGAATGAATGAAGCAATGCTTCTAGTGTACTTACCATTTGTTGTATAACAGCAGTTATATTTTACAGTTAGATTTGATTTGATTTTAAATATATATGTACACACACACACACACACACACACACACACACACACACACACACACACAGAAAATTCATCCAAATGCTTCAAAAAACCTACCTGCAATGCTACCTGGATAAGTATGTGCAAGTGTTCCAAATTTTTTAAATGCAAAGTGTGGTTCTACCGAATGTTGATTTGTTTCAATTAATATAAGTTAATTGATAAATGCAATGCAGTTGGGGTTTTTGAAGCATCTTAGAGATGTTGCCAGAAGAACTTCTCTTCTAAAAGTTCTAAAAGTTCTTCTGGATTTACTTTGTCTCAGTTTGTTCTGTTTTTTTTTTAATGTCTTTCCAGAAAGACTGGATGATGATCAGTTCAGATCTCTGTGTGGAGCATTGGCTGTTGTGGAGACAATAATCTCACTGTATATTTATGACTAATGACAAAAATAATGTTTGGAAATGTAAATTGATATTCCAAACTGACATGCTACAGTAAAATATAGAAATAACCAACTTTAAACCTTTTTTGTTACAAATACTAGTGGCCTAAGACTTTTGCATAGTACTGTATATGAATTATATTTTCTACCCTTTAAAAAAACTATGAGGGCATCACAGTGGTGCAGTGGGTAGCGCGATCGCCTCACAGCAAGAAGGTCGCTGGGTCAGTTGGCATTTTTGTGTGGAGTTTGCATGTTCTCCCCGTGTTTGCGTGGGTTTCCTCCAGGTGCTCCGGTTTCCCCCACAAGTCCAAAGACATGTGCTATAGGTAAATTGGGTAAGCTAAATTGTCTGTAGTGTATGTGTGTGAATGAGTGTATGGATGTTTCCCAGTGATGAGGTGCGGCTGGAAGAGCATCCGCTGCGTAAAACATATGCTGGATAAGTTGGCGGTTCATTCTGCTGTGGCGACCCCAGATTAATAAAGGGAAAAAAAAAGAATGAATGAATGAAAAAAACTGTATTCAACTGAAGTATTCAACTGAAAATGTTTTATGCCTAGAATACAGATTTTATTTTCTCATTTATTTTAATTATACATACAGTAAACAGTGACTATAATATGATCAAGTTATTGATATTTAATTTGTCATCCCTTGTATTTGATTAGCAGTTATTCTTCAGTGCATGATTTCTTTCAGTCACAACATAAACAATTGAAAAACAACTTAAACAACAGTGAAATATGTTTAGACAATCAACATCAACTACATCAGTATGTTTGAATAAAGGATGATGAATGAACATTTTATTCCAAGTAACAACACTTGAAGGTGTTCATAAGAAACGTTTATAATCATATGACAGATGTCATGATATTGTATGCATGCTTATGACAACTGTTACATTCTCTCAGTTATACCACTTTAAATATATTTGTTATGACAACTTGACATAACTGAGTAAATGACACTTAATGACAGTTGCCATAAGCATGTGTAAAATCTCATTCATATTCATGACATGTGTCTTGTCTTGTTTATAAAGGTGTCATAACAGTCTTATAAACACCCTGTTAAGTAAAATGTTCTTTTTGTCCCTTATAACAGCAATTATATTTTATTATATTAAGGCCCCAGCACCTGTGACCATAATAAAGATGAAGTGGTTTGGATAAAGTAACCATATTATATAT
>CAIGQW010054471.1:9100783-9115202 GCA_903798125.1 Danio choprae
ATATAATATAATATAATATAATATAATATAATATAATATAATATAATTCATTTTCCTTCTGCTTAGTCCCTTTATTCATCAGGGGTCGCCACAGCCACACGAACTGCCAACTTATCCAACATATGTTTTACAGAGAGGATGCCCTTCCAGCTGCAACCCAGTACTGGGAAACATCTATACACACTCATTCACACACATACACTACGGACAATTTAACTTACCTAATTCACCTGGAGGAAACCCACGCGAACACGGGGAGAACATGCAAACTCCACACAGAAATGCTAACTGGTCCAGCCGGGACTCCAACAATATAATATAATATAATATAATATAATATAATATAATATAATATAATATAATATAATATAATATAATATAATATATAAATATGGAACAGGACGGCGTGATGGCGCAGTGGGTAGCACTGTCGCCTCACAGCAAGAAGGTCGCTGTTTAGAGCCTCGGCTAGGTCAGTTGGCATTTCTGTGTGGAGTTTGCTCTGGTTTCCCCCACAAGTCCAAAGACATCGCTATAGGTGAATTGGGTAAGCTAATGGCACTGAGTGGTACGGTACAGTTCGGTACGCTTTTATGGCCGTTTCCACTGTCAAAAGGTACCTAAAAGCAACTCGCACCAGACCACTTTTTGGGTACCCTTTGCAAAGGGTACCAAGCACGACAAAAGGGTACCAAAAGGCGGAGCTAGATGTGCAGCTGAACGCTATTGGTTTGCAGAGAAACATCACCAGTGCATACATAAGCAGGAGAATGAAAACAAAGGAACCACCATTTTTAAAGGGCTATGACCCCCCCCCCCCTGTCTCAGCAGGGTGTTTTCACACCTCTAGTTTAAAAAAAGTCAGGAAAGTGGATGAGTCCAGCTTTGTTTAGGTGAGAGTGTCGAGTGATAAAAGAGGGAAGGGTTTGCATGAAAAGGGAAGTTTCAGTACATGCATGCATTGATTTTTACAGCAGCAACACAGACGCAGCGGAGATAAACAGTGACTACGTTTACATGGACATCAGTCATTGAATTATTTGCCTTAATCTGAATAAAACAATAATATGATTAAGGAGTTTACATGGTATTTTTAGCAACGTGGGACATATATATGACACCGTAATACTATATACATATAATAACGATCAACCCGAGCTTACACAAACCATGTCATCGTCTTGATGAACAGCCACAAAGCCAAGAAGAAGAGCCGAGTTTACCCTATGCACCTTAGTTGTTTACAAGGCCATCTAAAGCGCGAGCGCTTTCTCGTGTGCATTACATTTTCTGTAATTGGTAACATATCGGAGACTGTAAAGGGCTGTATGTGTTCATATATGTTCCATTTTTTATTTATTTTATATAATCGCAGACATTACAGTAGACTATTACGTATTTCGTAATTATGTATATAAAGTCTGTTTTGTGAAAAGTGCTTCTCATATGATATGCAAACGACCCGTACCATGACATTTCCTCGAGCGAGAATGACGTCAACTGAAACTTTCTGTCATACACCACGCCCACCAAATAGGGTACCTTTTGGCTGTGGAAACACAAGCCTGATAAAGGTGACCCGATACCTACCGTACTGTACCACTATAAAAATTGTCCGTAGTGTATGTGTGTGAATGGAGTGTTTCCCAGTGATGGGTTGCAGCTGGAAGGGCATCCGCTGCGGTTCATTCCGATGTGGCGACCCCTGATTAATAAAGGGACTGAAAGCTGAAAAAGATAATGAATAAATTAATGAGATATGAAACGTTCATATTTACACAGTACATTGGGTCAAATAATAATAGTAAAAAAGCTATTTTAATACAACTCTATTAATGTCAAAATAAAGAAAAAAGGTTTGGTTTATTATTTATTAAAATATCAGAGAAGTTGACCCTTGATAATGCAGAATTGCTGGATATGTGTAAAACTGCTGTATGAGAAACAAACAAACATTTCAAGTTTAAAGAAAATTAAGCTTTAAATTTAAAATAATAAAATTGATGAAAATGTGAGTGGTACTTATTGTACCCAAAACTCAGCACTGGGCAGTTGATAGCATGATTGGCATGGAGCTAGTCTGATGCTAACATGATGAGTAACCAGATTTACCAAACCTTCTTGTCAGCATGAATGAAATAATCAGCAATATTTATCTTTGGATTTGTGTTGTTATGGTTAATGATTATTGCTATTTATAAGCCCAGGCTCATTGCAAATGCATGCTCAGTTTAATTTGAAACACATTGTTCTAGGTACATTTTGTTGTATGTTTCAGATAGCAAAGCACTAGAGGGTGCTCTCTACATTTTTTGCAAAATTTGTACACATCCTTGAGAAGGTGGGACTTGTCTTAGGGGCCGTTCATATATTGCTTACTTTACAAATTTCAATGTGCTCCTGGGCTCATGCTCCTGTTGTGTCTGCCATTGCTAAGCTACCATCTAGCTAAGCTCTCTTTGAAGACCACTGAAAAATCCTTAATGAAGTTCTGATACAAGTTTTATTTATGGAAAAATTGAATGGGTGTTTTACATTTGTCTGAAATAATTAGTCTACCATTAATACTGAAATGTGATTTGTGGTTGGTTCTTGTCACATGACTTTGGCCAATAACCCGCATGATCTGACTCCTTATTCAAGGGTCTATGACAAATGATGCAGGACTAGTTATGTGCCAAAATATTGTCCAAAAGAAGATTCCCAAATAGGATAACTATAGTGAAGTTTGCTATGCAGGCACCACTAAGTAAACAAACTGCATAAAGAAAAAAATATAAATGACATATATTATTTCAGGGCCTCACAGTGGCGCAGTGGGTAGCACGTTCGCCTCACAGCAAGAAGGTCGCTGGTCGCTGGTTCGAGCCTTGCCAGTTGGCGTTTCTGTGTGGAGTTTGCATGTTCTCCCTGTGTTGGCGTGGGTTTCCTCCGGGTGCTCCGGTTTCCCCCACAAGTCCAAAGACATGTGGTATAGGTGAATTGGGTAAGCTAAATTGTCCGTAGTGTACGAGTGTGAATGGGTGTGTATGGATGTTTCCCAGAGATGGGTTGCAGCTGGAAGGGCATCCGCTGCGTAAAACATATGCTGGATAAGTTGGCGGTTCATTCCGCTGTGGCGACCCCAGACTAATAAAGGGACTAAGCCGAAATGAAAATGAATGAATGAATATATTATTTCAAGACCTCGTTTGTCAAGAATCACAGGGTATGGCATTTACATAGTGTTTACACAGCTTTTCATGTGAGGAACCTCCTGTTTTGTGTGTGATTATGTTTACCTATTTGTGTATATGTGCATATGCAAGTGTGTGTACATGTATAAAGATGTGTATGATAGACTCCATAACACACTCACACAAGCCAGAGAGAGACCTCTGGAAATGTGAAGCTCCCATCTCTCCAAACCGCAGTTTGTTTGGTTTAGTCATCTCCTCTTTCTTTCTGTCTCTCTCCTTTTCTGTGATTGGTTTATACACAGAGCCCTCTCCTTCATTTGATCACAGTATGGCAGTTCAGCTCAAGACCTTTGCCTTGACTTTGTTTACTTTTGAACATTCAGTGGTGTATATGTTTTGTCACAACAAATTTAATAAATAAAATAAAAAATACTATATTTTAGTATAGTTGGGGGGGGGGGGGGGGGCAGTATCCTAAAAAGTTTTATCTTTTTCTATTCTCTCTTTGCCCATATCCACAAAGCTCTCCACTATGAAATGAACTTTTAATAACTAGATCCTGTGTGAGATTTTAACACTTTAAAATGCTGTTAGAAGTGTGACTTTGTCTAAGGCCCTCAGTCAAACTGAATAATTAGTGGGATTCCCCTCTGATTTCAGCATTTGATGAAGAACATATTTTTAAGGATTAAACCAGGAAGTGTGGTTTGACAGAATAAGACATGCTTAATTACTGGCTTTGATTTCTGGTTAGGAAAACATATGAAGTATCACAAATGGCCCACACCAAACTGGAGTGGTGGAAGCCCAGTGGCTCATGCAGATGTGAAAGTCACTGAAAGAAGCCTATAACTGTTGTGCCCTTGATCAAGACCCAAGCTCTCAGTAGGGAAACTGCATTTAGTGGACTGTCAGTCGCTCTGGGTGAATTAAATGTACTGGAACTCATTTACCTTTTCCGTGTCTGCCAAATAAAATAGTATAAAAAAGGCAAAAGCCAAATCTTTTCACAATACATCAAAGAAAAGCTATTGTTCATAAAATCTGTGTGGTCTTGATGTTTAATCACAGTCGGGGGTTCACCAGCTTGTTTTCTTCCATTATTAAAGAAATAACAGCACAATTGTCAGAAGCAGGCAGGGTAAATGCCTTCTTTAGAGTTAAACAGGTGAAGCTCATTATATTACTGGACTCAACAGTCGACTATCAACTACATATAATCGCTGTTGATTTGTAATCTATGAAAAAAACTTTTTGACTGCATGCTGTTTTGCCAACACACTCTCATAGCAACTTGGAACTTTTACATGTTGGCAAACTGGTGGCTTATTTGTATGAATCCAATGGAGTAAAAGTTTTTGGGGTAGACTTTCATGTATAACAAAGGGAATGAGGGAAAGGTGAGATGGAGTGGATCCAAGTGCACTAGTTTTATTTTGTTATAATAATCATAATAATATAATAAAAAATGAGAACAGCCAATAGGAACCAACAACTGACCCTGAGTGACTGAACACATGGTTATTTACACAGATGATAATTAGGTAACAAGGTGGAGGAGTTAATCAATTACTATAACAGCAAACCAGTGTCATGCTGCAGTCAAACCGGAGTTTGAGCACGTGAAATTCTGTCGTATGTAGCTGTGAAAAAGGGCGGGATTAAACAAGATGATTAGACATTAAATATAAAGTCCATATTGGTCCATATTTTCCATTTCTGTACAGAGAGGTCATGTTTTGATCTTTCATTGGTCTCATGCAGTCACATGATGCAATTTCACATGATGTGTTTCCGGTCTGTCCCATTCGCATGTATATGAATGTAAGTCTATGGGGCGAAAAGTGCAGTGTGACTGCGGCTTCAGGGTTGTGGTGTGGGAAGGACAAGGACTCAAGTGCAAAATTAAATGGGTTTTTAATTAATGATATAAAAGAACAAAAAAGCAACAAAACCCCACAAAGGGGGAAAACATTAACAACACAAACTTGACTGGGCTGGCAGGGCCAGGAAGATCAGGACAAGACAAGGCAGGATCATGAAGAAGAACGACGATGAACTGGCGCAGGACAGCAAACATGAGGAAGAAAGAACAAATCAAGAAACAACAGGTGAACAGAATAAACTAATAATGGGATGACAAGATGGGAGGGACTACACAATAGGCTATGTGCTCACATGAAAAAGGACTAGAACACCCAGACAATGACAGCAATCATTAACTGTGTGTTCACACAAAACAACAGTTCCATGTAAACACAAGCCATGTGCTACAGACAATGGCAACACCAGACAGAATGCAAGCACACAATAAATGAAACAACACTTACTGAGCACTCACAAATCCAGTATGTTCTGATGCCAGTGCCAACCGAAACAGAAACCAACTTGACTGAAGCACTGAGATCACACTAGGACAAATAAGCATGTGTGAACCGAGCCTCCTCGGCAGTCTGCGCTTGCTCGCTACAAAGACCATGCGTTTAGAACTAAGACAAGAGACACTTAAGTGACAAGACATCAGCAGTGCCTGGACTCTGCCACCAAAATAAGATCAAAGTCCTGACAACCAGGGTATCTACAATTAAAAAAACAAGGGGTGCAGAGGAACAAGGGAACAAGGAACTAATGATAGGGAGTGAACAAACACAATGGGGAACAAGAACATAATACTCACAAACTCCAGAGCCCCATCACTCTACAAAAAAATGAAAAGAATGATTGCAGGGAAGTGGCGACTAGGAAGGGAGTGGGGCAGAGAGCCAGGACCATGTGGGGGAACAGGAAACCAGGGCAGAGTCAGCAGGGCAGGAACCGAGGCAGAACTGGTTGGACAGCAGGCCAGGGCTGGAATCGAAGTAGAGGAGTAGGGGATTAGGCAGGAGCGGGACAACTTTGGACAGCTGGCAACGACTGGATGAGGCTCTGGAGAGACAATTGTAAAAGGATGAGGTTCTGGACTGGTGGTCATGAAGAGACCAGACTGTGGTGTTAAACTAGGAGTGAAAAGAAATAAAGGAACTAAAGACAGGGAGTGATCAGGAACTTTCTTTCCTCTAGTAATCATCTCTGTAATCAAGTACTCTGTAATTTCTTCAAAATAGTACAAATTTATAGCCAATTGCCACCTTGTAAAGCAGCTGTTGTTTTTTTTTAAAGTAATGCCACATCAATTTTAATTCTCCCTTTAAAGAATTACGATGTTTCGGATTCCTTAATTTGATTAGAATTTAAAGACGGTAATGTTATTAAGAAATAAAATGTGCCAATAGCATTCAGGACTTGCTATCTTAAAGGGCAGCTATAATACAAAATCAGCTTTTGGAATCTGTTTGAATAGAACTGTGTGTAAGTATAGTGTGTCCACTGTCATATTGAAGTGATATAAACACAAGTCTCTTTTTTTTCATTTTCTGACATTAAAATATGATCCAAATCGTAGCGATATTGAGGCCCACCGTAATGTGATGTTGGTGTGCAGTTTTCCCTGCCCATCGAATTGATTGACAGGAGCATATTAACATTTCTCCATAGTAATGCATATACACATGTCCACAAAAAAGAATTTGCAAAGAAACCCAGGAATTAAAAGATCTGTTCCAACTCTCTGTGATCAGCTGCATCTCAAGAATGTATTTTAAAAACAGTGTATGTCTGTAGTGCCTCACGGTGGCGCAGTGGATAGCACGTTCGCCTCACAACAAGAAGGTCGCTGGTTCAAGTTTTCATGTTCTCCCCGTGTTGGCGTGGGTTTCCTCCGGGTGCTCCGGTTTCCCCCACAAGTCCAAAGACATGCGGTATAGGTGAATTGAGTACGCTAAATTGTCCGTAGTGTATGAGTTTGAATGGGTGTGTATGGATGTTTGCCAGAGATGGGTTGCAGCTGGAAGTGCATCTGCTGCGTAAAACATATGCTGGATAAGTTGGCGGTTCATTCCGCTGTGGCGACCCCAGATTAATAAAGGGACTAAGCCGAAATGAAAATGAATGAATGAATGTATGTCTGTAATAAAGAAAAGACTATTAATATCTCCAGGTATCAGCACAGCCGCATAGAGGCTATACAAAGAGGCTTCAAGTAGAGGTGCAAAAACAGTGTAAAGTTAAACGTGTGTGTGTGTGTGTGTGTGTGTGTGTGTGTGTGTGTGTGTACATACTGCAAACTTTGTAAAGCAATTTGTGTGTGACTCATCATTGCAGAAAACAATGCATCATTCCTAAAAAAAATCTCCACCACAAATATATCAAATAAACTTACTAAGAAACTGAATCCTGAATCTGGTTATTCCGTGTCTGTTTCTGTCACTGTGCTGGTTTGAATCGTGGGCAGGGTGAACCAGCTCATTTGCATTAAAGGCACAGGCTACAAAAACAGCTACAATCTCATCTGAGCAGAAAATTGACATATTCAAGAGGGGATAATAAATGATCTGATGGGTATTTTGAGCTTGAATTTTACAGACACAGTCTTGAGACACCATATTAGACTTATATTACATCTTGTTAAGGGGGTAAAATAGGAGCCCTTTAAGACCCAATTGACAGCTCAAATATAGTGACATATACAGTTTGCATATTCAATTATTCTAATTCCTGTTAAACTGACATAATGCTGGATAAGGAATGAGTTATTGCACAATATTAATATGGCCTATCTCAAAAGATATTGCCTTTGTAATCAGGTACAATTATTAGTTAGACTATGGCATAATTGATTGCTCACTTGAATACTTGCCAAGACTTTCTGTATGCCCACTTGTCTGACAGACAGTGTTCGACTATAATGCATTTATTTTGCATTGCTCTTAACTCTTTTGAACAATAAGCACATAAGCTGCTTTATTTTGTAATTCAAGCATGTTTCTTTATAAATCTAATGTGAACACTGCGTTGGATCACCCTATTTACAAACCGTTACATATACACAGTATAAAAAAATATAAAGACGTATTTTTCAGATGGGACATGTCCTCACTACTTTTTGAAAGCAAAAAAATAAAAAAATATAAAAAATAACCCTACCATGACATCTGGAATTTGGTGTTATTCATGGCTAATTCATTCATTTAAGACAAAATACATTTATAAACAATAAACAGGGTAACTATTTTACTCAGGAGGTTTTTTTTATTTAAACAGATTAAATATACCACTCCCATGAATGGAGTTAAGCAAACAGATCACATGAAACAATTATCCAGAATTATATTTAATTTTTAAAATAGATAATACAATTTTTAAAAGATGATTCAAATAAAATGAGATTTTGATTAGTGACAAGGTTTATGAAGTGTAGCATGTGTTATTTCTCCCCATTTAAATCATCTCTTTGCACCTGTTCAACTCACTCTGTTTGTCCTGCTGGTAGAAGGAGTTGCATTATTGAAGAGGTAGCCAGTCCATGTGTGCATTACAAAAACAGACATGCCTGCTAGCAATATGAATGCCACTGGTGATGTTAACACAAAGCTTGTACTGTATATTCTGTGCATTTATACATTCGTGATGACTGTGGCATCATGTGATTGTTTCACCTCAAAAACCAGATACTGCCATCAAAATTCAATTCATCATTAAAAATTATAGTTTTTAAAACACTTACAGTGCTCAGCATATATAAGTACACCCCATTTTTAAAATGAATATATTTCTTAATTTCTCAGTGAATATGGGTAATATATATTGGCGCATTTGAACAAAACAGATTTATTAAACAGATATATTTATTAAAATAATATTTTAGTCACAGAACATCTTTAGAAATAGAAAGATAATACATTTAAATTCATGCAAATTATTGCAAAAAAAAATTACAAACTGCAACATTTTACCAAAATTGTATATATTTTTTGTTTCTCTTGATTTTTGCTATTTTTGAAAAATGTATTTCATATTTTCCCCTAACATATAAATTTGGGCTATTTTTTGAACTATTATTGTAAGTTATTTTGTTATATTAGCCCTAGATTTGGCTTCAGTATTGACTGAACTAATGTCAATACTGTCTTGTGGAGTATATGCACAAATATAATATTGTAAAGCTTCCTATAGAAAATATTCATTTAAATGAGAGATTTGTGGGGGGTGTACTCATATATGCTGAGCACTGTAAATGACAAAAGAATATATATTGCCTTTTTTATATTGCCTTTATATATATATATATATATATATATATATATATATATATATATATATATATATATAATAAATTGTTATTTAAACCCTCGTAGAAGAGAAAGTAATTCCAGACAGACTCAAACTATTATAAGAGAAGCAAAGCTCAATGTCTCACGCACGTGTGCTTAACCACTACACTGCAGTTCTGACATGCTTCACAATGTTAATCTTTTATAAAAGGTGTGAGGATGGTTCTCCCTTTTCTCAAATCATTTTTGCCCTCCTGTCACTGTCCCAGAGACGCACAGCAGTGGTGTTGAGGAGGAGGGGTGCGTTTACTGAGTGCTGTTGACAGCGTGTGATGATGTGCGCATGAAGCTAATAGCACCTTGTCACCTCGCAATAAAGGTAGCTGCATGTCTGTCTTCTAAACAGAGACTGATGCACTCGGTGTCCTCAAATGGTCACAGACTGCCTGTCACCACACCTCCCAAACCAACTACTCCACATGACCTGGCCTGCATTTCAAGCTCATTGGTCTCCAAGTCTCCAAGTCTCCCTAGGATATGTTAATGCCCTTTTGAATTTAATAAAAACTGCTCTGATACTTCAGCACAGATCCCACTGTAGGCTATACAAAACCTCTTTACTGTACATATGTCTTCGCATACGGCTGCTGATATGAATGCTATGTGCTGATGTTATGACCATAAATCATGAAATATAATAATCATCAAAACATTTTTTGTCCTAGGGAAAGAATGGGTGTTCAATAGTTTTAGGACAACTTTGATGAAAGGTAGTGATCCAAGTAAAATGTTAAATGTTTTGTTAAATATATATGTAAAATAAGTATTATAAATAAGTATAATAATAAAATAAATATTAGTTATTGGCTTACATCAAGAAGGTCGCTGGTTCGAGCCCTGGCTGGGTCAGTTGGCATGTCTATGTGGAGTTTGCAAATTCTCCTGGGTTTCCTCCGGGTGCTCCGGTTTCCCCCACAAGTCCAAAGACATGCTCTATAGGTGAATTAGGTAAGCTAAATTGGCCGTAGTGTATGTGTGTGAATGAGAGTGTATGGGTGTTTTCCAGTGATGGGTTGCAGCTGGAAGGGCATCCGCTGCGTAAAACATATGCTGGATAAGGTGGTGGTTAATTCCGCTGTGGTGGCCCCTGATTAATAAAGGGACTAAGCCGAAAAGAAAATGTATAAATAAATGAATATTAGTTAAAATTGTGGTAGTTTTTCATTCCACTGTAGCAACCCGAGATAAATAAGGGACTAAGCTAAAGGAAAATAAATGAATGAATGAATGAATTACTAAGGGAATATGTGAAAAAGGGTGGCGTGGTGGTGCAGTGGGTAACGATGTCGCCTCACAGCAAGAAGGTCACTGGTTCGAGCCCAGGCTGGGTCAGTTGGCATTTCTGTGTGCAGTCTGCATGTTCTCCCTGTGTTTGTGTGGGTTTTTTTCCGGGTGCAACGGTTTCTTCCACAAGTCCAAAGACATGCGCTATAGATGAATTGGGTAAGCTTAATTGTCCGTAGTGTATGTGTGTGAATGAGAGTGTATGGGTGTTTCCCAGTGATGGGTTGCAGCTTGAAAGGCATCCAATGCGTAAAACATATGCTGGATAAGTTGGCGGTTCATTCCGCTGTGGCGACCCCAGATTAACAAAGGGACTAAGCTGAAAAGAAAATGCATGAATGAATATGTGAAAAAAGAGTGGTGATTGTGAAATTGGGACAAAATGCTGAATGAATTGTGAATATTCAGTTAGTGGCTTGGAGTATCATGTACATTTTGGGTTTGTGTTAATTTAAGGACATTTACAAATGGTTAAAGGAACATAGCATATTATAAAGGACAAAAGATGAAATAATTGGAAGTGATAATGGAATGATGAGAAATTAAGGGTTATGGAGTTTGGAGCTTGAAGCTTGATTCATTAGAATCAATCAATCATTAGAACCAGTTGGTAGGATTTTATTATGCAGTTTATTTTGTTAGATTATTAAGATTAGTCATTTGATGAAATTACATGAATAACGTGATCGTAAAATAACTAAGATAATGAATGAGAATAAACATGAATTAAAAATTTTAATTGTTAATATCAAGGTATTTATAAAAATTCAGATGAAACTGAAGCTTACTGCAATGTTATTAAGTGTTAATGGCTGAGGAAAAAAAATCAAAGGCAACTTGCTAAATTCATATTAAGTAACAGTGCTTTATTTATAATGTTTATCATTTATAATGTTAACAAAAGAAAAGGTCAGATAAAATATATTTTCTAAGCCAACAATATAATTTCAACATGCTTTTCAAAAAAAGCACCTAAATATTCAATAATTCACCAGTATAGTCATAATTTGTGTTTTGAGTTTATTTCAGTTAAAAACTGCAGTGAATACATACGTACTGTACTGTATATGTATTGTAAAAATGAAAGTACACTCAGAAAAAAAGTGATTTTTGCTGCTTGTTCAAACTACTTATTTCAAATGAACCTATTTTGGACAACTTAATTGTTTTATGTTCAATCCACTTAAAGTTAACTTAATCGATTTGCGTTTCGACAACACCTAGCATGTTTTTGTAGTGTAAATACATGTTCAGACATTTCTAAAGCCACTCAGACACACTTGCGCACACACACTGAAAAAAAAAATGCTTTTCTCATATTTTTTGTCTTGTTTTTAATCCAAATATCTAACAATTCTCAACTCATAACTAAATAAGCAAAATAATCTAGATTTTGCTTTTTACTTAGATTTTGCTTTTGACATTAGATTGGTCACATAAGATTGCTTACCCCATTGGCAGAATATTTAGCTTGTTTTAGGGAAAAACTCACTTTATTTTGACATCTAATAAACAGTATGTTTTGCTTGTTTATAAAATTCTTCTTGATTTAAGATTTGTGTAGATATTAGGACTAGAAAGACTTTGTTTTGCTGTGCACACACACATACATAAAAGCAATGGCCTTCTGTGATTAGTGCTGGCTCACAGTGTCTTCACTAAAGGGACTGCGTGCTGTCCTGGCATCTGCTGTTCCCATTCAGACTGACGGAGTGCTGTTTTAATATGAGCAGTCAATGCTAGAGTGTCCTTTGTACACTCTCTCTCTCTCTTTCCTGTAATCTGTTCTTGTCTGAATAGCATCCCTCCATTGTTCTTGCTATGGCAGACCACACCTCCCCACAAACACATGCAGGCAAGCACTTCTTTATTTAAACCCACTGTGCGTGTAGTTGATTTTATGTGTGCTTGCGGTTTGTTATGACATGCCACCTCTGCCAATCAGGCACCTCGGTGAGGAGCCATGCCAAAGCACTGCAATAGTTCTCATGAAGTTTCTCAAAGATTCATATTCTTACATCAGCACCACTGAGTGCTGATGATTTAACATACTTTACAAGAGCTGTTTTACTACAACTGTGGCTCATAAAACGGCATATTGTAAACATCATTTTAATAAAAGCTGTCTTTGAGGTAGCAGTTAGCTCTGACATTACAGCCCTAGACCACCATCCAACCGACGGCAGTTTGAGCTGCACATTCTCAGAGCTCTGGGCTTTGTGTTTTGCAATATGTCAGATTGAGAAGAACTTCCTGCTTATATGACTTCAGGGCATGTTGAATAGTGTCTAGTGTCTTGTGGAGAGTGGCGATTGGGAAGCTTGTGCTGGAAGGATCAAAAGGGGTGTAAGTGTAGTGAAATTGAGTCAGAGAGCTGGAGTGGAGGTGGAGTAATGCTGTGTGTGTGCGCATGTATTGGTGGGAGTCTGAGTAGGGATGTGATGAAAGTATCCCACGTGTTGGAGCACAGGGTAGGGCCATAGCACACAGCTCTCTCCGGAGGTATGGAAGCAATTACTGGCACTGAGGGCCCACAGACACCCACTGAGAGAAGTGGTCCCAGAAAAGAATGCACACAGTTCTCTGGAAGGCTAAATTACTTTCGTATGAGGACTAAGAGGGTAAGGTTAGTGTTTCTGTTCCTCGGTGTGTTTTTTTCTTTTTTCTTTTTTTATTAGGAACAAATACTGAGGCATATTTAATTCAGATCACACATTTCAAATTTAAGAAAACAAGCCACAAAAATACCACTGCTAATTAGACTAATGCTACTCCCCGTGTGCGTGCTGAGCAGGCCGGGGAGAGAGCGATGGCCAGCCGCCCTCCAGGCAAAGCAGACTCCGAACTCTCCTCGCATGAGAAGCGAGGCAATTAAAATACTGATGCCTCCATCCCAAACCCCACACCGCTGGGTGAAAGTGTGCAAGCGTGAGAGAAGCCTTACACCCCCTTGGATCGACGGTGCACACTGACGCACGTGAATGCTCCTTTGATTATTAAATAGAAAACAATCACAGTGGTATACCATGCGCTCAGTTTTCTGCTTTGAACATCACAGCCTACACAACTATACAGCTTGTTTAGGCATCAACAAAAATATTTCATTCAATAAAATATCAATTTATTGAACAAATACTTTAAAAGAGACCTCAAAAGCACTGTATGTGCACATTAGTCACATTTATTATGTGAAAACAAGGTTGATTTAAGCACAAACACTTAAATAAATTTGCTACTATGCATATACTGGAGCAAACAAAACAAAAACCTATTTGGCTTTCATTTAACATTTGCCTGGTCCATTTGAATTCTTTTCTTTTTAAATCGTTAGTCTTTGCCGATGTCAGCAGAATAGGGGAGTGAAAAATAATTTAAAATGTAATCAAATTTATAACGATAAGGTATTATTTTATATCATTTAATTAAAACAGATCAGACAATGTATGCTGCTTAATTTTTATATAGATATATTAGTTATGCTGAATGACAATGGAACATTATTTCACACATATTTTGACTTTTTTCTCCACATATGTCATTGGAAACAATAAAGTAGATGCACACTTTACTTGCATATATTATACTTTCTATGTATATAAATCCATTTTATTTTGTGCAGACCTCTCATCTTTTACAAAAATATGCTAAATAAATCAGGAAATTATAATAATAAAATGTTTTATTAATAATTCATTCATTCATTCATTTTCATTTCGGCTTAATCCCTTTATTAATCTGGGGTCGCCA
>CAIGQW010054471.1:9115602-9126465 GCA_903798125.1 Danio choprae
GTGTGTTCCCAGAGATTTCGGAGTACTGTCAGATATCAGAGTACTGTGATAAGCAATAAGGAAGCTGCTCCAGTGCTTGTAGTAGGGAATATGTAAGCTGTGCGTATTTTATAAATTTTTTTTGCAGGTCATTATAATAGAAAAGACAGTCGTCAAATAAATGTACCAAATATTTTTTGCCTCTTTTGCATTTACTGTATTTTATCCCTTTACTGATGAATTGAATTGAAGTGTGCATTGGTATATTTAAAACCATTTCGAATCTACAGATAATACATAAATAGTTTTAAAAATCTTTTCTGATTCATCAAGACAGGTGACACTGTTGGTCATACCTAGCTGTTGTGGAATGTGAACAAATCTAATGCAGCTGTTGACTTTTGCAGAATGGCTTATTGTGACGCAGCAAGCTTCAGGGTGAAACACGTCTAGACAAGAATGGAGTGAAACTTCGTTTTCTTATAATGTGTGTATGGACTGCATATTAGCTTTCTATGTCTGCACTTTCTATGTCTGTCCCATTTATGTCTCTGTGCATGGCAACTACTTGACCACAGTTTCAATATTTAATCTAAACAATCCTTTTAGACACAATAGTTTAATCTATTGCTTTTTATTTAGGTTTTTCTCTGTGCCTTAGAGGATTAAAATAATATAAGCAAGACTAGGAGAACAGTCTATCTAAACTAGAAGGGCGTCACGGTGGCGCAGTGGGTAGCACGATTGCCTCACTGCAAGAAGGTCGCTGGCTTGAGCCCTGGCTGGGTCAGTTGGCATTTCTGTGTGGAGTTTGCATGTTCTCCCCATGTTGGGGTAGGGAATTGGGGAAAGGAGAGGGAGTTAGTGCATCTTAGCAGTTAAATGGGGTTTGAATGTATAGACCACTTAGAATAGACCACTTTGACATGTGTCAAACTGGATTGGTACACAACAGGAGCAGCTAATCGTCAGATGATGGGAGCTTGACTGACACGTCCGGTCTGAACTAACGCAATAGTTCATTTAATATATATTACCAAAGTATTAATACAGTTAACGATTAATTTAGTGATTTTGGGACTATTAGTAGCAAGGTTAGGGGCATTTAAACATTGCTATAATTGCAACTGGGCTGTACAAACATGCTCCTCCCAAGTTTTTAGACATCCCTTGACTCGACCGACCTAGACTAAGGATACAGATGTATAAAAGGTGGCATATTTTGAGAAGAGCCTCAGCTGAGTTTTGTTTTGAGAGTTCATAGACCTGCAGGCGTTCTCCCTCACCATCTGAAGTGATTTAATGCAGTGTGCCTATCTCCACTATCTTTAGTAGAATGCTGTAGCGTGAGGAGTCTCTCTGCTCCCACTACTCTGACTTTAGGTGCACATCACTCAGCTGCCAGCAGATAAGACAGCCATCCGCTCCTGGAGCCTCCTACTGGAGCTGCCTCATTTCCACAGCAACCCACTCCGATGTGCTCGCTCGTCTAAAGATTTCTCTACCTCCTTCTTTCTTCAGTGTTCTTGAGTCTTTTCTTCCCTCCATTCCTGTCTCTTTTACCATCCTGTCCAGACACAATGCTGCACATTTCCTTTGGAGTGTTTGACAGTGCAGTCTGGAGGCAAAAAGGTTTTGGCTGCGTAGCCACACATTCTAGTAGGCAGAAAATGTGTTGGCTGAGGCACAAATAACACCACTTGGGGTTAATGATGACTTGTGCAGTCTTCCTGTCTGAATGAGGTGGGAACCTGCAGAGAGAGAAGTTAATAGCTGAAAGAAAGGCACTGTCCTCTCTGCTCCTCCTTTACATGTCCAGAGAGAAAGACGAGAGAGAGAGAGAGAGAGAGAGAGAGAAAGAGAAAGAGAGAGAGAGAGAGAGAGAGAGAGAGAGAGAGATACATCCGTGTGTGAGAGAGAGCTAATTCATGAGCGAGAGAGGGAGAATACATGAAAAGGGTTTTGAAACTTTTTGGGAAATATACATCTTGATTCTCAAAGTTAATGGCAAACTGGACTAAAAACAGTGGTGGCAACATTTTGGCTCTGGCAACGCACAACAGTAATTATTCATAGTGAGAGTGATGGCTTCCAGGGGTTGAAGATTGATTATGTTTGATATGCTATTTTGTGTAATCTGTCTTTGGCTGGGACCCATCCAAATTGGCCAAAACTAGAAAAAAGGAGAAGTGTCTTCCCAAAGGGGAGAAAGTGTGTGTGAGAAAAAATGTGAGCGGAAGTATAGCTGGTATTCCTGCAGCATATCTATTTTTAATCAATTACAGTCAATGAGTTTTAGCTTGTAAATGACTTAATGCATTAGACACAATTATTACATGCAGAAATAGACATTTGCCCTCACACAGTACTTAAGCTGCATGTTGTAGGCATTCAAGGTTTTTGATATAATAAGAACTGGGTCTTGAACTAAAGACTTTGTGGTGGTGTCATGGTAAATACCATGGGGTTGCAATACATCAGCAGAGGATCTGAGGTGAAGGCAGTTTTAGTATGGATTTTCGTCAACCTGTCTTACTTTCATGTAGGCTAAGATTTATTCAGAGTATGGTTAATGGCACACAACACGCAAACGCATTCATTAAAGGTATATACACACCAATGTTGAGTGGCCTTTAGAAATTAAGAGAATTGAAAAGAATACTTTTTAAACTCTTTTTAAACAAGTTTAATCCCTGAATATTGTTTTAATTTAAACTGATGTAGCAGACAGGAATTTGAAATTGGCACATAATTAAGTAGAATTAAATTCACTTGACATTCAAATCAATTTATTCATTCATTCATTCATTCATTCATTCATTCATTTTCTTTTCGACTTAGTCCCTTTATTAATCTGGGGTCGCCACAGCGGAATGAACCGCCAACTTATCCAGCATATGTTTTACGCAGTGGATGCCCTTCCAGCTGCAACCCATCACTGGGAAACACCCATACACTTCCATTCACACACATACACTACGGACAATTTAGCTTACCCAATTCACCTATAGAGCATGTCTTTGGACTTGTGGGGGAAACCGGAGCACCTGGAGGAAACCCATGCAAACACGGGGAGAACATGCAAATTCCACACAGAAATGCCAACTGACCCAGCTGAGGCTCGAACCAGCGACCTTCTTGCTTCGGTTTCCCCCACAAGTTCAAAGACATGCGGTACAGGTGAATTGGGTAAGCTAAATTGTCCGTAATGTATGTGTGTGAATGGGAGTGTATGGGTGTTTTCCAGTGATGGGTTGCAGCTGGAAGGGCATCCGCTGTGTAAAACATATGCTGGATAGGTTGGCGGTTCATTCCGCTGTGGCATCCCCAGATTAATAAAGGGACTAAGTCGAAAATAAAATGAATGAATGTATAGCAGTCATCATTATCAGATGGAATATAATTTTGTCAACACTTTCTGGTACCATGTGGGCAAGAGTACTCTAAGGCAAACCTTGAATGACACCACGAAGTGTTTTATAGGTATTTGTCATTGGTAGTCATCAATGAGCGATCGGTCGAGGATGTCCTGGGATAGAACCCAGCTTCTCTTCTCAGGCCGTAACTCTCTCAGTCGACCAGAAACTGTTGGCCACGATCGCGGCGCCTAACATTCAATAATTTATTGACTATGTAAATGGGAGAGTTATCAACAAGAATTTGGGAAGAAGGGGTGGGTGGGGAAGGAATGGAGGAGCAGAAAACTGGTTTGATACAAGATACGTGAAACACCGGGTGGATATGCTGTAAATAGGACAGTAACCTGAGTCGGACGGCTATTGACCTTATCAATAGTTAATGGTCTGATAAAACGAGGTACCAGTTTGCGTGAAGAAGATTTAAGAGGTAAGTTGTGTCATAGGTAGAGCCATACCTTCTTCCCACAGACGTACCGAAGAGCCTGTGTGCGACGGTGATTAGCGGAGCAGCGGGTACATTCTCCAGCGCGACTGAGCGCGGTAACTGTTCTTTGCCATGTGCGCCTACAGCACTGAATGAACACTTGTATAGAAGGAACATCGGTCTCTCTCTCCTGAGACGGGAAGAGAGAAGGTTGGTAACCCAAACAACAGAAAAAGTGCGATAGACCAGTGGATGAAGATGGTAACAAATTATGAGCATATTCAGATAAGGAGAGGGGGTTCCACACGACTACACAACGGAGTAATCTGCCTAGATCTTGGTTTGCTCATTTAGCTTGGTCGTTAGTTTGCAACGGAAAGCCTGACGACAGGCTTATGGTAGCCCCGAGCTGTTTGGACAGGACATTGGAGGGTAAACTGTGAATCTTGAAAACGTTATTAATAATAAATTACGCAGTCTCTCGCGTGGATGGGAGTTTAGGTAATGAAATAAAGTGGGCTGCCCTAGAGAAGCAATTGTATTGTGTGAGAATAATTGTATTGTCATTAGATGAGGGTAGCCCTGTTACAAAGTCTAGCTCGATATGGGACTACAGACGAGAAAGGACGGGAAGTGGTTGCTGCAGACCTTCGGGCTTGGTGTTACTGGACTTACTCTGAGCACAGATGAGACAGGAATTAACAAAACGGCAAATGTCACGAATCATAGTGGGCTACCAGAAATGCTGCCAAATAACAACCAACGTTCTCCTAACACCTGGGTGTGCAGAAAATTTGGAAGCATGAGACCAGCTGAGCGTAACAGTTTAGTAACGAAGAGCTTTTCAGCAGGACAATTGTCAGGATGAGCGAGTGCTCTCTACACAGAGTGTTCAATACCCCAGGACACGGCTCCTAAAACTCTCCCTGCGGGCAGAATAAGCCCAGGAGGGGAATTGTCCCTCCAGAGGGGCAAACTGGTGAGAGAGTGTGTCCGGTTTAACGTTCTTGGCACCGGGACAGTAGGAAATAGTGAATTTTAAACACTCAAAAACAAAAAAGGGAGCGCAGCAAGCCTGTCGAGCGTTAAGTCTTTTGACAGAACGAATGTACTCGAGGTTGTAGTAGTTCACGGTTACCTATGTCATAATTAGGTTCTGCAGGAAAGAGACGGTGTGAAAAAACCCACAAAGGTGAACTTTTTCATTGACAACGGAGCGTTGGGAAAGAACAGCTCCCACATTTACCTTTGATGCGTCAACCTTGACTATGAATTGTCTTTTAGGGTTAGGAGTAATAAGGATGGGAGCGGATGCGAACATTCCTTTGAGGTGATCGAATGCATTCTGTGTGAAATTGGACCAGACAAAACCTGACTTTACCGAGAGACATACGCACTGTCTCTCAGTGGGCGACAAATTGACCCTCCTGAGCTTAATGCTGTAAGGGGAACCCCAAAAAAGGACCTGATACATGGCGGGAGCATTTACCAATCTGAAGGGAAGGACCCGGTATTCAAAGTGGTCAAGGGGTGTGTTAAACGCAGTCTTCCATTTGTCCCCCTCCCTAATTCGTATGAGATGATAAACATTACGCAGATCTAATTTAGTAAAAATCTTTGCCCCCTGCAGAATACCGAAGGCTGAAGACATTAGTGGCAAAAGGTACCTTTTCTTTATAGTTATCTCATACAGACCACGATAATCTATGCAAGGGCACAAAGATCTGTCCTTATTTTTAACAAAAAAGAACCGGGCTCCAGCTGTGGAGAAAGATGAGACTATGGTACCGGCAGCAAGTGATTCAGATAAATATTTCTCGAGCACCTTCTGCTCGGGAGCAGACAAGGCATAAAGCCGCACTCGGGGAGGAGAAGTATTGGGAAGCAGGTAGATGCTGCAGTCGTAATGGTGATGAGGAGGGAGAGAACTGGCCCGGGACTTGCTGAAGACTGCTCGCAGATCATGGAAAGCTTCGGGGACACCCCACAGATCCAGGGGTTCATCCTGAAACACAGAAACAGAAGAGACAGCAGACATGGCAGACACAAGACAATTGGTATTACAAGATAGATGCCTCTGCCCAATCTATTTGAGGGTTATGTTTAACGAGCCAAGGATGGCCCAAAACAATGGGTATTGAAGGGGAACAGAAAACTAAAAAAGACAATGTCTCTTGATGGTTGCTGGAGATATGGAGACTCATCGGGATGGTGGCACGGTGAACCTGCTATAACACAATGCCATTTAGCGCCTACACAGTAGGTGTGTCCTGCAGTGTATGGAGTGGAAGGTTGTGCTCAGCAGTGAATGTCTCTTCGATTAAACTTCTTCACGCCAGAATTCAACAGTGCGGAGCAGGAGACTGTAGAACCTCCCCAACGGAGTATGATGGGCAGCAGGGTTCTTGTCTGGATGCTTGGGGACAAAGAGGAAGCTCTCGCCAGTAGATCACTGGCGAGTGCTGGCTTTTACCAGACAAACGAAGAAATGGTGACCAGCTACTCTGCAATACAAGCACAGTCTCAAACGGATACGCACTGTCTCTCAGTGGGTGACAAATTGACCCTCCTGAGCTTAATGCTGTAAGGGGAACCCCAAAAAAGGACCAGATACATGGCGGGAGCATTTACCAATCAGAAGGGAAGGACCCGGTATTCAAAGTGGTCAAGGGGTGTGTTAAACGCGGTCTTCCATTTGTCCCCCTCCCTAATTCGTACGAGATGATAAGCATTACGCAGATCTAATTTAGTAAAAATCATTGCCCCCTGCAGAATACCAAAGGCTAAAGACATTAGTGGCAAAGGGTACCTTTTCTTTATAGTAATCTCATACAAACCATGATAATCTATGCAAGGGCACAAAGATCTGTCCTTATTTTTAACAAAAAAGAACCGGGCTCCAGCTGTGGAGAAAGATGAGACTATGGTACCGGCAGCAAGAGATTCAGATAAATATTTCTCGAGCACCTCCTGCTCGGGAGCAGATAAGGCATAAAGCCGCACTCGGGGAGGAGAAGTATTGGGAAGCAGGTCGATGCTACAGTCGTAATGGTGATAAGGAGGGAGAGAACTAGCCCGGGACTTGCTGAAGACTGCTCGCAGATCATGGTAAGCTTCGGGGACACCTCACAGATCTCAACAGAATTCAACAGCGCGGAGCAGGAGACTGTAGAACCTCCGCAACAGAGTATGACGGGCAGCAGGGTTCTTGTCTGGGTGCCTGGGGACAAAGAGGAAGCTCTCGTCAGTAGATCCCGGCTCACTGGCGAGTGCTGGCTTTTACCAGATAAACGAAGAAATGGTGACCAGCCACTCTGCAATACAAGAACAGTCTCAAACTGATTCGCGCTGTCTCTCAGTGGGTGACAAATTGACCCTCCCCACCTCCAGAATGGATGTCAGCAGAAAATGGTTCCAGCAGAGGAGGGATGCATGCAGCGGCACATCGCCAAACACTTATCCATCCTTATGGCGAGTTCAATGAACACATCCAGACCGGGGGGCATGTCGTGAGCATAGAGCTCACCCTTAAGCTTTGCGCTCAACCCATCCAGAAAACAAGCAGACAGGGCGGCATTGTTCCACCCACACGTAGCGGATAGAGTGCGGGTGGACCAATTACTTGGAACAATTTTCCTACATCATTGATGTGATTATCTGTCATCTGCTCTGTTTACTATATGCAAATTAATTAGTTGGCTTTGGCGGAGTGCAGCAAAAAGGCGTGAAGTTTTCCATCCTCAGACTGAGAGGTCAAATATCTTTAACATCTTCTCCTTGAAAACCTCGTACTGCACGCAGATCTCTGACTCCACTTCCTAAACTACCGTATCCCAGGCCCTTGCTCTGCCCAGCAGGAGAGAAAGAACGCAAGCATTCGGGAAGCCCTCGGGAAGGCTGCTGGTACGCCTGGTCGTGATGCAGGGCATGTAGTTGATTGGATAGATCAGCCACCTGGGCTGCCAGGCTCTCCACCGCGTGCTTAGCAGCTGCCAGCTCTTCTGCGTTCATGCCCAACATTGCACCCTGATGTTCCACGGCGGAGCGGATCGGTGATTCTCTCGCTGGGTCCATTGCGTGGCTTGATAATTCTATCACAGTTCAAAAGGATCAATCAAAAGCTATATTTATTTGTTAATGGAAAAGAATCAGTCAGGTAGATCATCCTTCTTTTGGGCGATGTAGGACTGGACAAAAAAGAAAACAATCCTACTAATTTGTCATCACTGTTTTTTCAAGGTTTGTTGGTTAATTCCTCTCCTGAAGATGTGGTTTTGTGAGGCGTTTTTTCCTACATCATTGATGTGATCATCTGTCATTTCCTCTGGTTACTATATGCAAAGTAATTAGAAGATCGAACACAAGGAATGGGGGCGGCATGGTGGCTCAGTAGTTAGCACTGTCGCCTCACAGCAAGAAGGTCGCTTGTTTGAGTCCCGGCTGGGCCAGTTGGCATTTCTGTGCAGAGATTGCATGTTCTCCCCATGTTTGCATGGGTTTCCTCCGCGTGCTCCGGTTTTCCCTACAGTCCGAAGACATGCTCTATAGATGAATTGGGCTAACCAAATTGGCCTTAGTGTATGAGTGTGTGTATGAATGAGAATGCATGGGTGTGGGTCTGGGACTTAGCGCATCCCCACCTTCAGCAAGGTCACCAGAGAGCCAAAGCTCTCTCTAGCTGTAACAAAAGGAATCCTCCTCTGGGATATATGATCCACCTGGGATATGCCTGATCTAGTGGTTGGTGGCTCTTTTGCCATACACATTTACCAGTCGCTTCCACTAATTCCATCAGAGTGAACCAGGTAGGTCAAAATCACTCATCACCATTCTGTCCATGTATGGCTTTTGGCAAAGAGTAATGATTCTTTACCTTCTTCTCACCTGCATGTAACCTGTAGCTTGTAAGCTTGCCTTCATTCACCAGCAATCCTCAGCATCTACACTTTTGTGAATCCCCCCGTGTTAAAGTTTTCAACCACATCATCTGCAAATCAAGAACATTCAGTAGTCAGTAAAGACATCTTTGCCATACTTTATATGTATAGTTTAGTATTTTTTATTTCAATACTATTTTTAAATTTGCTCTAAAGTTTAGTTTTAGTTGAGTTTATTTCAATAATGATTTGTTAGTTTTAGTTTAGTTTTTATTTTGTGAACACATTCCTATTTTGTTTGTATATTCATTTTTAGTTTAATTAATTTGTTTATGTTTATAAGCTTGCCTTGGTTGTAAAGGCTCCATCTACTGGTGTTTCTCTAAACAGCTGCATGTCAGTTTTTCCAACAGAATGAGTGCTCTGCAAATGATTATTTTGCTTTGCAAATTTTGATTTTATTTCAGTTAGTTTTTCAGGGAATGTAGTAATTTATTTATTTTTTTTAATCATTATGATTTAAAAAATCAGTTAATCAAAATGTTTTTTGACCAGTAGTTTTAGTATTCGTTTATTAAAATAACCTTGCAGCTGGCTGCTAGTATTTACGTTAGCAAAAGTGAAATAAACCTAATGGAAGCTGACTCTATATTCTGACACATCTTAAAAAACAGAAACAAGATTTACTACATAACAACAAATAATAAACAAGTAGAAAGTTTAAGATAGTATTTAAATATAAAACAAACACCAGCAATAATCTGATTCAATATCCAATAAAATGACTACGTAAATAATCTAATTCATGTTATATAGTGCACATGAGATGAGATTAATTAAAACAAAGTGACACACAAAGTGAGCAAAAAGAAAAGAAAGAATAACCTCACCAAGTAGAGGAAAACACAAAAATAAAGAGGAAGAGTGCACAGGGTTTTCTCAAGAGGCAGAAACACTTGAAGAAAGTGGTGGTAAAATAGCTCATCATCCTTTCTCAGGCGCCTTCTGAATTAACACCAAAAAGCTGTGATGTGACCAGACTTGGACTGAGCCTAATCAAAATCTAGAGGTTCTGTAAGTGAGAGTGAGTCTGGTCATGGCACGCCTGAGAAAGAGAGCGAGAAAGAGAGGAGTGAAAGACATGGAGTGGACAGTACCCTAGAGATACACTTCTCTCTCGTCTTGTCATGATGCAGCATGGTGGCTCTCTCTCAGTTGTCAGCTCTGTGGCCAGCCCTATTTACACATTTATACACACCTGCTTATTTATTTATTTACTGCCATGACAGAGAGTCACTCAACCGGCTACTGTACACACATACACACTCATCACAGCATTTTAAAAGGCCAGAGCAAAGCGAGAAGGTCTTACAGCGCTGCGGGATGAAAAAACAGGGTGGCGGGTGCATTCAAGAGGCTAACAGTTTTAATGGGTGGCAGGCAGGAGAAGAGTAAAGAGTGGCTGAATTATTCAGTTATGTCTCTCTGTGAAAGGGACTGTGGTCTCTGCTGCAGCTCTACAGTCCTGTCTCTAGAACAAGAGGGAATAAGAATGCAAGGCGACAGAGGGAAGGTACAAATGGGCCAAAAGTGTGTATGAAAATTTTTTAAAATAAATACAATGCACACACCATTCTAAAAACAATCAGATTTAAACAGAGGCCGCAATAGCTATGAAAAAAGTACTTTGGCAGATGATTAAGGATCAAAGCTAACTTGTTTCCATTATCGATTGTACAATAAAGCAAAAAGGTGATCAATTATGTTATATTATTAAAATATTGACATTCTTTTTCTCCTCGGCTGGGTCAGTTGGTGTTTCTGTGTGGAGTTTGCATGTTCTCCCTGTGTTGGCGTGGGTTTCATCCGGGTGCTCCGGTTTCCCCCACAAGTCCAAAGACATGCAGTATAGGTGAATTGGGTAAGCTAAAATTGTCCGTAGTGTATGAGTGTGAATGGGTGTGTATGGATGTTTCCCAGAGATGGGTTGCAGCTGGAAGGGCATCCGCTGCGTAAAACATATGCTGGATAAGTTGGCGGTTCATTCCGCTGTGGCGACCCCAGATTAATAAAGGGACTAAGCCGAAATGAAAATGAATGAATGAATGAACATTCTTTTTCTTTCTTTCTTTCTTTCTTTCTTTCTTTCTTTCTTTCTTTCTTT
>CAIGQW010054471.1:9157410-9169687 GCA_903798125.1 Danio choprae
TGTGTGTGTGTGTGTGTGTGTGTGTGTGTGTGTGTGTGTGTGTGTGTTTTTTCAGTGAGACCACTTATTTCCAGTTGGTGGTTCTAGTGTAACATGTCATTTAATCATTTCTGAGTGGGTTTAGTTTCTGCATGATGTCCTCAGTTTTGAGTACACTCAAACTACAATTTTTTTTGCCAGAGAATATACATTTACCAATATTAGTGCAATGTTATATTTACACCTGAAACTAATCTGGCACAGACTCTCCAAATGAATTTTGTTTCCATATTTACTGATCAAATAAAAGTACACAAGACTTAAGCAAAATTAAGAAAATAAAATCCACTTGTATGGGACCAGTTTTCAGCCTGTACTTACATACTTACTTATTAATAATTTTTTTATGATGTGTCATGGACTGATATACAAAAAGCTTTTTTCATGGACATGTTTTAGAGGCCCAATCACTATATTAAACACGTCTCTTATAAGCATTATAGCAACTTTAAAAAGTGCAAGTCTTGTTTATTTGTTTAAACCCTTCCTGTTTGTTCAAGCAACACATGCGCAGGCTCATTCTGAAAACGTAGCCCTATATACATTTCTGGAGATCGTGAATTATGCCAGAAGTACGTATGGCTGCATTTCATTTTTAAATGAACGCAACAGCTGACTGCTTACTTCCATTAGGACGGCTTTCCGGCTGTCACCAGTTTGTCCAGTTAGCTCACCATGTATGTCGGTGGACTTGAGATGCATAGTGGAGATGACCATGATGACGGGGTTCGAGTCGGGTGAAGAACGGTTTCAGAGAGCGGGTAAGACAAAAACCGAAGCCAAAAAATAAAATAAACAAGTATATAAACAGTAAATAACAGGGTGAGAACGTTGGGTTTAGGGAAGTGGGTGGGCGGGTCAATCTGTGCTTTTTAAAATACTATTGGTGGGGTTTAGGGAAGGGGGAGGGTGGGTCAGTCGATCGGTCAGTCAGTCAGTCAGTCAAACAATCAGTCGACAGCGGCCTCTGTTGGATTCGCAAAAACAAAAACTGCAAAAAACTTACCTCCTGGGATGTATTTGATGGTGTCCAGAAATGTATATAGAGGTACGTTTTCAGAATGAGCCTGGGTTGACAGTTCCATTAAGTTTTTTTTTTTTTTTTGAAAGGCTGTTAGTAAAGGAAAGGTGGATTGCAAATACAAGTCCAATTAAGGCTGGGCTTCACCATTGACAGAGGCTTTGGGAAACTTCTGAAGGCTTCTGTCTTCATTATTGGGACCGTACTCGAGGAAATGTTCTGCTGCTTAGTATAGCAAAGAGTAACATTAGTTAATAGACAGGCAGTTTAAGGGTTAACCTCGCAGAGTGATTTTTAATGCCCCGGTTGGATTTAAGAGACTAGGCTAGAAAAGCCCAGGTTACGGTCTCATTGTGTCCTATGCTGACTTAAGTGAATTTGAATTTTTTAATGAATGGTTCAATATCCAATTCATTAAAGTGGCTGTTTTATTTGATGCATTTTCTGTAGGCAACTGGAGAGAAATGAATTGCAAGCTTAATGTTTATTGGAAGGGATGAGAGTCTGACCCTTTCTTGATAGGATCATAGTCACAGAAGCACTACTCAGCGTGTCCCTAAGCAACAGACATTTTGGTCGATTCTTGGCTTAGCCGTTTGCAGTGGAAAGAAAGTGATAGAAAAATAGAGCGCCATTGCAGAATTTCATCTTTAGGGGAGAGAGACAAGTCGGTCTGACTGTTGCTTTGCCATAGCGTTCCTTGTCTTTATCTCTCTTTTTGGTTTTCCAGGTCTCCTGTCTTGTCCTCTGCCAGCAGTGCATAAAGAAACATGATGGGACTTTAGCTTCATACTTTGTCTTCTTCCTCTTCTTCCTCTTCCTATTATTATTATTATTATTATTATCCATTCACATGTAAGATTAATAAACCATTTGAACAGATCTCAGCTCACTACACATGCAAATATATATACACAATAGCTATATTTATATGCAGTGATCTGAATCAATTAAATTTGTTTTCATATTTCAAGAAAGTTAAAAAGGATACATAAAAATAAAATCTAATCCAAACAATTAGACTAAACTACTACTAGCATTCTCACTGTTTAATAGAAACAGTGATGCTACAATAATGTTTGTAAGACAGGACTACAGCAATATATTTTTGAATCCAAATGAGAAAATTGTCACAATCAAACGGTTACTGGCCTATTTATTTCCCATATTGATCGGATTATTTCAGGTCTACACTACCCCTTCTGATCGGATCAATATTTCATTCAGATCAAGCTCAGTTGGTTTGACTGAGATGCTTACAGTAAGGCTTTTCAGTCCGACCAAACCATCAAGCTGATTATTTGGTTGCAGCAGGCAAAACACATTTTTATGTTCCCATGTGTGGAACTAAAATGTAACAAAAATGGAAGAATATGAGACTTGAGTCAGAGATAATAGGCAATAGAGTAAGGGAGAGTTAGCTGCTCCTGAATGTGTGTCAGATAGAGTTTTGAGGGCCTGACATTGGCTGGAGACATGCCAGATGTCAAGGAATGGTGTTGTTGTACACTGAGGGCACAGCCACAGTCCGAAAGTATTGATTTCCCTGCTTGTAGGAAGCCAGTAACTGTCATGTGGAGAGGCCTGACCTTGGAACAGCCAAGACAACTATTCCCCAATTCCCAAAAGTCTGACTGAAGCTCAGAGCAATGCAGTCAAGACAACAACACAGCTCTGCTTTATGGCAAAGAGCGTGGGCTCATCTCACTGCAGAGAAAGAATGAAGAAAGAAAGAAAAAAATAAATAACAGTCCACGCTATCCAGTTCCCCAGAGCTCTTCATGGGCAGCCTTGAGTCTAGTTATCACAGTGTTTGAAATGACAATAGCTTGACTTAGATTTTTCTCTGGAGACTCAAATTTGGTCTATAACTCCGAGACAGACAGGAAGAGAAAGTGAGATGGAGGAGGGAGAGGTGTGTAAGAAAGAGCTAGGTTTGGAGGTAGAGGATGCACTTCAGAAATGATTCATGTGGGAATGTGAAGTTGAAAAAGAAAAAGTCACCTGCAGGCCTTCCTACAAGATCATCAAGAAGACACAGACTTTACCTTCAGAATGTTCATTTCACATGATCAGTTATGATGTCAAGTCAGTTTTATTTCTATTGCAAATGGTATATGCAAGCAGCTTTACAAAGATAGAATAAAGCAAAGAAGACAAGAAAAAGGTATTACTTGAATGACTACAGTTAATCGCCTGCCTGGTGAGGCATTTACAATGAGCAGGTCTTTCTCTTCCTTTGCACTAGTTCCATTAACCACTAAAGCACCTCAAATTGTATAATGCTCTTAAATAATACAGCAGCCACAAACACAGTGTTTCTTACTCCTTAAATCTCTTCACTACTGTCTTCCTATGTTTCATAGCTACATCTGGTGTAATGATGATGGACAGCAGCTGGTTGATACAGTCCTATATTTATTGTGGGCTGTTGCATTTTCCCATTGCTTGCAGAATTATTGAAATTAGCTGTTGTTCTAACTCTGATAGTGATGGTTTTGTTCAGAATCTTTTTCTATCTATGCAGATTTTTCTGCTGCTCCTCCTTTTATGTTGTTGGCCTCTAAGGTAACTGTCATGTGCTTCTATTTTGTTTTAAGGACAGAACAGGAGAGATGGCTATTTGTGTTTATTCTTCAGCACACAAACGATGCAAATGAAACTAATTCCCACTTCACTTTTGAGGAGTTTCTAAGAGCTACTCATACCTCTCTTGCTAACAATTCTAGCAAATAGAGCCTACTGTTAATTGCTCCACATATGTGTTGACATTTTATGACACGAATACTTCTGTACTACAATTATATAAATATACAGTGGAGTATGTCACACAATGCACGTAGTCAAGAGCATCGTCAAAATGTCCAACAGTCATTGTCTGAGTGATTGAAACTAAATTTGATGACTTATAGCTCCCACACCACGTAACGAGGATAAATCAAACGGTGGGGCATCAGTGCTGAGCGTGACCATTTGACACACACACGCTCCAGGGGAGAGAGCTTGTGACAGACCGATGCAGTGCTGCAGCCAGCTGCTTACCAGCATGATTAAAAAAAATGAGCAAAGAGCAAAAACAGTACTAATGAATAGACAAAATATAGACAAAAACAAACAATGAATGAAAGTGTAAAACAGCAGCAGTTATTGAAACAAACTCCATGCATCCACTTATATACTGTTAGAAGGAATAAAAGTTGTAAGCAAAAATTGCCCATTCCCCAGTGAATATACAAAACATTATATTTTATTTGTTTTTTGTTTGTTTATTAAAATCTTATTTGATGTAATTTTTCCACAAAGGATACATCATATATTCCTTTTGGAGTTTAGTTTCACATCAAAGTACTTTAGGAGAGAGACATTAAGAATTTATTTCAAAAACACTGAATGTGTGAAACCGTTCCTGTCATCCCAGCATTGTCAATGACTTTGTTTACCAACACTGACATAAATCTGCTATCTCAATTTGCACTCAGCGCAAGAGCATGGTCCTGTTGGTCTGAATTATGCATGATGTGGTACAGCAAATGCGTGTCACCAGCTGCCTAAAGTATTTCACACTTTGATAAATTTGTTAAGCAGCGGAAATACTGGTTTCTGTGACACTGCTGCTTTCCCTGGGGACTAGAAGGAAGTCAAGCCGTGGCATGTTGGCAGAGAGCACTCCAATGGGCTGCCAGACATACGCAAGTTGACTGGCAAACAGAAATGGGTCATTTGCATGGTTCCTGCCCCACCATTTGTCTTTAAATGAGTGCACTTCACACACTAATGATTTCACAACAGAGCTAGCCATGTCTCTGTAGAGTACAAATCTAAGTTCCACTTAGAACAGATGATTAGTCTGTGGCACAGGCTTTAAAAGCCTTGGAGAAAGAGAGAGAGAGAGAGAGAGAGAGAGAGAGAGAGAGAGAGAGAGAGAGAGAGAGAGAGAGAGAGAAACCTCAAGGAATACTGAAGTCAGTGGAGCACCGCTCTTCACACAAACACTCTTCCATTCTCAGCTGAATCTCCTTTTTCCCTGACTCCAGCAGTGTCTTTTTTTTTTGAAGGCAGATAAAAGTGTGACTCTGGACTGTACTATATTGATTTTGTTTCAGTGGTGCTACACAATGTTTTTGGTTTTTGAAAAGAAAAGAAAAGAAAAGAAAAGAAAAGAAAAGAAAGAAAAGAGAAGAAAAAAACTTCCATGGATTTATCTGCTTCTGCTGCAGTTACAAGGACAAAGATCTGCATTTATACATTTATATAAAAAAGTTTCTAATTAAAAACTAAGTTCTGGTTATTTGTTTTCTCCCCCATGCTTGCTTCTCTACATCTTTTGAAGATAGTTTAGTTATGTTTTATTTATTTATTTCAACCCAATTTTACAGCCAAGATAAAATATTATCATGTTCAGTGTCTTACCACTTCTGTCATTTTAGGATTTGACACATTTTTGGCTTTCTATCAATTTGATATATTTATTAGAGTAGCCAAACTTCTCTGTGCTGGTAAATACAAATTCATCCTTTTCAAGCCATCGCTGCTTAGAACCCATAATTGTCATTTAATTGTCAAGTGTTTCCCCCACAAGTCCAAAGACATGCGCTATAGGTGAATTGTGTAAGCTAAATTGTCCATAGTGTATGTGTGTGAATGAGAGTGTAGGGGTGTTTCCCAGTGATGGGTTGCAGCTGGAAGGGCACCCGCTGCGTAAAACATATGCTAGATAAGTTAGCAGTTCATTCCGCTGTGGCAACCCCTGATTAATAAAGGGACTAAGCAGAAAAGAAAATGAATGAATTAATTAATTATAAAAATAATAATAATAATATAAAATATTAATCTTAGTTTATGTTGATATCAACATTTACTGCTGCATTATTAAAACCAAAATTGTGTCATTTAATATTGAATGGTCTGAACTAACGTGAACTAACAATAAACAGTTGCATTTTTAACTAACAATAAGGAACATTACTTACTAATTATTGTATACATTATTTGCTTATTTTCAGTTGTAAAGAGTTGTAAAGAGTTTCAATGATAGAACTGATTTCTGACTCTTTATTTAATTTTTTGTGTTTTTATTTTTTGTAATCAGAATTAGGAAGTTACATTTACAAGCCAGGATAGCACAAGCTACATAGCCAGGACAATAACTTTTTCAGTTTACAATTTTGTGTCACACTGAACACTAAATGATTTTTTTGATATATATATATATATATATATATATACTTTTTTTGATAAATGTAAGAACGTTTAGGTGTTTTATCACCAAAATACTTTTAAGGGAGATGCAGAGATTGAATTCTGATTTTCAGGTAGAGGTTAAAATATGATTGTAATGTGTATTTAATAACATGAGTATCTTGTATTGGGGCGTCAGAATCATCTTTAAAATATAAGACTTCTCATTTCAATTGACAAATATTTCCCCAACAGCTATCTCACCGAAGAGATGCTAAACATTGTCAAAATGTTGTTGTTTTTTGTATATATATTGATATAATTTATAATGTAAATGGCTGAAAATCGGGCCTCACAGTGGCGCAGTGGGTAGTACATTCGCCAAGAAGGTCGCTGGTTCGAGCCTCGGCTGGCTCAGTTGGCGTTTCTGTGTGGAGTTTGCATGTTCTCCCTGTGTTGCCGTGGGTTTCCTCCGGGTGCTCCGGTTTCCCCCACAAGTCCAAAGACATGCGGTACAGGTGAATTGGGTAAGCTAAATTGTCCGTAGTGTATGAGTGTGAATGGGTGTGTATGGATGTTTCCCAGAGATGGGTTGCAGCTGGAAGGGCATCCGCCGTGTAAAACATATGCTGGATAAGTTGGCGGTTCATTCCGCTGTGGCGACCCCAGATTAATAAAGTAACTAAGCCAAAATGAAAATGAATGAATGAATGAATGGCTGAAAACTTTTTTTTTTATTCTAAGAGTCAATTATGCATTTTATTATGCTGACTGAGTTATACCTCAGAGTCTTTTTTTCTAAAATGCATAGGGTTACTATCAGGTGTATTGCATGTAATGATTATCTCTTTTTTCCTCTCTCTCTTTTTTTTGAAATACAGTTTCTTGATTAAAAATTTCAGCTTCACCGCCTGTCTAATTAATTAGTGTGGATATTCTGAGCAGAGCTGCTGCTCTAATTAGTCTGAAACGGGCACTGATGCTGATCATTCTGTATGTTACATCTGTCACTGTGGCCTTTCCCTCAGGTGCCCAGTGTTCAACACATGCATATACCGGCTCTGCATTGCATGGGACTACCGTGAGGCAAAACTGCCCCAATTGTCCAGTGAGCTCTTGCTGAATTGCTAATCAAGCACACAGCAGTAATGTGACATGAAATCATTTTTGTAACCAAATAGAAGTGCTAAACCAAAAAGAAAAAGCAGTATATTTGTCATCTTACTCAGCCACATTCACATGTATCATGCTCTTTTTTTATATGCCATATGTAGATTTGACCCTTGCAAAGAAAACATACAGTGAAAGTAAGTGATTAGTAATATATTTTAATAATAATTACAGAGATAATGTACATAGATAATGTGTAAAATGATTGTAATGGAGTTGGATGCTTAATTGCATATTTTTAAACATACATTTCTCAAAACCTCATTTGTTTTCTGTTGTTGTAATTGTATATAACAGTTTTTATAATGTTATAGTTGCAATTTTGTACCTAACATTAAAAATGTATTAACAACATCATGTTTAGCAACATCATCCTCTCGTTTTCAACTAGCAAAGGGTCAAAATTGCAAAAAGAGCTTAAAAAAAAGTTATATTAAGCTGGATAAAAGTACGTATTTGCTTCCGTTTCAATATCCATATCTTCTGTTATTTGTGACAACAGCATTGTTACCAAGAAGGAAGTTTAAAAATGACAGGTGTGACACACTCCACATAGGCAGTGTTAACAGCCTCTCAGCCTCTCCACATGGTAATTATCATAAGGGACTTCACTAAGACCCACATCTACTGTAATTGCAATGTCATGCATGCAAAGTAAACAAGCCAGACAATAGCAGATAATCGTTAATATGTTTAAGGTTAAAACCATTTGTAGTGGAAACGTCCTTCGGCAGTTCGGTGTTAGTTTCTTGCTGTGATACACCTTACAAATCAGTGGGTGCAAAAAGGTATTATTTATTATTTGGGCCCAAGATACCGTATTTAAAACAGTAATGAATTTTGCTAAGAAATAATACATTTGTTTCATTTTCAACCATCTCAAAGTGCTTTGCTTAATCAAATATTGTCCACTCACATACAATATAAAAAAGGAAAACAAATTAGACTTTGGGTTATTATTTTCCAGAGCGTGTTTCTGACATTTTGTCGACATGAGTAATTAATTTAGTCCCTTTTTTGGGTAAGTCCAAAGAGCCCAATTAACATGCCTAATGTTGCTGCATCGTGTAAAAAACATTGGTTTTTAGTACCTGGAGAATAGTTAAATGACTTCCCTTCATTATTCAAATGTCTATGCAAAGTCGCCACATGGGGATGGCACAAACACGATAATCATGCAAAAAACATGAATGGAGAAAACTGAAAGAAAAAAAAAAGACACCACAGACATTTACACTTCCAAGTCATTTCTTCTCTTTCACCTCTTACAGTAAAAACCATATGATTAATTAGCCAATAGGTGATGCATTTCTTCCCTTCTTCCTTTGTTTCATTGCAGTTTTATCTGGCTGCTTAAATTGGGTTATGGCGGATATTGCACACATTGTAATGTAAGTTAGACCTGATGCAGTTATTTTGCAGATAAATGTATTTGCTACTTTTAATATTTGCTTGCAGCTTCTAAACTACCCATGTGCTTAGAGTAAGATAATGATCAAAATTATAATTAGATAAAACAAGTGTAAGAAATAAGTGTTGCAAGCAAACAGTCTGGAGCAGGAACCTGATGCCGGAAGCCAAGGGATGATGTTGCAGGACAATTTATTGTTTATTTTAAAATGATTCGATGAAACGCTTTGGTGTGCTGTTTTTAAGATTCACAGTTAATATTTGTTTTTAATGAGGCCGAGAGGCCCCCATTAAAAGCAGCATTTGGCCGTGTTATCCACTTCATATTGCCCTACAAAGTAAATATTACAAAGAGGTAACACATGTTGAGGTATGCTCAAAATTCAGCACATGCTGAGGTCTTGGATTTGAGGCAGACCCACAGCATCAAAAGAATGTGTCTATCCCAAATCATTGTGGCTAAGTGAAACCTTTTCACCAATGGAAATTTCATCTTCCAAGTTTTTTTAAGAGCTACACGTAAACACATAAATAAGGAGAGAGTGGAGTCTAATGACCGCTTGTGTTAATTCACTTGTGTGTGTACTATATGCAAGAATGGGGTTTCGTGAATGTGCCATATATGTGTGCACAAGAAAAGAAAAAAAGAAGTTTGTTTTGTTTTTCCCTTACCTCAGCACATCTGAGAGAGTTTTTTGGAACTGCAGAGCCCTGTCAAAACAAAGATGGCCAAGAGAGGTTGGAGAGGGACAAGGGCCTGAGAAAGAAGGAGCCACTGAGAAGGCAGCTGGAAACATACATCGTGTGGTTTCCCCCTGAGTACAGCTGCATTCACATGTGTCTGACTTTCTTACTTGCTCTCCCGATCTCAGTCTCAGTCTTTTCTTGCTCACTTTTCCTTCTGTTCTCTTGTTCACTCTCAGAGGAGACTGTCACAGCTGGTTGTACTTACAGCCTTCTGTGGTAACGCGTGTGTTTCATTATCCTTGGACGTGTGTTTTGCACCAGTTCTAGTCGTGTTATTGTTAGGATGTGGTAAAATTATAAATATGGGATGCAGATTGGGGGAGGCTGGAGGTTGGATGTGATGCCGGTTTGGGGGTGGGGGGGAATATGTGACTCGTTAACTCTGGGCCACTGCTTGTTCTCATGACTGTGTGGCAATAAAAGGTCTGCCACAATTTGTAGTGCTAATGACTTAATACTGCACAGCCTAGAAGACATACAAACATCCGTCAATAGCTTTGTAATTGCATTGGGCCATCTTAGTCAAATGAAGTGGACCATTGTAGGATCCAGGGAGTAGGGTGGTAATTTTGTTGGGTCGATTGCGGGATGGCAATCAAACCCTTGGCAAATATTCCCTGTTGCATATGTGCAAATAATAGTAATTAAAATAGTAACTACTAATAATAATAATAATAATAACAATAATAATAATTTAAAAAGAAATGAATAATAAAAAACTGTTGTCAGTTTCATGTAGAAAAAAAGAAAATTCTAAGATTACAGAATAGTCAGAATTAAATAATATGCAATAGTGACACATCCATGTTGGCTTGATTTAGAGCTATTGTAGCTACTTGCTTGTACACACACACACACACACACACACACACACACACACACACACACACAGAATGGTAAGATAAAATGTAAAAGCCAATAAGATTTACCTCGCTCTTCTTTGTATTTTCTTTTTTTTTTCAAAATGAATCTAACATATTATTTGTATGTACACCTGTAGCAAAATATTCAAAAGCACAGTCCTCTTGCAGAGAATGACCTCTGACATGGTCAGATGGTCTTTTCTCTTCTTCATCCCCTCTCTATCTCTGAACTTTGTTTGGCCTGATAAAGAGAGTGTGATGGACTTTCATTGAGTCTCCCTCCCTTTGTATTCATGCACACACTTACACACATTCCAGTATATATTCAGACCGCCAGAGCATGGTGGAGTGGGTGGGAGACTCTCACAGTTGTCACTGTGGTCATGTAGGAGTACAATTGAGACCAGAAGGAGTCTCTGTCTGTATTCTCTTTCTCTCCATTTTTAATTTGTTTTTTCAATTATTTCCTGTAATCTGATTCACTTGATGCAAATGAAGAAACACGATCTTAAAGGAACAGTACCTTTATCAGGGGGCAGCTGTCAGAAGTTGGCATTACATCATGGAGACCCAGGTAATGCTCATAAAAGGAAACAAACATGCAAATATGCCAGCAAAATATATACACTAGGCAAAGCAAAAATAATGTTGATCTTTAGCAATTTATTGTACTGTATATTACATTCCAGAATAAGTAATAATAATGAAATAAACAAATACAACTAAATCAAATGTAATAAATCAAATTAAATATAATTTGTAAGTGGAGTAAGACAAATAATTTGCAATATTGTTTCATTCTTTTTGCTGCTTGTTTATGTGACATATTACATAAATGAAACCTGTTTATCTTCTAATAGAAGTTTCGAAAAATCAAAAGGTAGAAGAATTCATTAAAACTAAATTCTCTCAACATTCCCTCTAAAACTGAACAGTTCTTTGAGAATGTTTACAGAAAGAGTGCCTAAAAAAAGATCAGAATTTATTCTCAAAGACTCAAAGGTCTTGTCTGTATGTCTACACAACCTCTCTTGTCCTGTGCAGTCAATGTGTAGCTGTCCCCTCCTCCTGGGGTCAACCTGGGAGCAAAATGCTTGCACACTGACTAATGCTACTACTGTGGCAGTATGAAGAGATCCACATTTGCACAGAAAAAAAAACTAAACATTACAAAGTTGCTTCTCAATTGTGTGGGGAGTTCGTTTTACACATTTACAGAGTGCCTATGTTTGCAGTACTGAGTGTGTGTATTTTGTTTTATTAGTCTTCTGTTCTTTGTCCAGTTTACTCTAATCTTGGTTGCTATCCCACACAATATTTTGTGCAAAATATAGGTGGCAAAGCCTGCTCTTAATGAGCCTTTATCAGTGGAAGACTGTGGAAGAGTCAAGGAAACGACTCAGAACATGCTACAAACCTCTGTGTTTGATTAATGCAAGAATAAATGTAACACATTATGTAGGCTATATCATAAGACATGGATGTTAAAGGCATGTTTATGCATGAATATTTGACTACAGCATTAAATATTTTACAAAGAGTTTCATTTTACAGCGAGTACAGTTTGTGAAATTGCATTTCTTCAGACTTTCTGAAATTGTGTGAAATTAATTTATCTAGAGAGGAAAGATGGGAACCTGACCATTTGGTTATTAACTGGTCTGGTGGTTTCAGTTTCTGTGTGCCTTGATATATTTCTAGACAGACATAATAACAGAAAAAAAAATATTGTCAATTGGTTTAATGTAAGTTTTTGTAGGTAGGTTTTTGCCTCCACACTATCCTCTGCTGAACATGTTATAACACACACACACACACACACACACACACACACACACACACACACACA
>CAIGQW010054471.1:9191967-9204020 GCA_903798125.1 Danio choprae
TTATTTATTTATTTATTTATTTATTTATTTATTTATTTATTTATTTATTTATTTATTTATTTTGCTTTTAGTTAGCTACTTCCAAATATTTCCTTCCCAACAATGCTTTAATGAGAATTAATGTCTGTGTTCTTATCACAGTTAAGTGATTGCAGCTTTCTGTCATTTTGGCCACTCTTAAAAATTATCCACTATGTGTTCCAGGTTGTTTATGTAATTGAACACATTTCTCTTAGTGCCAAAAAACAGATGAGCGGATGTTATTGAAGTTGTAGGGTTACATGCAGGTTACAATGTCCAAGGGAATTTGGAAGTAATGCTTCTTATATTGGATATGCACACAGCTCCATTCCACCTTATCCATGATAGTTTGCATAAGTCCAGGGAGACTACTGGAAACAGGAAGCAGAAAGAAGTATTAGAAGATCAGATGAAAAAAAAGCTCTATTATGGGAAAGGGAAAACTTGAGGGACTGGAGCTATAAATGCGTTAATAGTGTGATAATTCAGTTTAAAAATAATTGAAGCATCAGGTATGCTTGCATTAATAATACATTCCCCATCATGGGAACTTCAACGTGTGTCTGTTAACAGACTATGGGAGTATGCCAGGTGACCAATCACTCTGAAGAGTAAGAAAACGGGCCAATGAATGCCAAATGAATTGGCGGAGCTCAGCTCCACAGCTGCCAGTGATTAGCCATTAGCGGGCTATATCAGCCGGCCACGGAGAAGTGAGCATTAGAATTTTCGCTTCAGACCCTCTCACGAGACTGAAGAATCCTTCTGCTAAACTGATTTCCAGTGTGAAAGACAGTGTTACTCACCAGTGTGGGAGAAGACGAGACAGTGACGGTTGATCTGGGCTTCCCGTCCCCTGGGAGTTTCGCTGGTGCAATAAAAGAGCAGTTTTCACTAAAAGAGCAGAATTATCTAAGAGAGCAACACGGTTGAGCAGTGCGTCTTTTTCAAGATGTCGTTCCGACCGTGCATTTCTGGATGCGGTGGTTTCCTCACCCTGGATGACAGGCACGAGCATTGTATAACATGTTTTAGGGTCCAGCATGTTGAAGCTGTGCTCACGGACAGTTCTTGCCCTCACTGCGAGGGCATGACTGTTGCACAACTAAGGTCGTAGGCGCACTCTAGCATTAGGGTGCATCACCCCTACTGCTCCCCGCCAAGCAGTTAGCACTCAGGCAGGCCTGAGGGTTACAGTGGGGGCTTCTCCGTCGCCTTCGGGCCCGTGGACCCCTCGCTCCTTTTCAGTGTGCTCTGCCCAAGCTTCGAGTGGGAGTGCTGGTCTATCCTCCGGGATGGCCAAAGATGGTCAATCTTTGCCCGCAAACTCCCTTCCAAAGCGTGCAGGTTATCTGAGTTTCTCACAGCCAGAGCCTACACAGCTGCGGGTCAGGCTGCATCCGTTCTGCAGGCGATGGCCACTTATCAACGCTACCAAGCGGAGAAGTTGGCTGAGCTGCAGGAGGGTGGTTCTTCCCCGGGTTTGATGCATGAGCTCTGCACGGCAACCAATTATTCTCTCATGACCACCAAATCGGCTGCTCGTGCCCTGGGGAAGATGATGGCCACATTAGTGGGCCAGGAACGCCACCTTTGGCTAAACCTGGCAGATATGAGAGATGTTGACAAAGGTCGATTTCTTAATGCTCCCATATCCCAGGCTGGCCTGTTGGGCGACACCGTCGGGGACATTACCCAGGAGTTCTCAGTGGTGAAGGAGCAGTCCAAGGCGATAGGGGAGGTCATCTATCAGCGGACTCGGAATACTGCTCTTCCTGCTGCCCCATCCACCTCCGCTGCTCCTTGCTAAGGGCATCCTCCCGCGGCTCTAACATCCGCTCCGCTTCCGCTGCCCATTCCACTGGCCAAGTGCCAATGCTGACCCAGCTGAACTGTAACGCTCCCGCTCCAGGGCGCCATTAAGTCCAGTAAGAGGACCGCGAAGCGTCCCTGAGATGGGCCACCTGGAGAAGAGGGGACCTGCTTTTCCCTTGGTGGAGGGCCGAGAACCACACACACTTATAACATCTCCACTGCTGCCTTCTGAGCTGGCGGTGACCAAATTCTCAAAGAGCAGTTTCCTCTCTCCGGGTGTGCAAACCCTCGCCTTGCCAGTCTTGGATGCCCCACCTTCCAGCTCACAGCGCCGGGCTCCCTCTCCTCAGGGTTCCAGAGCACAAGAGAATTGGCTCCTTTCTCTCACTCCAGCCTCATCGCGGGATCCAGGGAGAAAGGTAAGAGACCATATGGGAGGTATACATTCCTGTCGCATGTCTCAGCTCGCTCGCTGTCTGCTCCTCTGGAGTCACACATGGCTGAGTTTGCTGCGTGCCATTCATTGCGTGCCATTGTTGCGCCCCTCTGCAATGGATGGCAACACGCTCAGGAAGCATAATCTAATCATCCGGTTCCTCAGAGGCGCGCAGCAATTAAATCCATCCTGCCCCCCTCTCATGCCCTCTTGGGATCTTTCTGTAGTCCTGGCGGGTTTGCAGGGAGATCCATTCAAGCCACTCGACTCAGTATCCTTAAAAATTCTGTCCATGAAGACAGCTCTACTGATCGCTTTGGCATCAGTTAAGAGAGTCAGGGATTTGGAGGCATTTTCGGTCAGGGAATTGTGCCTGGAATTCAGGCCAGCCTACTCTCACGTTATCCTCAGACCCCGGCCCGGCTATGTGCCCAAGGTTCCTACCACCCCATTTCGAGATCAGGTGGTGAACCTGCAAGCGCTGTCTTCGGAGGAGGCAGACCCAGCCTATTCACTGCTTAGTCCCATTCGAGCTTTGCGCCTTCACGTGGTTCGAACGCAAAACTTAAGATCCTGTGAACAGCTCTTTATCTGTTATGGTGGTTGGCAGAAGGGAAGTGCCGTATCAAAACAGAGGTGGGCCCACTGGATAGTTGATGCCTTCGCCCTCGCTTATGAATGCCAGGGCGAACCGGTCCCCCAAACGTGAGAGCACACTCTACTAGAAGTGTTGCCTCCTCCTGGGCGTTAGCACGCTGCAGATATCTGCAGAGCTGCGGGCTGGGTGACACCTAACACTCCTGATATTTTATAATCTTCGAGTGGAGCCGGTTTCCTCCCGATTATTGGGTAACCCCAATCAATCGGGAGGAAATTAAGCTCTGTGTCAACAACGCTTGCTGCGCCATGCTTCCTAAGATGGAGATACGTGCGCCATTTTCATTCTGCTAGTAAGTTTTCTGTCTGGCAAACCCTAGAGAATTCCTCCGAGGCCCCCAGCACACGACTCAGCGGAGGAGTCGAGTGTCTGGCTCAGTGTGATGTCTGGTATGCCTGAATGGGTCTACCCACATGCTGAGGTTCGGTGCCAGCTATGCGCGTTCCCAATGGCAACCCCATATGCTAATATTAGCCATGGAGTGCTCTCCCTGTCTAGGCGGATCTGTGTCTTCCCTACCCGCTAACCAGCTGATCTTATGTAGCCCTCCCCCTCCATAGGGCTAGTCCATATGTTCTTATTGCCATCAAGTCTCCCCTCTTGGGTAGCAGGTGGCCTCCGCAGCGTCCTCCCCCTTTAGGGACTGGCACGCTTTCCCAACGTACTGTCACTTCTAAAATCCCTAGTCTATATTAGCTAGGTAAAAGCACATTACGACCCCCGTCTAAATTTTCTAATTATTTCCATGTAATGGTAATTAAAGGGCCTAGGAGACGTTGGAAGGTTGCGCTCTTGGTGATGCTTGTGCGCTCACGATATGCTTGGTAAACTATACATCAGGAGCGTGACCGGCTTCACTGCTGTGGTGTTTTCCATACAGTCTTCCATAGTCTGTTACCAGACACACGTTAAAGTTCCCATGATGGGGAACATCCTGGTTACATCCGTAACCCACATTCCCCGAATAGGGAATAGAGACGTGTGTCTCCACTGCCACAGCAGCTGAATCTCCTGCAGTTAGCTGAGTGATCGGCTCTTCAGCAGGCAAAAAATTCTAATGCTCGCTTCTCATCAGCCGGCTGATATAGCCCCTTAATGGCTAATGGCTAATCACTGGCAGCTGTAGAGCTGAGCTCTGCCAATTCATTTGGAATTTACTGGCCCATTTTCTTACTCTTCAGAGTGATTGGTCGCCTGGCGTACTGCCATAGTTACCAGACACACCTCTCCATTCCCTATTCGGAATATATATAACCAGGACGTTTTTAAAAGAACTAATTTGTTAGCATTTGGTAACTCATTAACTGTGAATAAACAATGAACAATATATGTCATTAGCATTTATTAGCTTTTGTTAATCTTAGTTTAGATTACAGTGCATTACCTAATGTTATTGGATACAAATTCATTCATTCATTCATTTTCATTTCGGCTTAGTCCCTTTATTAATCTGGGGTCGCCACAGCGGAATGAACCGCCAACTTATCCAGCATATGTTTTACGCAGCGGATGCCCTTCCAGCTGCAACCCATCTCTGGGAAACATCCATACACACCCATTCACACTCATACACTACGGACAATTTAGCTTACCCAATTCACCTATACTGCATGTCTTTGGACTTGTGGGGGAAACCGGAGCACCCGGAGGAAACCCACGCCAACACAGGGAGAACATGCAAACTCCACACAGAAACGCCAACTGGCGAGGCTCGAACCAGCGACCAGCGACCTTCTTGCTGTGAGGCGAACGTGCTACCCACTGCGCCACTGTGAGGCCTGGATACAAATTGTGATCTTAAAATTGTATTAGGAAGTTTTGAAATTAAAATAAAGCAAGACAATGTACCTGATTCATGTTAACTATACAACCATACATACGTCTTTCACGTTAACTATACATAATGCAGTTCACTAATGTGTACAGATTCATTAAAAAGCCATTTTATCATGCATCTGAATGATACGTTACTGTAGTCATTCAAAACACCCAATAGTATTTCTTTCTAAACATCTGTAAATACAATTCTAAATTGTTCATGTTTGTACTTCTAAGGAGTTTTATGTGCGGTCAGTCTAGGCAAGTCCCTGCAGTGTGTGTCTCACAGTTTGAGAGAGCACTGGTCCCTAGCAGCGTCACACATTCGAGCTTTGGATCTGGCCTTCATTAGTAAGCTCTGAGCCTGAGCAGTGCCTGCTAGACCCCTGTCATTGATCCTCTATGGCAGCAAGAGCGGTGAGCTCATTCAGGTCACGTTATGGTCCCCTCTGCTCTGAGGAGCAGCATTTCATATCACCCCACTGACAGCTGCATCCCTCTCTCTTCCGTCACCTATCACAGCATCTCTTTTTACCTCAGTGTTTCCCTCTTTTTATTCTTATATGGCACAGCTCTATTTGTCTACTCATTACTTATTTGTTACTTTTTTGTACGACGACAAGACAATATTTAAAAGTCAAAGTGCGCAGGGCAAATTGCTTTGATTAATTCTGGGTGATAAAGTGAAGAGATTTTCAGAGTCTGTTGACAGTAAATCCACTCAATGAATGTAATGTCAATGGTGCAACTTCATGCTTTCTGCATCTTCAACCTTGGGGGACCCTCTCTGCAACCATCAACCACGTATCATCAACACAGAGCTAAAGCTATCACAATAAAGCTCCACCACTTTCACTGAAAGGCTTTGTATTTGAAACGAGATACTCTAAGCACGACTGATCAAGTGCATTAATGTGTTTGTGGCCTACTTCTGCTTTCAATAAAGTATGGTTGACTTCTCTGCAGGGAAGCATTTTATGATGTCACTTGCTGTTAGATACTAAAATATGAAGTCATTATGAATGACAATTGCTGTAAATTAACAGAGATTTGGTGGCAGCAGTCTAGATTATATAGTTGAATATTACAACTTTCGTCTATAAGAAAATCAGAAGTTGGTTCTTTTAATGTCTTTTGGAAGAATTTCAAGCTTTGCAGCCAATAAAACCAACATAGGCTTATTCTGAAAATGTAGCCCTATATACATTTCTGGAGATTGTGAATTATGTAGCCAGAGCTACGTATGGCTGCATTTCATCTTTAAAATGAACAGCGCTTTTCTGCTGTTACCAGTTTGTCTGGTAGCTCGACATGTACAGTACATCAGCGGACTTGAGACGCAGAGCGGAGTTGATCGTGACAACGGAAAGAACGATTCCAGAAAGCAGGTAAGACAAAAACAAAAGCTAAAAAATTAAATAAACAGGGTGAGAATGCGGTAAAATCTGAAAATGTGGTAAAAATCAGGTGGCTTGTCTTTTTCTGGATTGTTTTTTGAAACACTGCAGTTAGGTTTAGGGAAGGGGGTGGGCAGGTCAATCTGTGCTTTTTAAAACACTATTGGTTGGGTTTAGGGAGGGTGGAGGGATCAGTCGGTTGGTCAGTCAGTAAATCAGTCAATTGACAGCAGCCTCTGGTGGATTTAAGTGATAACAGCAGACGAGAATGGCACTCGTGGAAGAAATTTGAGATCTGAAAAAGTGCACACAGCAGCCTCTGGTTGATTCACGAAAACAAAAACTGCAAAATAAAACGTAGCTCCTGGGATGTATTTGCTCTCTCCAAAAATGTTTATAGGGGTACGTAATCAGAATGAGCCTGGGTTGAATAAAACAGTCACAGTGACTGGTGTGTTACACGAGCTGCACAAAGTAGCCCATTTCTTCAGTGTTCAATGGACATTGTGCCATCTACTGTAATATCTGAACATTTGCTCTGTTCAATCATTTTGTGAAATTTACTTGTGTCTAGTGCTTTCCAAACCTATATGGCATTTTTCTTCTGCAGACCTCAAAAGATTTTAAAGATTGTTTGGAAAATCTTTGGGCAACCAATTTTTTTGTTTTGTTTTGTTTTTAATGAAACAGGAAAAATACAACACAGTTTTAGAATGGTATGGGGGTGAATGCTGACATAATTTATTATTTTTTTTTTTTGTGAGTGTACTTTCTCTTTTACTGATGGCAGTGTGGCCAGAAGTTGCTGAAAACAATAAGAACAGCTGCTTTTAAGCTTTGTATGATAAATTATTTATCAATTTTAACCAAGATGAGAGCAGTAGTCATCATAAATTTTTTATATTTTTTTGCATTTGAACACAAACATAATTGTTTTTATCTATCTATCTATCTATCTATCTATCTATCTATCTATCTATCTATCTATCTATCTATCTATCTATCTATCTATCTATCTATCTATCTATCTATCACAACAGTGTTTTATTATTAGATAGGCTTACAATAAGTAATAGCCTTACACTGAGTTCAGACTTACTCTGCATAAAAAATGCATTTTAAAGATTTAAACTGGGCCTGGTGCAGCTTTAGCATTGTCTACTAGATGTGTCAGTGGTATCGAGATGGGATGTGACTTTCAGGGCTCTGTAGCTAATTTTAGTCAGGGTAATGGTGATATTTACTTATGATCAAATGTGACTGAAGCATGTTTTAATTAGCATTTCAGATTTAGTTTTACTAATATAGTTTTTAGTACACCCCTCAGCCCCCCACCCACTTTGTTGATACAACTTTGTGCTTGTATTTAGCATGGAAGAAAATGGCTGGAGGGGCAGACTGTCATTGTTGATGGGAGGGAAAATTGAATTTTCTTCAGGGTCAGCAACATTAAGGATAGTGGGAATTCAGAGATCTTTTCTTAAAGTTGCTGGGTAGGACTAGTTATTGATTGGTCAGCAGCTTGGCGGGGGTCTGTCACAGGCCCATCAGCCCGAGAGAGACAAAGGCACTCTTCACTGTTCAGTGCAGCACTTTCAGCATTAGTGTGAATGTGGATAGCTTTGATGATGTAGACCTCTATGTTGTTTACATGTCAATAACAGCAGGAAAACTCTCACACACAAATATATGCCATAAATAATAGTAATATTATTGCTGTTTATAGAGCAATATATCTATAGTATATTAATGCTATTGAGATCATTCTGTAAAACGTTTGAAAATGCAAATTTTAATGACTTTTGGGAGGCCCAGAATAATGGTAAATGGTTTGAATGAACTACTTCCTTAGTCCTTGCTTTGTATGGAACTTAGCAATGTACTGTAGTTTTGTTTATTTCACTAGCCATTTAAACAATAAAATCTCTAAAAAGAAATCTCTTGGGTATGAAAGCTGACCGTTAAGGTTCATTTTTTGTAATATTATAGATGTAGAAAATCTATTGAGCTCAATCCTCAGCTGATAAAGGTGTAAGAGTTAACTTAAGCAGCTTAGTTACGCCAACAGTTAATAAGTTAATATTAAATGAGAGGGAAAATTGGAATCAATTCATTCAGATTTGTGAGATGAATGTGCAAAATGATCCATGAAGCACACTACTCAATGATTATTTATCTTTATTTATTTATTTGTTTATTTATTGTATTTTGTTTCTATGCTTCTTTGTTTGGAGGAGATAATTAAGCCTCTATTATGGGTTGCCCCAGCATGGTACCTGGTTGATTGTTAGAGTATCATTTGAAGGCTACAGGCCATGTAATGCTCTGCTGCTCATGGGGTCTAATCTTCTGTAAACAGTGGACCAGTGCAAATGAAAGAATGAATGAATGAATGAATGAATGAATGAATGAATGAATGAATTAATTAATTAATTAATTAATGAACGAACGAACGAATGAATGAATGAAGCAATGGGAAGCAAATATGTAATGTTGTTTTATCATCACAACCTGATGGTATAAATGGATGCTTACCTCACACTTGTAAAGCATTTCTCTTGTGTTTCTCAGTCAGCCTAACTAATTTACTTTACAAAGCAAAATTATTATTAAAAGTTGGTTTCAGTGTGGGCCTCACGGTGGCGCAGTGGATAGCACGTTTGCCTCACAGCAAGAAGGTCACTGGTACGAGCCTCGGCTGGGTCAGTTGGTGTTTCTGTGTGGAGTTTGCATGTTCTCCCCGTGTTGGCGTTATAATATTAAGGCTTTAAAAACTGGAAAGTTTAGTCATGTCTTCTAATTAGAACTTTGAAGCAAACAAAAGAATGATGCAGTGCATGAAAAAAGTGAAAAATAAACATATGATTTACTATTTTTTTTCCTTTGGCTTAGTCTCTATTTCAGAGGTGGCCACAGCGGGATGAACCGCCAACTATTCCAGCATATGTTTTAGGCAGCGGATGGCCTTCCAGCCACAACCCAGTATTGGGAAACACCTATACACACACACTACGGACAATTTAGTTTATTCAATTCACCTATAGCGCATGTCTTTGGACCGTGGGGGAAACCGGAGTACCTGGAGGAAACCCATGCCAGCACGGGGAGAACATGCAAACTCCACACAGAAATGCCAACTGGCAAATTGGACTCAAATCGGCGACCTTGCTGTGAGGTGACAGTGCTAACCACTGAGCCACTCTGCCGCACATGATTTATTGTCTATTTCTATTGTTATACTTATTTTTATACTGTATATTTTGTCCTTACCCCAAACTGCACAGATAATGTTGTGCAGTAATACATTTTCAAAATACTTAAAAAATCAATGGTCTTGCTATAGTTGAGGAGATATGTGGTCACACACACCCACAAGTGTGCATGCGCATATGCATGACACAAAACTGCTTCTCAGATTTGTGGATTATCCAAATAACATTTTATTGTGTTTTCCATACAAATGATTTAATACAGAATTTTAAATAGGCATACTAGTGGAAATGGGAACAAACAGCTCTAAAGCACACTCTAGGGGGAGAAAATAAGACTGCAAGTGTTATCTGGTAAAATAATTAGCTAAATGTGTGTATCCTTGATTTAATTGAATGGACAAAATTGCAAGTGCAGTTTGCCAGCAGAATTAAAGATAAAGTTTTTATAGGTTTTAGATATTTGGTTGTTTCAGAAATTGCATGTGCTGCTCTTATCAAGAGAATCTTCAAGATATAATGCCAGGCTGCGCTCCATCTCCTCCAAGGAATGTCCTTCCCCTCACATGATTTAGAGGTTAAAGCAAAAAGGTCCACTGCCTGGTCCCTAGTGGCACTATGTTTATTAGTTGTAAACCATAGTCGCGTGTCAGGGATGGGCCACCAATCAGGCTGCACATGCAGGGACAGAGCGGAATGTGTGCCTGTCTCTAAAGTGTTAATGTGTGAAAGTGTGAATGTTATCTATTAACAGAGTGACAACAACAGGGCCTAGATGTGAAAGAGGTATTTGTAACCTACTGGTAAAGATCATTACCATAACAGGTGGTTGAGTAACAAAAAAAAAAAATAAATAAATAAATAGAGACTCTGAAGGTTGTGTTCAACCTGCAGATGGCCTAATGTAGGCTGCGTGTATTTGAATGGACTTTTGATTTTGGGGATTTTTTGCAGTGTGTTTCTGAGAACATTTACTCTGAAAATGCTGCATTATTTCAACCATAATTTGGTTAAAACTGCTTTAAAGTTGGGATATATATATTTTTTTAAATGTATCCCATGGGCTGAGTTTGTCAATAGTTTGCCCAAAGTTTGGTAAAATAATAGTGTTGCATAAAAATAAAAATAGTATAAAAATTTTAAGACTAAAAATGTATTTTAAGTTTGGCTCGATATAAGTGCCTACAAACATAGCAGCCATATTGTTTCAGTATAATATTCACTATACACAGTGACATTTAGAGCAAGTATGGTATATTAATTACATTAAGGTTTAATTACATTAAAATTTTATTTTTACATATATTTTAGGTGGACATATTGAGTATATATTTTAATCGTTTTATAAATTAAACCATTATGAAAAAAGGGAAATTTGAGACTTATGAACAAATATGGAATTTCACTTAAATTTCTCATACATATTTATATATATTTATTAACTGATCCAGGGCAGCACAGTGGCACAGTGGGTAGCACAATCGCCTCACAGCAAGAAGGTTGCTGGTTCGAGTCCCGGCTGGGTCAGTTGGCGTTTCTGTGTGGAGTTTACATGTTCTCCCCGTGTTCGCGTGGGTTTCCTCCGGGTGCTCCGGTTTCCCCCACAAGTCCAAAGTCCGTAGTGTATGTGTGTGAATGAGTGTGTATGGATGTTTCCCAGTGATAGGTTGCAGCTGGAAGGGCATCCGCTGCGTAAAACATATGCTGGATAAGTTGGTGGTTTATTCCGCTGTGGCGAACCCAGATTAATAAAGGGACTAAGCCGAAAAGAAAATTAATGAATGAATTAACTGATCCAATTACTTTTTTCATTTACAAAAAAGTACTTTAACAGTATTTCACTACTACTATTGACTATTTTTACTATTTGCATAAGTTAGCACTAATATACGGAAAGTATTCAGACCCCCTTAAATTTTTCACTCTTTGTTATTCTGCAGCCATTTGCTAAAATCAGAAAAGTTCATTTCCCCCCCTCATCAATGTACACACAGCACCCCATATTGACAGAAAAACACTAATAAACAATAATGCACAGCAGTAGCTTATCTGTATAATAGTAAATAAAAAACATAAAAAAATAAATGAATCAAACATTATTATAATAGTACAAATTCTATACAATGCTATAGAATAAATTAATACATTATATTTAAAAAGTATACTATAATAATAACAAATGAAATTGTATATAATATGAAATAGTATGTCTGTAGCTATCTATACGACTAATTAGAGTATAAATAATACTAATATAATAGTAGTGGAATTACAACAAATTAAGATTATATAGGGAGTAATAATAGTTATATAGCAAAATAGAGACAATAACAAATCATAGTGTGTAGTGAGTAAATCCTAAAAGAAATCTTAAAACCAGTTATTCAAGCACATGTGACATATGATGCTAAACAAATATTCAAAATGTAGGATTTAAGATCATTCTGTTCAGGAGTATAAAACCTTCAAAGTTAATTTCTGTTTTAAAACACTGTTATTGCATTTAAAACTAAACTTTCAAAACCATTCAATTTACACATTATTTGTCCACTTATGACATTATAATAATTACATTGAAAGCTGATTATTATGTATATAAATTTCAACAAAAAGTCTAGTTAACATTTTGTTAACTTTAAACTGCTTGCAGCTATAATAATAATAATAATAATAATAATAATAATAATAATAATAATAAT
>CAIGQW010054471.1:9229707-9260360 GCA_903798125.1 Danio choprae
TGTGTGTGTGTGTGTGTGTGTGTGTGTGTGTGTGTGTGTGTGTGTGTTTGTGTGTGTGTGTGTGTGTGTGTGTGTGTTTGGTGCATGACTGGATCTGTAGACCATGTAACAGCGGATTTGTAGTTCTTTACAATACTGTATGTTTACCAGTGATCTGCACAGGCTGGATTGCTGGTGATCTTGACAAATAATGTGTTGCTAATATCTGCCACAATTTCCATAAAGTAAATAGCATCTAGCTACACGTATTTTAAACGCTGCTGTTAGAACATATATCAAAGATTGGTTCATTGGTATGTCATTTATTGATATGAAGACCTTTGAGTGGAAGTAAATTACAGAATAATTCACAGGTCAGTTATAAGAAAGATACATGTGTTACTACCACTAGGTGTGACTATGGCCAGTTGGAGAGAAACTCACTTGCCAGATGGACTTTTTGACATGGCACACTCCTAGTGCTCTTAACATGCTACTGCACATTTTTGGTGATAGAGTATTATTGCCTACCATGCCTAAGGATGGGTGTGCATTCACTCACTATCCTTTGACTTAGTCCCCGATTGATCAGAGGTCGCCAAATCAGAATGAGCTACCAATTACTATGACATGTTTTATGCCCTTCCAGCCAAAACCCAGTGCTGGAAAACACCTATCTCTCATTCACACACACATTCATTCACTATAGACAATTTAGTTTACCCACTGTGGGGGAAACTGGAGCACCCCAAGGAAACCCACATAAACATAAAGAGAACATGCAAACTCCACACAGATATGTCTCCTGGCCTAGCCGGGACTCGAATCAGTGACCTTCTTGCTGTGATGTCACATTGATAACTACTGAGCCACCGTGCTGCCCTAGGATAGGTGTGTCAAGTATGTGAAGGGGAAAGGAAATTTAGCAGGTCTTTAATGTTAAAAGGTGTTCATAGATTCAACCTTCCCCTCATTTATTTGTATATCCATCTGCTATTTTAACCCAGGAACTGAACTGAACTGAAGATAGGTGGAGCAGGCAGTTTCGTTGATCCAAAGCATCCAAAACATGACAATAAAGCTTAACTTGACTTGACATACTGAATACTTGACATGTCCAGTGATTATGCTGGATATGCAAGTAGTGGGATCATGCTGCAACATCAGTTGATGTTTGTGGATGAATAGCACAAAAATGGGCCTCTTATTGTGGTATCTCTGTCCATCAAAAATGTCATCAATAACATGCAGCTCTGTTTGTTCCCCATACCATAACCCCACCTCTATCATGGGCCACTCAATTCTGACATCAGCAAACTGCTTATCCACACAACACAACACAACACAACCGATGCTGTCTGCCATCTGCCATGTACAGTGAAAACCAGGTGAAATCCATAAAGAGGACCCCTCTTCCAAAGTGCCAGATGCCAGAACTGCAGTCAGGTAGAGACCTCGATGAAGATGACAAGCAGGCATTTTTCAGCAGATGTCCAGGTGGCTGATCTCAGACTATCATGGAGGTTAGGGTATCATATGTGGAAGTCCTGGACTGGTGTGGTTACATGTGGTCTGTGGTCAGGCCAGTTGTATGTACTGCCAAATTCTCTGAGACAGCTTTTGGCAAAGAAATAAATATTCAATAAATATAAATATTCAATAAATATACAATGACTGGGGCACTTATATAGTATGTTCAGATGTTTAGTGGTGAAGGTGAACATTGTGATTTGGGCATGGTGCCTGACATCTCTAACTACAATTATGTATATAAAATATAGTATTTAACAAATATTTAGTAATATTTAATAAACATCAAAAGCCATTACAAAAGATCTTAAGCAATTTAGCAGAAAAAAAAGCAGGGCTATAACATTAAAATACTATATAGAAATTCCCAAACTATGGGCTTCAATTAAATCAAACCAAGCTCTCATTACAGGAGAACTAGATGAGGTTTTTACCAGGTTACATAAACCCTCAACATCTGCTGACACCCTGGAGCTTATATCTATGGGGACAAAGTCTACACACACACACACACACACACACACACACACACACACACACACACACACACACATACAGTTCTATCTCCCTTCCCCTAAACCCACTCCTCACATGACACAATCTGCATTTTTTTTTTATGTTCATAATACTTCATTCTAAGCCAATACCTAATGGGGACTAAACAAATGTCAACACAAGGTCAAACATTTCTGGTATTTTGTAAGAACATGGATGGTATTGCAATTTTAGACATAACATACTGTTTATCAGAAATACATTACAATGTAGTAATGTAAGGTAAGGTAATGTAGTATTAAATGTTACCGGATAATGAAATAAAAAAAAAGTATTGGATCACTATTTAGATTAACTTTGAATAATACTGCAAATAGGAACATAATACTTGTTGTGATGGACATGGAGAGAGTGTGCTGACATTGAGTCCAGTCTTATTTGCTCTTTGTCACTCGTTGCATTCTCATTCAATGTCTGTCAATACATGGTTGAATAATAGACCTGAGCCTATTGATTATCCAAGAGTTGTTAAAGATTTTTCTCCACCGTTCCACCCACTGCCACAAGGATGACAGGTCTACACAAGGGACATAGAGCTGCTGGCATCCAGCAGACCTGCAACATAACTTACTGTGTTCCCAATGAGACAGCATCGATTGAGCACAACCAATACATCAAGCCAAAGCCTGACTCTTTCACTATAGAACATAGTCTGTTGTGAACAGTCAGCAAGGAGGTCAAGGTTTGTCTAACAAGTGATTCAATAGAGCCTTAATAATAACGGCTATGTCAGACTGCTGTAGTGACTGAAGCATGACAATCTAGCAGTATATGATCAGCTCTATATAAATATGTGACCTTTACACTTTACACAGCAATACACACAAACTGGACATGAATGAGGACTGAAACCTGCAGACAGAACAGTAGCAGAGAGATGGGAAAAAAACAAGTTATAGTTCCACCTTAACTCTGCTGCATTTAACATGAAAGCATTAAACATTGATATGAAACAAAAAATCAAACAAATATTATTCCTTATGACAATTAAATAGATGTTTCCTTTAACAATTCAATGTTCTCTCTATAAGTAGTTTTAAAGGTGCAGTCTGTAAAACTGACGCCCATTGGTTGAACTAGGTATTGCACTCCTAAATCAAAACACTTTTCACACAGCCCCTCCTCAGATGACTCCACATAAATTGCAGGTTGCCAGATTGACAACACCATCATGAGCGAGCATGCCTGAAAAACCATGCTTATTCATTTCTGTTTTAGAAATGGTTTCTATTTCTTGCGACTGAAAAACAGCATACTGGCAATGATCACATCAGGTTCTTGCGTGCTTTATTAAGTGTTAATGTTTCCAATGTGAGTTTGAATACCATTTTACGTGACATTTATTGCTCTACTGAAAGTACTACCATATTGCATGTACTAATGTCAAAGTGGTTTCTTATGCATTATTAGATTCTAAACTGTATCATTTTGTTGGAGTGCAGTGCACTATTCTGTGCTTTTGAAAAAAATCGCTGTATTTAAAACTTTGTTGTGCGGACAGCTTGTCACTGGAAACTCCCACTGCGTGTTGTTAAGACACAGTGTTACAATTTTTGCTGCTAAGCTAAGGTTTATGTTTGCAGTATTTATATTAATTACTCATTAAAAACCACCTTATGTGGATTTTTATAACTCTAATTTTGCATCTATTTTCAGATGTTGCTGCTGTCCTGCAGAGGTCATGTTTTCAACCGCAGCCGCCTACATGCAGCCTTCATGATTAAAATGAAATACACTGTGTTTTCCACCAAGGCAACCCGGGGGTGCTAAAATATAAATGGATGAACTGGCAGTGGGCAGGTTATAGAGACAGGCCCGTAACCAGGGGGGATTCGGGTGGTTCGAAAGACCCACCCCTCCCTGACAAAGGTCCAGATTTTGTCCCATACACAAGCCCATTTTGACTGCTATGCCATAATAAATTGTGAAAAAATACCTATGAAAATATGAATGTGCTGGCCAGTTTGTTATTTGTTAAATGACAATAGGCTAGTTTTTCATTTAAAACTTTAACAGATTCCTATTTTTTTCTAATGATATATGATAAATTTGTATTTAAAAAATAAGTATTTGTTTTATATTTCTTTATTCTAAATCTTTAGAAAATATTTTTGGTACATCAAATCCAAAAATTATGACCACCCGACAAGCTAATCCAGCTAAAAATAGTGCTTAAAATGTCACTAAAATGCAGATTTTAAAATGGAAAATAAGGCGAATAACTGCAAAAAGGTCCACTTTTTGAGAAAAAAGAACCACCCTTTTCAACAGGCTGGCTAAGGGGCTGAGAGACCAAAAGAAAGACAGATATTCTGACACGGAATACACATTTTCAAGAGAATAACTCACTTTGGCATTGTTTTTCAGATAAATACATATATTCACTTAGCATGTTTATTAAATATCTGTACACATATATGGATGTTTTTATGCTTTATTCTGTAGTGAAAATCTGCATTAAAATTATATATTTTTTTTGTTTTGCTTAAATTATTTTGGTCATGAGCTAAATTATACTGTCATGAGCTTTGGGTCATGACCAAAAGGACAAGATCTGGGATACAATTGGCCGAATGAGTTTCCTTCGCAGGGTGGCAGGGCGCACCCTTATAGATAGGGTGAGGAGCTCTTCTCACCCGGGAGGAGCTCAGAGTAGAGCCGCTGCTCCTCCACATCGAGATAAGTCAGCTGAGGTGGCTCAGGCATCTGTTTCCTGGACGCCTACCTAGGGAGGTGTTCCAGGCATATCCCACTGGGAGGAGGCCTCAGGGAAGACCCAGGACATGCTGGAGGGACTATGTCTCTCGGCTGGCCTGGGAACGCCTCTGGATCCCCCCGGAGGAGCTGGAGGAAGTGTCTGCAGAGTGGGAAGTCTGGGTTTCTCTCCTAAGACTGCTGCCCCCACGACCCGGCCCCGGAAAATTAGTTGAAAATGAATGAATCAATTATTTTGTTTAACATGCACACACATAGACAGAGCCAGCCCTCCCTACTTAGCGAACTACAATTAATACTTTTATTTATTGTTCTAGAAAAAAAAACATCTTACCTTTTTAAAATCACTTATAGCTATATATATATTTTTCTTTTGTGGCATCGTGTTAGCTATTCCATATCCACAATGAATGCCTATTTCTCTGTTTTGAAATGCTATCAATATTTCATTTAGGCTATTACAAGCATTACAGTTTCAAGTGATATCATACTGCTTTCTATCAGTGATCAAAATGAGAGCGTATTCTACATAATGACAAAATCTGTGATCCTGAGCAACTTCAATATCTAAATATAGGTCTATCATCCAGTACAAATACTGTCAACTAGCCTATCTAAATATTTTTTTACATTCATACTGAAACAGGATTTAAGTACAAATCATATATCAAAATATAAATAAATAAAATAGGGTGCACTTGGCTGTTAATCAATAAAAAAGGTTGCACAAAATTTGATGTTTGTCTTTTTATTGTCTTTCTCATTGAGCTAGACATTTCTCTGTAGATATTTTGTTTAACTAATAACCTATTATGATTTTTAAATGTTGGTATAGTGTAAACATTTCATACACAACATTATAAGTTTAGGTGATTTTTTCTTTTGTGTGTGTGGATAAAGATAATTGCTGAAACAAAGAATGAAATGTCACTGTCGATGAGAATCGTTTTATTTTAAAATGCTGTGTTAAAGCGAAAATGGAGTAGTTTAAATGCAGCATTTTAAATGCAACTAAAGATTTAACTTTTAATATAAATAACTCAATAAGTCATTCGTTTTTATTATTTTTTATTTAAAAGTAGAACTCAACACCACTATGCCTGCTGCTTAAAAACATAAAAAAATACTAAATATGTTTTAACTATTTTTAGCTAAATGTATTTTATTTTTATTACTTTTGATTAGAAATTAAAGTTACCAAAATTGCCCCAAAGTGTTGTATGTGCTCGTTAGTGTCGAGTATGATTGTACAAATATTTTTGTGAAATAGAGGTCTGCATTCCCATGGTCAAACAATAGCCATTCCCATGGTCCCATGGCCATTCCTTCACCTTGCTCTGCACCAACCTCCTCTGACTGAGAGCGTGCAGCCACATCCACAGGTAGCCTGTACTCAGCACGCTATACACACGCTAAACAACAGTAGTTGATTTTTTTACATTTAATTTATATTAACTTAAAAAATGTAAACTTTTTCATTGAGTCAGGAGATACACTGTAAAACCTTGTCCAACACTTAATGTTTAAATTTCAGATTAAAATCATATATTTTAAAAGCATCTTTCTTTTAAATTATAGCTTATTTTAAAAATAAATATAATATAAACAGGTGTTTTCTTTTTATACTTTTGATGAATTGTTTTAGGATATAGCTAGTTTTGACAATTAGCTATAATTTATCACTGCACCCAGATAGGCCTAGCAAAATACATTCTGTCCGTTTGTGGATAGATTCGTGCTTGCCGGTGTAACGCCTGAATGGCAGATAATGACATGACGAGGGATATATACAAAAACGGATTTATTGAACACTTACGGGGAACAGATACTGGATGCGGGAAGACAGGACGACACAGGAACAGACGAACCAAACGAATCAGACTACCGGACAACAATGGACACAGACGAAAGGGTATAAATAGATAGGGGATGATTAGACTAATCACACACAAGGGATGAACACAGGTGGAAGAGATTGACACTGATGGTGGCGAGACAATACAAAGAAACCACATGACGAAATCAAAGGAGGACACGGACGAACACTGACAGCCAGAGACAAAGCACTTGGGTCGGAGCCAATAGCTTTGTTTCACGACGCGCACAATCTACTGCAGCCACACCAGAATCCCGCCTTGAGTAAACAGGATTCCATGCTGGAGCCGGCCTAATTCATTTATATTTACCAGCCATGTTAAATAGAATTAGTATTTAAATTATTTATGAAATATTCTTTCTTTACAACAACCATTGTTATTGTTTTTTTTTAATATTAATTTTGTTAACAGCAACTACGTCATTGCCCAATGGACTTATACCATGAGTACAATTTCTCCCATGAAATGCATAGGCTGATAGGTCGCAGATTGATGCTACTACGGTTGCCTCGTTGTGTGTGTTTGGAGCTTCGCCGCATAGAATCGAAGTTTCCACTTTTTTATCATAAAACACATCACCATTCGCTAGTATTTGTATTTTCTACTAAGGGTGAACAAACCCTTAATACATTTATACAATTAAATCTACTTTAAAACGTTCTGTCTCTCGAGCATCCGCCTGTGGCTTGTAGCTTTAGCCTGCTAGCACAGGCAGCCAGCTAAAGCTACCGACTTCCTTTACTTACTTTCTTTGCTCTTCACCCTGTACAATGTCGCTTGCGTGTCTATACTTGTGTGCAGGTTGGATGTGGAACTAGAGATGCTCGGGAACCAGATTCGCCTTCTCGAAATGAAGCGGGCACAGCTCCGGAAACAACGGGCCCTGCTCGATGTTCCCCGGACTGCGGCTCGCTCATCTGAGGTAAGTGTGTGATACAATCTTAACACTCCATCCACCTCAACCCCGTGTGTTTCTCCGTCCAGTCCCAGCGCACCGAAGCTGCGGTTTGTCCAGGGGTCGGTCACGCTGGCACCTGGCTACCGTGGCACCTGCCCCTGGGTGCAGCCGCGTAAGGTGAATACCAGGGTGTGGGGCAGAATGTCTCCTCTTCCTGTGTTCGAGATGCCCACGGAGAACCGATTCGCCCCCCTCTGCGAGACGGGTTGTGATGTGGCAGTCATCGGTGACTCCATCGTTCGCCACGTCCGTGCTGCTTCCACTAAAGGTAACAACGTACGCACTCACTGCTTTCCCGGTGCTCGTGTTAAGGATGTTTCTGCTAGGGTACCCACTATCCTGAGCGCTGGCGAGAGCATCGGAGCTGTCGTTCTCACACTGGGCTGCGGCAGACGGAGATCCTGAAGAGGGACTTCAGGAGCCTGATCGAGACGGTTCGACACACCTCGCCCTCCACGCAGATCATCGTATCTGGACCGCTTCCTACTTACCGCCGAGGAAATGAAAGGTTTAGTAGACTTTTTGCTCTGAATTAATGGCTTTTAACATGGTGTAAAGAACAGAAATTGCTCTTTGCAAATAAATGGAATCTTTTCTGGGAGCGTCCTAGGCTCTTCCGTCCTGATGGTCTGCACCCCAGCAGAGCTGTAGCTGAACTCCTATTGGACAACATCTCCAGGATGCTTCATTCTGTCAGACTAGTAAGTGAAAATTCACATTTTAGCCATATAGACTATCGTCGTCACACTTAAATCACAGTAATGCATACCAGGCTAACCCTATAGAGACTGTGTCTGTTCCTCGTATTATTAGCTCAAGAAATAAACTTACTATGTGCTCCAAAAAATATCTATTAAGAATCAAACCAGAAAAACTGCAAAAAAGTGAAAATAGACATTTTATAAAGCTTGGTTTCCTAAACATCAGGTCACTAGCACCTAAAGCACTTATCATAAATTAAATAATAACAGACAATAATCTTAATGCTTAATGTTTTTTCCCACGGAACCCGGCCGGGCTCAGCCCGAAGGAGCGACGTGGGACCATCCTCCTGCAGGCCCACCACCTGCAGGGGGAGCCGTAAGGGGCCGGTGCATCGTGGAACGGGTGGTGGTCAAAGGTTAGGACCACGACAACCCGATCGTCAGGCACAGAAACTGGCTCTTGGGACATGGAATGTCACCTCACTGGGAGGGAAGGAGCCCGAGCTTGTGCGGGAGGTGGAACGGTACCGACTAGAGATAGTCGGCCTCACCTCCACACACAGCTGGGGCTCTGGAACTCAACTTCTTGAGAAGGGCTGGACTTTCTTCTACTCTGGAGTTGCTCACGGTGAGAGGCGGCGGGCTGGTGTGGGCTTGCTTATAGCTCCCCAACTTAGCCGCCAAGTGTTGGAGTTTTCCCCGGTGAACGAGAGGGTCGTTTCCCTACGCCTTCGGGTCAGGGATAGGTCTCTCACTGTGGTTTGTGCCTATGGGCCAAACACCAGTGCAGAGTACCCGGCCTTCTTGGAGTCCCTGGGAAGGGTGCTGGAAGGTGCTCAGACTGAGGACTCCGTTGTTCTACTGGGGGACTTCAATGCCCACGTGGGTAATGACAGTGATACCTGGAGAGGCGTGATTGGGAGGAACGGCCTCCCTGATCTGAATCCGAGTGGTGTTTTGTTATTGGACTTCTGTGCTAATCACAGTTTGTCCATAACGAACACCATGTTCGAGCATAAGGGTGTCCATCAGTGCACATGGCACCAGGACACCCTAGGGCGGAGGTCAATGATCGACTTTGTGGTCGTATCATCTGATCTCCGACCGTATGTCTTGGACACTCGGGTAAAGAGAGGGGCAGAGCTGTCAACTGATCACCACCTGGTGATGAGTTGGATCCGCTGGCAGGGGGGAAAGCTGGACAGGCCTGGTAGACCCAAGCGAATTGTGAGGGTCCTCTGGGAACGTCTGGCTGAACCTCAAGTCAGAGGGATTTTCAACTCTCACCTCCGGAAGAGCTTTGACCAGATCCCGAGGGAGGCTGGAGACATTGAGACCGAATGGTCCATGTTCTCCGACTCCATTGTTAACGCGGCCGTAAGGAGCTGTGGCCGTAAGGTCTGTGGTGCCTGTCGGGGCGGCAATCCACGAACCCGGTGGTGGACACCGGAAGTAAGGGATGCCGTCAAGCTGAAGAAGGAGTCCTACAGGGCTTGGTTGGCTTGCAGGACTCCCGAGGCAGCTGATGGGTACCGACGGGCCAAGCGTGCTGCAGCCCGGGCGGTAGCGGAAGCAAAAACTCGGGCCTGGGAAGAGTTCGGGGTGACCATGGAGGAAGACTATCGGTCGGCCCCAAAGAAATTCTGGCAAACCGTCCGGCGCCTCAGGAGGGGAAAACAGCTCCACATCAACACTGTTTACAGTGGAAGTGGGGAGCTGTTGACCTCGTCTGGGGATGTTGTCGGACGGTGGAAGGAATACTTTGAGGATCTCCTTAACCCCACCGACATGTCTTTCAATGAGGAAGCAGGGACTGGGGATGCAGGGGTGGACTCACCCATCACCCAAGCTGAGGTCACTGAGGTAGTTTGTAAACTCCGCAGTGGCAAAGCAGCGGGGGTAGATGAGATTCACCCTGTGTATCTTAGGTCTCTGGATGTTGTGGGGCTGTCTTGGCTGACACGTCTCTACAACATCGCATGGAGGTCGGGGACGGTACCTCTGGACTGGGCAACTGGGGTGGTGGTTCCTATTTTTAAGAAGGGGGACCGGAGGGTGTGCTCCAACTATAGGGGGATCACACTCCTCAGCCTCCCGGGGAAAGCCTATGCCAGGGTACTGGAGAGGAGGATCCGGCCGATGGTTGAACCTAGGATTCAGGAGGAACAATGCGGTTTTCGTCCGGGCCGTGGTACACTGGACCAGCTCTATACCCTCACCAGGGTGCTCGAGGGTTCGTGGGAGTATGCCCAACCAGTCTACATGTGTTTTGTGGACTTGGAGAAGGCATTCGACCGTGTCCCTCGTGGTGTTCTGTGGAGGGTGCTCTGGGAGTATGGGGTCAGAGGCGCTCTGTTAAGGGCTGTGTCGTCCCTGTACGAACAGAGCAGGAGTTTGGTTCGCATTGCCGGCAATAAGTCAGACTTGTTTTCAGTGCACGTTGGACTCCGGCAGGGCTGCCCTTTGTCACCAGTTCTGTTCATAATTTTTATGGACAGAATTGCAAAGCGCAGCCTTGGGCTGGAGGGGGTCCGGTTCGGGGACCACAGGATTTCATCTCTGTTATTCGCAGACGATGTGGTTCTGTTGGCTTCATCGAACATGGATCTTCAGCATGCACTGGAGCGGTTTGCTGCCGAGTGTGATGCGGCTGGGATGAGAATCAGCACCTCCAAGTCCGAGGCCATGGTGCTCCACCGGAAAAAGGTGGTTTGCCATCTCCAGGTTGGAGGAAAGTCCTTACCCCAGGTGGAGGAGTTCCAGTATCTTGGGGTTTTGTTCACGAGTGAGGGAAGGATGGAACGTCAGATTGACAGGCGGATTGGTGCAGCGGCAGCAGTAATGCGGTCGATGTACCGGTCCGTTGTGGTAAAGAAGGAGCTGAGCCGAAAGGCCAAGCTCTCGATTTACCGGTCAATCTACGTTCCTACTCTCACCTATGGTCATGAGCTTTGGGTCATGACCGAAAGGACAAGATCTCGGATACAGGCGGCCGAAATGAGTTTCCTTCGCAGGGTGGCAGGGCGCACCCTTATAGATAGGGTGAGGAGCTCTGTCACCCGGGAGGAGCTCGGAGTAGAGCCGCTGCTCCTCCACATCGAGAGAAGTCAGCTGAGGTGGCTTGGGCATCTGTTTCGGATGCCTCCTGGACGCCTACCTAGGGAGGTGTTCCAGGCATGTCCCACCGGGAAGAGGCCTCGGGGAAGACCCAGGACACTCTGGAGAGACTATGTCTCTCGGCTGGCCTGGGAACGCCTCGGGATCCCCCCGGAGGAGCTGGAGGAAGTGTCTGGGGAGAGGGAAGTCTGGGGTTCTCTCCTAAGACTACTACCCCCGCGACCCGGCCCCGGAAAAGCGGTTGAAAATGAATGAATGAATGAATGAATCTTAATGCTCTCTGTCTCACTGAAACCTGGCTGAAACAAAATGACTATATTAGCTTAAATGAAGCAACTCCTTCAGGATTCTTATATAAATGTGGCTCATCAAACTGGTCGTGGTGGTGGAGTTGCATCAATCTTTAATGATAGTCTTAACGTTAATCAGAGAAACAGACTTATGTCCGTTGGTCCAACCCATCGCTTAAAGGATACATTAGATCTAATTTTGTCCCATGAAATTGAGGTCATTGATGTAGACATTATACCACAAAGCGATGACATAACAGACCACTAACTCTTATTATATAAGCTGTGTTTACCTGAAATTAGCAGATCTGCACAGATATATCGTTCTGGTAGAACTATCGTCCCATCCACTAAAGACGAATTTACAAATAACTTACCAGATCTTTCAATATTTCTAAATGTACCCGCGAACGCAAATTACCTTGATGTAGTAACCAGCAGTATAGATGCTACCTTTACTAACACACTAAATACTGTGGCACCCATTAAATTAAAAAAGGCTAGAGAGAATAAAACTACACCATGGTATAATAGTCATACTCGCGCTCTCAAAACAGCAACTCGTGCCCTGGAACGTAAGTGGAAAAAAAACTAAATTAGAGATCTTCAGAAAGACAGTATGTCCAGCTATAAGAGGGCTCTAAAATCTGCCAGGACCGAGCACCTCCGCAAACTGATAGAAAATAATCAGAACAATCCTAGATTCTTATTTAACACTATTGGTAAATTAACAAATAATCGGTCATCTCTGGAACAAAATATCCCTCCGCACATTAGTAGTGATGACTTCATGAATTTCTTCAGTGATAAAATAGAAGGCTTTAGACAGAAAATAGAAGATGTTAAACTTTCTGCTCCACATTATACCTTAGATTCATTAAACATTCCATTGAATCAATTTAATCTACAGTGCTTCAAAATGATAGAACAAGAAGAGCTAGATAAACTTATAAATGGTTCTAAACCAGCTACATGTATGTTAGACCCAATTCCAACTAAATTACTGAAAGAGTTGCTACCTGTAGTAGGAGAACCTCTTCTTAATGTTATTAACTCTTCTTTATCTTTAGGCCATGTTCCAAATGCTTTCAAGCTAGCTGTTATCAAGCCTATTATTAAGAACCCACAACTGGACCCCAGCAACTTAGCTAATTATAGGCCTATTTCAAAGCTTCCATTTATGTCTAAAATACTAGAAAAAGTTGTTTCTGCCCAATTATGCTCCTTTCTACAGATGAACAATGTTTTTGAAGTGTTTCAGTCAGGTTTCAGGCCTCATCACAGCACAGAAACCGCACTAGTCAAAATAACCAACGATCTACTCTTAGCTGCTGACCAAGGCTGCATCTCATTATTAGTTTTACTTGATCTTAGTCCTGCATTTGACACTATCGACCACAATATCCTTATAGATCGCTTAAATTCTACAGGTCTCCAGGGACAGGCTCTACAATGGTTTAAGTCATACTTAACTGACCGTTAACAGTTTGTCAATATAAATGGACAGCCTTCACAAACCAGGCCAGTAAAGTATGGGGTGCCTCAAGGGTCAGTTCTAGGGCCTTTGCTGTTTACAATATACATGCTACCCCTGGGAGACATTATTAGAAGACAAGGGATCAGCTTCCTCTGCTATGCAGATGGTACCCAGTTATATATTTCAACAAAACCTGATGAGACATCTGAACAGTCTAAACTAACTGAATGTATTAAAGATATTAAAGAGAAAGAGAAAGATATTCATCTGAGAAATATCTCTAAGATACGAAATATGCTATCCATCTCAGATGCAGAAAAGATAGTTCACGCTTTTATGACTTCTAGGCTGGATTACTGTAATGCTCTGTTCGCTGGTTGCCCAGCATCTTCTATTAATAAACTTCAGCTAGTACAAAATTCAGCTGCCAGAGTTCTTACCAGGTCTAGAAAATATGATCATATCACCCCAATTTTATCCTCCTTACACTGGCTACCTGTTAAGTTTCATATTGATTACAAAATATTGCTTCTTACCTATAAAGCTTTGAATAATCTAGCTCCTCCATGCCAGCTCCACCTGTGTTTAGATCTGCTAAGGGATGCACAGTATAGCGGTACTGGAAAAATACCAGTACTTATTATATTTCAAATGGTTTGATATCATCATTTAGCTTAATTCGATATTTGACACATTGCAATTCTGAAGGTTTTAGTGATTCCCAATCTGCTGCTGAACTGGTAAACTTCACAACAGAATGACGTGATGGGTCATCAAACAGACAGAACTTCATCAATGTGCCCAAACTAGTAAATAAGGACAATACTAGAAGTGAAAATGCCATTATATTACATATAAACCAGATGATGAAGGTGAATGAACTGACCTTATGCACCTGTATGCAATTGTTGCTGAAAATGTGTTACAGTTACCTCAGGAGGCACATCAAATCATGCCATGCATTTGCCACTAGCTCATCCTGATCTTTTCTGCAAATTTAGAGACTGACAGGTGAGTGCTTTATTGAGGCAAGATTAATAATCTGTATTAATTTTAATTTCAGTAATGTAAGAATGGTTTGCCAACAGGTAATATAAAGCAGCCGAGAAAGTGAAATTTATATAATTTTTTTTGCCGACTATCTGAATCTGAAATATACAAAAATTATTAACAAAAGTGAGAGAAAATGGTATGTTGAGCTTTCATGCACTGATCACTGATCACACATCTTATGTATTTGTGTTGATCAGTACTTATATAATTTTTATTAAATCTAAATTTATGAAAAATGAAACATACATTTATTCATATAAAAATCTAGGATGATGGGAACTCTGACGTGTGTCTGGAAGACACTTTGGGAGGATGGGCCAATGAATGCCAATGAGTAAGCCAGTGAACGGGCCAATGAATGCCAATGAGTTGGCTAGTGAACAGGCCAATGAATGCCAATGAGTTTGCAAAGCTCGGCTCCGCAGGTTCCAGCGATTAATCATTAGAAGAGTATATAGCTGGCGCTTACAAAGCGAGCCTTTAGATTTTCGCTTCAGAGCCTCTTACTAAGAGACTGAAGAGTTTCTTTCTGCAAACCTGATTTCCCTGAGAAACCAGTTCTCCTACCAGTGCAGGTGACGACGTGACAGTGGCGGTCGAACTGGGTTCCTTTCCTGTCCCCTGGATGTCTCGCTGGTAGCTGAAAGAGCAGTTTTCATTAAAAGAGCAGATCCCCTAAGAGAGCAACATGGTCAAGCAGCGCGTCTTTTTAAAGATGTTGTTCCGATCGTGCATTTCTGGATGCAGTGGTTTCCTCACCCCAGATGACAGGCAAGAGTACTGCATCACATGTCTGGGAGTCCAGCATGTTGATCCCAGCATGTTGAGGAGGTGCTTGCGGACAGCTCTTGCCCTTACTGCGAGGGCTTGACTGTTGTACAACTGTGGTCGCGGTGTACTCTTGGTTTAGGGTGCGCCACCCCTGCGGCTCCCCGCAAGCCGGTTAGAACACAGGCAGGCCTGAGGATCATAGGGGGGGCTCATCCATCGCATTCGGGCTCGCGGACCCCTCTCTCCTTTTCAGTTCATTCTGTCCAAGCTACGAGTGAGAGTGCTGGTCTATCCTCTGATATGGCCGCGCTCTAATTCGATGACACCGGGCACCTGATGTTCATCGCTGCATCGGAGGACAGGCTAACATGCTCCGATGATGATCCGGACCTGCTGCCACCCTCCAGGGTTGTCAGTGAGGTCTCGGATTCATAGTCAGAAATGTTAGCCGTGTTATCCCGGGATGCTTTGGCCGTGGGACTGGAGATGACTTATCCCTCAAGTCTGCAGCTGGACCACTTAGATGGGTGTTATGTGGGGGCTAAGAAGAAGGTAAAACCTTTCAAGCCCTTTCTCCCTGAGGTACACAGTGAGCTCACGCAGTCATGGAGGTCACCTTTCTTTGCCCAGACCTCACGCACTATTGTGGTCAATATTTGCCCTCAGGGTGCCTCTACCTACCAAGCTTCATTCCAAAGCAAGCAGGCTATCTGACTCTCTCACAGCCACAGCCTAAACTGCTGCAGGCCAGGTTGCTTCCTCTTTGCACGCTATTACCACCTATCAACGTTACTAAGCAGAGAAGCTGGCTGAACTGCAAGAGGGTGGTTCTTCCCCAGGCTTGATGCATGAGCTCCGCACGGTGACCAATTGTGGAGAGGTGAGCATGATCAAACACCTAGTGAGGGGGGATAGCATATTCGGAGCCCAGCGGGTCAATCAGAAACAATGAATAACACCTGTTTGTTTTAGTGATTGGGCCGGAGAGACACCCTTTTTAAGGAGAGGAGAAGGAGCAGTCGGGAGGAGAGAGAGACCGAACAAGCACACACAGACACTAGTGTTGTGCACTATAATTGTGCACTATTACCTGCATCGCCAACCCTGTATTCTTCATTCTCATAACAATAATGAACGATATTACAGTAGTGCCGAATCCCGGGAAGAAGAAGAAACTTTGCTGCCAGAATGGTTTCTCCGTCTACTAGTCCATGTACGGAAGTCATCCAGACGCTCGCGGTTCTCCAGCGAGAACAACATCACGCGCTGGTAGAGCTGAAGCAAGACCTCCAACAAAGGTTCCAAGTACTCGTGGAGTCTGCTGGCCCTGGAGATCCGGCCTGCTCCGAGATCTGCCGCCCACCCTCACGTCACTTTACAGAAAATAGCCTTGGAGGACAACCCGGAAGTGTTCCTCAATCTTTTTGAGAGGATGGTGGAGGCGTGTGGCTGGCCACGGGCTGAGTAGCCAGTAAGAGTCATCCCGCTACTGTCGGGCGAAGCCCAGATTGCCGCCCAGCAGCAACCCGAAGGAGCAGCATTAGTGCTTCCGGGGCATTGAAACTGGTGGAAAGCGGTAGGGCCTTTGCGTTCGCCCAGCAGCTCCATGATGCCTGCAGCAGATGGCTGGTCCAGGATGTCCAGGACGTTTCCCAGGTGGTGGACGCCGTGGTGCTGGAGCAATTCATCTTCCACCTCCCATCCCGGACATCGTGGTGGGTCCAGTGCCACCGGCCAGACAACCTGGAGACGGCCATCCAGTTGGCGGAGGATCACCTGGTGGCAAGGGCCAGGGTTGGTGAAATAACCTCTCTCTCTTCTCCCCCTTTCTCTCTCTCCTCCTGTTCCCAGGCCCAGACTGCAGGGTCTGCCCACGCCAGCACCCAGAAGGCGGTGCACCAGGGTGGATCTACCGAAGGGTAAGGGTAAGGGTAAGGTGTGTGCACGGGGATGTAATTCACTACCCGCTAACGGCTATAGATATCCAATTTAGGGGTAAAAAGCATAGCGTCGAGGTAGCGGTTAACCCGCACCTCAAACACCTGCTAATTCTGCAAACCAATTGGCCTGGATTTTATAGATTATTAGGAGTCTTGTTTGCAGGTGTTTCTTGGCAGAAAAAAAAAATCGCTGTTTAATGGGCGGGTCACTCATCAGGGGGAATCCCAAGGGATGCCGTCACTCGCTGAGTCAGGGGGAGGGCCGGGAATTTCCTGGTGCAAAGACTTTCCCCTGGAGCAGTCGCGTGACGACATGCTGAGACATGCACTTGAAAGAGTGCAGGTCATCGAAGGGCAAAACCTCCAGCCTGATCGGCCCCTCTCCTATCCATATTTTTTGATTATTAATGACAGGGTGTATCGAGTGATCCAAGATACTCAAACAAAAGAAGATACAACCTAATTATTAGTACCAAAGAGCCGTCGGGAAATGCTTTTCAGGCGGCTCATTCTATTTTTTTGGCCAGGCATCCATGGGGATATCAGCAGATGGTGCGCTGCATGCCATGAATGTCAGCTGGTAAACCCACCAGCCACCCCAAAAGAGCCATTGCGCCCTCTACAGGTTATGGAGATCCCCTTCGAGAGAATTGGTATGGATCTCATTGGGCCATTAGAGCGATCTGCATGTTGGCACCGGTTTACATTAGTCCTAGTGGATTATGCAACCCGGTACCCGGAAGCAGTAGCTCTCCGGTACATCTCGGCAAAGAGTGTTGCGGAGTTTCTGTTTCGAATAATCTCTCGAGTGGGAATCCCCAAGGAGATTCTCACCGACCAAGGCACTGCGTTCATGTCACGCACATTGCGCGAACTTTACGGATTGTTCGCACCAGCGTCTATCACCCACAAACAGACAGGCTGGTGGAACGATTTAATTGCACGCTTAAATCCATGATCCGTAAATTTGTTCACGAGGACGCGAAAAATTGGGATAAGTGGTTGGAGCCCTTGTTATTTGCTGTGCGGGAGGTTCCCCAAACCTCCACTGGGTTTTCCCCCTTCAAGCTTCTCTTCAGCAGACAGCCCCACTGGGTTTTGGATGTCATTAGAGAGGCTTGGGAGGACGAGCCTTTAAACAGCAAAACATTGGGGCGGCTCTCTAAGGAGCATTTGCTTAAGGCGCAGAATGACCAATGCCGGCAATATGACAAGGGCACTAAACTATGTAAATTTTCACAGGGAGATAAAGTCCTTGTATTGCTACCCACTTCTAGCTCTAAATTACTCGCCAAGTGGCAAGGCCCATTTGTGGTCACACGACGAGTCAATAATCTCAATTATGAGGTGGTACGTTCGGACAGTGCTGGTTCACGTCAAATATATCACATTAATCTGTTGAAGCAGTGGAGGGAGCTGGAGGAGGTGATGCTGGCTACGCTTGTTACCAACGAGGATGACCTGGGACCAGAAAGCACTGACTGACAGGGGCCTGGCGCTCTGGTTGACGGGGGTGACCATCTCTCGGCGAGCCAGCTCATCGATGTCCGGCTCATTCAACGTGAATATTCTGACGTGTTCTCGGCCCTGCCCGGTTGTACTAACCTGATTCAGCACCATATAGAGATTTATCGCCTACCTGAACACAAGAAAAAAGTGATTCAGGAAGAATTGAGTAATATGCTGAAATTGGGAGTAGTAGAAGAGTCACACAGTGACTGGGCCAGCCCGATAGTCCCAGTTCCTAAGACAGACGGCTTGAAATTCGACACATATCCAATGTATTGACGAGTTGCTCGACCGGTTAGGTGCTGCTCAATATGACTCGACACTGGATTTAACAATGGGATATTGGCAGATCCCCTTAACTCCAATGTCCCATGAAAAAACAGCCTTCACAACGCCGTTTGGATTGCACCAATTTGTGACACTTCCGTTCGGGCTGTTCGAGGCACCAACGACGTTTCAGCATCTGATGGACAAAATACTTGGCCCTCACTCAGCATATGCCGCTGCTTATTTAGATGACATCATCATTTTCAGTAATGATTGTCAGCGGCATATGCAACATGAAAGGGCAATATTGTCAGCTCGGAAAACAGCTCTTCTCACTGCCCCATCCACCTCAGCTGCTCCTCACAGAGGGCATCTACCCATGGCTACAAGGAATTGCTCAGTCTCCGCAGCCCGCTCCACCTACGGCTCTCGGGCATTTGCATACTCTATTATCTTGACGACTGGCTTATACTAGCTTCGTTCTGGGATCAATTGATTATGCACAGGGACATGGTGCTCCAGCACCTCGACCAGTTGGGGTTTCAGGTCAACCTAGAGAAGCAGCTTTCCCCTGTGCAGAGCATCTTCTATCTTGAAACGGCTTGCCTCACTGAAAAGCACGCCAAGCTAGTGCTGTCCTGTCTGAGTATTCTCGACAGAAACACAGTGGTCCCACTGAAAATTTTTCAGAGGCTCCTGGGGCATATGGCATCCACAGCTGCTATCACGCCACTCAGATCACTTCATATGAGACCACTTCAGCACTGGCCGTCCCCCCCTTGGGCATTGTAGAGGGGAGGGGAACTACAATGCTATGTGGAAACTTCCACTATGGGGAAATGTATGGAAAACGCCACAGCAATTGAACCTTACCACGTTGTTGGTGAGAGGTTTGCCAAGCACCAGCATGAGCACACCATCATCACCATAGATGCAGCCCTCCAACGTGTCCCCTGGCCCTTATTTACCTTACTTACCTGCTAAGGTTTAATTATATTTTTCAGGGAGTTGTAACAATACACCTAGTTAAGTTCTAGGAACTGTAAAATACGACAGTACATTGGGAAAGTGTGCAGTCCCAATAGGGAGGATGCTGCGGAGGCCACCTGCTTCTGCAGAAGACATATGGACTAACCCTGAGAAGGGGGAGTCCACATTCGAAGGATGGTTAGCGGGGAGGGAAGACACAGGCCCGCCAAGAGGGGGAACGTGGCTGAGTGAAGCATATGGGATTGCCAGTGGGGATCACACATAGCAGGCACCTATACCCAAAACCGGGCTGACCAAGTGGGCATGCCAACAACGTAGTGGGCCAGGCACCTGACTCCTCCGCTAAGTCAGATGGTGGGGGCCTCGGTGGAACTCTGTAGGGTTCGCAAGATGGGGAACTCAACTGATCAGAGTAAAAAATGTGCACGTATCTCTGTGTTAGAGAGAAAAGGCGCCACAAGCGTGTTACAACACCGGGGTTAACCAGCATACATGAGGAAATCGGCTCCACTGGAAGATTATAAAATCTTGCAAATGTATTAGGTGTCACCCAGTCCGCAGCTCTACAGATATTTGTTAGAGAGGCGTCGCATGCTAACATCTAAGAAGAAGCGATGCTCCTAGTGTGAGCTCTCACTCCTGGGGGACACGGCTTGACCTGGCTTAAATAAATGAGGGAGATGGCATCCACTATCCAGTGGGCCAACCTCTGCTTGGATACGGCACTTCCCTTCTGCCGACCCCTGCTCAGAGGATCTAAAGCTCTGAGTGCGGTCCACATAAATAAGCAGAGCGCAAACAGGACACAGCAGTAAAAGGGCTGGGTCTGCCTCCTCTGAAGACATCGCTTGCAGGTTCACCACCCGGTCTTTAAACGGTGTGGTAGGAACCGTGGGCACATATTCACTTATTCCGGGTCTCAGGATCACGTGAGAGAATTCCGGCCTGAATTCCAGGCACGAATCACTGAACAAAAATGCCTCGCACCTCTGAGAAACCGGATGACGAGGTTATGCCTTCCCACGGCTCCGCCATCTACCACGTCATGATGAGCGTGGAGTGTGGAGGGCGACAGCATCTGCTCCAATCTATCCTGAAGGAAAGAAAGCACAACGCTGATCTGACAAGTTCGAGGGTCTTCTTGGAGAGAAGCGCACCACTCAGTGAATAGACTTCAGGGCATAGGCATGCCTTGTAGAGGGTGCTCTAGCCTTAGTGATGGTGTTAACCACCGCAACCAGTAGGTCACCTAAGTCTTTCGTGCTCCCTCTATGGACCACACATGGAGGTTCCAGAGATCTGGGGAAGGGTGCCAGATGGTGCCCCGTCCTTGAGAGATAAGGTCGTCTCTCAAGGGATTCGCTAGGGAGGTGCTGTTGCGAGGAGAGAGAGTTCAGAAATCCAGGTCCGGTTGGGCCATAAAGGCACAACTAGCAAGACCTGCTCCTCGTCCTCCCTGGGTTTGCACAGTAACTGCGCTAGTAGGCTCACTGGGGGAAACGCGTATTTGCGCATGCCCCGAGGCCAGCTGTGAGCCAGTGCATCAGTGCCGAGAGAAGCCTCGGTCAGGGAATAAAACCACTGGCAGTGGGTGCTTTTAGAAGAAGCAAACAGGTCGACCTGGGCTTCTCTGAAGCGTGCCCATATCAGCGACCAACAGCACCAGGCAGTTGATATGCCAATGAATTCTGGTTCCTTTAAACGGATCCGCAGCTGTCCAGGCACTGTCATGATGACGTGCCTGGACACTTGTTCTAGAGGCACACCAGCCTGTAGAAACGCAGGGTTCATCCATGGAATGAGGGCACAGCGACACAGCGTCACCTGTGTGCCCGTGTACCGTGCTCGTCTGGGGACCCGATCGAGAAGCCAATGCTGAATTGGTCTCATATGGAGCAATCCGAGTGGCTTGACCGTGGCTGCGGAAGCCATATGCCCCAGGAAATAATTTCAGTGGGACCACAGATCTCCTGTCAAACTCCTTCAAACAGGTCAGCATCAGCACAGCGCGCAGCTCGTGATCGATCATGGTGATCGAGTCCAGCTCCACCCCAAGAAAAGCATGAGCGTGAGCATCCTAAAGTAGGTAGTGCGAGACAAGGGAGCCCGGCCTCTAACACACTCCGAGCCCGTGGCGAGATGCACCGATCCTGTGAGCTGGAAGGCATAGCGTCTCAAACGGGCAGTGTTTGGGCTGTCACATCCAGAGAAGGCGGAAAAAGCTCTTTCTTTGAGAATTTGGTGGTCGCTGGCCGTGAGGACCGTGAGCTGTGAGCGGTGTTGAAAACCACAGTTTGGTGTTGCATTCGGCCAAAGAGCAAGTCCCCTCTTCTCCAGATGGCCCGCCTCAGAGACGATTCGCGGTCCGCTTACCGGACTTAACGGTGCCCTGGGGCAGTGGCGATGCATGACTGCGGGGTGCTCGACGCAGCCGCTTAGCCGGTGGAGCGGGTGGAGCTGGTCTAGAAGCCGCAGGCGGGCACCCTCGCCCAGGAGCCGAGGTGGATGGTTCGGCGGGGGGATTGGTTTTACGAGCCCGCCGGTAGATGACATCACCCATCGCACTCGACTGCTCTTTCGCCGCTGTGAATTCCTGGGTGAATTCACCAACGGTGTTGCCGAACAGCCCAGCCTGGGAGATGGGTGCGTTAAGAAAGCGGAATTTGTCAATGTCACGCATCTCAGCCAGGTTTAATCAGAGGTGGCATTCCTGGACCACTAATGTGGCCATCGTCTTTCCCAGGGCACGCGAGCTCATGCATCAATCCTGGGTCAGAACCACCCTCGTGCAGCTGAGCCAACGCCTACGCTTGTTAGCGCTGATACATGGCCATCTCATGCAGGGCAGAAGCAGCCTGGCCTGCAGCAGTGGGACGCAGGTAACCTACATGTGACCACGCCAGGAAGAGGCACCACGCGGGGAAAGATTGGCACGCTCAACCTGGGGAATCGCCTCGTACCCCCTGGCTTCCGGGAAGAAGGGAACGGGAGGCTTAGAAGGCTTCTTAGCCTTCACGTAGCACCCATCTAGTCGGTTCGTCCGTGGGGCTGGGGGATGAACCATCTCCATATCCACTGCTGAAGCAGCCCGGGAAAGCATGGCCATCATATCTGCTTTTAGATCCAGCGCCTCACAGACCACCCCGGAGGGAGGGAGCGAGTCCGGATCCTCATCGGATAGTGATAGCCCACCCTCCGATCCAGCGATGGACATCTGGTCCCCGGTGTCTTCGAGTGAAAGGGTGACCATCCGGGAGGATGGAGCGCTTCTCTCACTCGAAGCTTGGATAGAGAGCGATGAGGAGTGAGGGGTCCGTGAGCCCGAGGGCGGCGGATTGACCCCCACTGTAACCCTCAGATCTGCCCGAGTGCCAACCGGCAGCTTTCTCTTTCTCTCTAGAATGAAGTCGGAGGAACTGCAAGATTGACTCTTTCAGTGCGTGAGGCTTCTGAAAGTAAAAAGGTATGGTTTCAGAGCAGGGCTGGCATCTTATACACAAACTGATTGTGATTGCTGCCAGCTGTGTGCTTTGACACCGCCAACTCACTGGCATTTCATTGGCCCATTTTATTACTCTTCAGATGATAGGGTTTTTGACGAAATCCCAATAGTGGAAGTTTCCACATAGCATTGTAGTTCCCCTCCCACTGGGGAACCGTGTATTTCATTCATTCGTTCAGAAAGGCTCTCAAAGCATGCGCCCGTTACCGAAATACGATCTGCAGTGGACAGTAGCAGACTCCCAAATGAGACACAGATTCAGAGTTTCACATTGAGGTTATCAATAAGCAAATAATATAAATATTACAAACATTAGGTGAGCAGGTTACATTGTAACCCCGTGTCCTAACAACACGCTATGTGAGGAGATTTGCAGTAATAAGCAATTTGGCTGCACCAGACAAAACACGACAAAAAATTTAAATACAGCCATTCAGAAGCACATAATATGCACTCACTCACAAAATGGTAAGGTTTATAATCTAATTAATAAAAATGAAACCTCTTTAACATTATTAAACGTACATGCTGAATTACTATGTGTTGGTTTTGAGTCACAGTTCTAAAGTTAAATTTCAAACAGTTTATTTTATTTTCAAGATCTAATGTAAACTGTCTGCTGCTGCTTTTAGTAGTGCAATAAATGTCATGTAAAATGGCACTCAAACTTACATTGTTAGCATTTAACACTGAATAAAGCACATGAGGCGTACCTGAGGTCATCATTGTCAGTTTTCTGAGCTGCAAGAAATAGAAGTAGTTTCTAATGTATCAATTGGAGGTGTTGATTAGAATGAAAACTCTTTTTAATGTGGAAAATATTCCTTCTATCGCATGCCAATGCTTTTATTTAGAACACAATTTAAATCAGCCTTTAGGCTCGATCGTCAGACTCATTACAATTTTACAGGAGCAGTTTAAAGAAAATTGGTTAGGACATTAACTGCTAAATCTACACATGAGCTAATAACACCTACATAATTATATTTAACATTTTACGTTAACTGTAAAAATATCAAATAAATAACATTTTTAGATACAAATACAGATTCATAAGTTTTGCTCTCATTGCTAATGACAGCTATTAATGTAGACTTAACAGAATCATTAATACTGGTATGGTAGTAAATGTTGGAAGATATATCTACAATAGAATGATATAGCCTCTTTTGGGGATTTCTAACAGTTTTGTGCATTAATATTATTATTATTATTATTATTATTATTATTATTATTATTATTATTATTATTATTAAAATGTTTTATTTCTACACTATTCCACCCCAAAATCACCTGAAATGGTCATTTGCTGCTCTGACTGAACACACAGCACATGGATGATGGGCAGAGATAGTTGAAAAACATGTTGGCCAGCTGTCCTTGAGGACCAGTGTAGGGAACCCTGATAAACTGCACCATATACCTGTAATAACATGAACTACTTTCTCAAACTTTTAGCATAATGGCTAATTTTAGTCAAATGAAAAACAACTCTACGTTACTGTTGAATGTGCATGACTTATTTCAGTCCCTTCCTGTAAAACCAATTTTTTATTCTGGTCTTAAGCTTAGGCAAATAACTCAGAAAGCACCAATCAGAGGCCACATTTTTATGATGTCATCATATACATAAAGTATTTTGATACAAAATATTAAGCCATTTTCATCAACCCTATCAAATACAAATTACAAAATACTATTTTGTATTTGAAATACATATTTAAAATAAATGTATCATAAGTACTGCCAATCCCTGCATTTTGGTAAGTTTCTCATAGGGGTGTGTCACTTGCATTTTGGTTTAACAAGTGTTTACATTTCTCAGGGCGATTCTTTTCTTTTCTAGACTGCCCCTCTACAGAAACCATTCTCAGTCTCCCATCAACAACGGAGCGTTACATAATACCGGACCAAAAAATAGCGGCGTGCTTTTCCCCGTTTTTCTTTTCATAGTTGTTTTTCCCCCCAGTGTTTTATTTTTTTCCCCTTGTGTTTTCCTGGATCCCATCCACCCTCCCGTTTGCCTTCACCGCCTGCTGGAGCAGGGGGAGAGCAGCCCTGAGGACCATAATCGAGCGACTGTCATCAGCTTCCGGAACCCCGCCGTCGCCTCGCTCGGGTGAGCCGCCTGCTTAACCCGGCCCTCAGAGACCTCGGCGTCACCTTCGCCCTACGGCTCTCCGTCCCTTCCTTGGGCTCCACCGCCATCAGCGGCGTCTCCCTTGGTCGGCCCCCTGGAATCGGCAGCCACTCCTCCTCCATGGTCCCTCCCTTCCTCGACTCCGCCCAGGGCCGTCCTTCTGGCTGTGTCCTGGGTCCTCCTGCTCCAGTTCCCTTCCTGCTTTTTCCTAAGACTCCTCCCTGGTACCCTCCCCTTCTACCCTACTTCATTTTTGTTGTTTCGTGTTGAAGGCGGGAGGACGCGCCTTCAAAAAGGGGGGGTACTGTCAGTGTTCGTCCGTGTCATCATTTGTTTTCGTCATGTGATTCCTTTGTCCTGTCTTTCCCGCCACCATCAGTGTCCATTTGTTTCACCTGTGTTCATCCCTTGTGTCTCATTAGTTTAATCATCCCCTTATCTATTTATACCCTTTCGTCTGTGTCCTTCGTTGTCCGGTATTTTGGTTGCTTTGGTCCTGTCGCCCTTCTCCCGTCTGCCTGTACCCAGTGTTGTTACCAGTAAGTGTCTGTATAAATAAATCAGTTTTGTTATTGTATCCCGTGTTCGTCTCATCATGTCTCCCATCAACAACGGAGCGTTACAATCTGCAGCAGGGGGGAGATGACTGTCTATGATTGTCCTGGCTTGATTCAAGTCAGGTATAGAAGGATCTGTCAGTAGCAGATCAACACTGGTAAGCCAAGTGTCAAAGTCTGGCTTGTTAACAGGTCAAGGAACTTTTCCAGAAAAAAGACCGGAGACGAAAAGAGATATGATGCATTGGAGCGATGTCATTGGTTTGGACAATATGCTCAACTACTACCTTTTGCATACTGGGAGGATCAATTATGTCCATTGTAAGTGTTGGATGGGATGACACAGTTACTGTGGATTTGGTACTTCTATGGTTAGGGCTTTCCTAGGACAGGCTTTGTAAGTTTGTGGCTTCAACTTTATTAGATGGTGAGATTTCAAGATGAAAGAACAGCTGCTTGTTCGGTAACCATGGTTTGTGATATGACTGGGGACAGCAGACTATTTGGTGAACTGACCCTGCTATGATCATGCATTTGAGAATGTGCTGAAATTCAAGTTTTTTTATCCAAAGAAGGTAGTGGCTCAGCAAGAGAAGGGCCAAATTTCATCTTCAGTAACTGTTTGGAGTATTTTCTTAATCGATTTCCCACTAATACTAGCAATGTTTTGCAATTTCTCCAGATATACATTAGTAGCACTATCACTAGCAATATGGGGTAGATGCAGCTTATGGCGCGTACAAAAAAAGAGGTACATGGATTTGACATACTAACTACAGTTAAAGGCAAAAGGTGTCAGTGTTCGTCCGCGTCATCGTTTGTTGTTGTCACGTGCCTTCTTTGTCTTTCTCCCGCCACCGTCATTGTTAATCTGTTCCACCTGTGTTCATCCCTTCTGGGTCATCAGTGTAATCAATCCTTCATCCATTTATACCCTTTCGTCTGTGTCCATTGTTGTCCGGTATTTTGGTTCGTTTGGGTCGTCTGCTTCGTGTGGTTGTCTCGTCCTGTCTTCCCGCATCCAGTATCTGTTCCCCGTAAGTGTTTAATAAATCCGTTTTGTTAATGTATCTCCTTCTCCGTCTCGTTCTGTCACCATCCGCCACCACGGCGTTACATAACCCAAAAATAGCGGCGTGTTTTCCCCCGATTTTCTTTTTGTAGTCTTTTTTCCCCTCAGTGTTTTATTTTTCTCCATCCGTGTTTCCCTGAATCCCGTCCGCCCTCCCGTTTCTCTTCACCGCCTGCTGGAGCAGGGGGAAAGCAGCCCTGAGGACCATATCCGAGCGACTGTGAACAGCTTTCCGGGCGACGTGCTCTGCACGCCCATCATCTCTAGCAGAGCACGATCGCCCGAAGATGGTCCTCGGGGCAACATCGCCGCAATTATGGAGTGGACACTGGCGAGTAAAATATTTCCACTCACCGCCTTTCTAGAGGAAGATCTCGTCAGTGCCACTCCAGACCCAGTGACCAGCCAAGCATCACCATCCACCTGCAGGGAGCGCTTGCCAGAGCCCACCGCAGACGGAGAGCCAACCCCAGCCGATGAGCTATCGCCCCATAGAGCGACGGAGCGGAATCGAGCTGAGATGGAGGAGCTTAAACACCCGTCTGACCAGGTGCGAGAGCCGGCAACACCGCCAAGATGGGGAGTCCTGGCGGATACCCGCAACAGCAGCGAGAGTCCCGCCCACCCCCCCTATGCAGATGGACAGCGGCTGGACACTGGGAGGCTACTCATTGGCTTCTGGGGCTTTATTTTTAATCTTCCGCTGCGTTTAGGCAGCAATATCCGTCCGCTGCATTTAGGCAGCAATATCCGTCTGCTGTATTTAGGCAGCAACCAACTGTTTCCGCACAGTTTTTTTTAATCTTCCTTCTCCGGAAAAGCCTCAGCTCCAGGGTCATGAGTAGCTTCCCACGGTCCCCCAGAACTGCAGCCAGTCATCCAGCTCCAGCAATGCTGCAGTCAGCCAGCCCCCCAGCTCTCGCTCCAGCTCCGGAAATGGAGCTCGCTTGTGGGCGCTACCTGTCTGCGTCACCCTCTGGAGGGTGTCGCCCAGCGTCAGCTCCTACGGCCTCCGAGCTGCGGACTCCACCTCGGCCCTTCGACCCTAGGGCTCTGCGTTGGCTCACTCCTCCCTCGTCTTTGTCGTGGGCCGTCCGCCCACCAGCTCCGCCAGGCTCCCTCGTCCCTCCGGCTCCACCTTGGTCAGTCGTCGCCCTTCCTTCGCCTCTGGACTCCACTCTTCCGGCTGCACCTCATCGCACTGTCCCACCGGCTGCGTTGAGCTCCTCCTTCCCTCCAGCTTCGCCTTGGTCCTCCGTCGCTCTAGCTACGCCGCGGGCTTCCGGAACCCCGCCGTCGCCTTGCTCGGGTGAGCCGCCTGCTTCGACCGGCCCTCAGAGACCTCTGCGTCACCTTCACCCTACGGCTCTCCGTCACTTCCTTGGGCTCCACCGCCATCAGCGGCGTCTCCCTCGGTCGGCCCCCTGGAGTCAGCAGCCACTCCTCCTCCATGGATCCTCCCGTCCTCGACTCCGCCCGGGCCGTCCTTCTGGCTGTGTCCTGGGTCCTCCTGCTCCGGTTCCCTTCCTGTGTCTCCCTCAGACTCCTCCCTTGTATCCTCCCCTTCTACCCTCTTTCATTTTGTTGTTTCCCGTTGAAGGCGCGAGGACGCGCCTTCAAAAAGGGGGGGGTACTGTCAGTGTTCCTTCGCGTCATCGTTTGTTGTTGTCACGTGCCTTCTTTGTCTTTCTCCCGCCACCGTCATTGTTAATCTGTTCCACCTGTGTTCATTCCTTGTGTGTCATCAGTGTAATCAATCCTTCATCCATTTATACCCTTTCGTCTGTGTCCATTGTTGTCTAGTATTTTGGTTCGTTTGGGTCGTCTGCTTCGTGTGGTTGTCTCGTCCTGTCTTCCCGCATCCAGTATCTGTTCCCCGTAAGTGTTTAATAAATCCGTTTTGTTAATGTATCTCCTTCTCCGTCTCGTTCTGTCACCATCCGCCACCACGGCGTTACAAAAGGTACATCAATGTTTTCATTGCGGTGATATGAGTAACTCTATCATAGCATGTTGATGGAACTTCCAATTAGGCTCATTAATAAGATGTTGGTTAATTCTCCATATCTTAAAAGCCATGACTCTAAGTCTGCATCTGTTTCAGTCAGTGTCAACCCACCCACAATTACTGTTTTTGAGATATTTACATTTTCCTTTTCTATGATTTCCATGACGTTAAAGTTCTGTCCTAATTGTAATATTTATAGTGAACTCGGGTACTGTAATCAGTCACTATTGTTGCAATCTCTCTCCTGGCTTGTACTCGCCACTTTTTGTATGTTACCTACGACACAAAAAAGTACTGTAAGGTGTTTATCAATGGACCAGTAAGCTCAGAAGTTTAGATTCCTCCAAAGAGAGAGATAATGCAACAACAGTGAAGGACTCGGACACAAAGATAAGGTAAGAATAATAAAAGATTGTATTGTAACAAATAGCCACAGAAATATAAAATAAAATAAAACAATTTCTAGTTTTTTTTCACATTTATATAATGACCTCAATCTTCTTCACACTCACTAATAGCACTTTTCTTTCCTCTACAGGATTTCATGGCAGTACCACTGGAAGTGTAAATTAATATCATATTATTCTAATGTTGCTCTATTGTTGGCCTCACAGTGTCGCAGTGGGTAGCACTATCGCCTCACAGCAAGAAAGTCGTTGGTTCGAGCCTCGGCTAGGTCAGTTGGCATTTCTTTTTGAAGTTTCCTCGTGTTCGCGTGGGTTTCCTCCAGGTGCTCCGGTTTCCCCCACAACTCCAAAGACGTGCTATAGGTGAATTGGGTAGGCTAAATTGTCTGTAGTGTATGTGTGTGAATGAATAAATGAGTGTGTGTATGAATGTTTCCTAGTGATGGGTTGCAGCTGGAAGGGCATCCGCTGTGTAAAACATATGCTGGATAAGTTGACGGTTCATTCCGCTGTGGCGACCCCAGATTAATAAAGAGACTAAGCCGAAAAGAAAATGAAGGAATGAATAAATGTTTTATTGTTAATAGCTACTATTATATTGTTGTTATCATTAATAAACCTTTATGAGTGCTAGCTAATAATATAACATAAAAACAGATTTATCATTCAACATGTGATCAAATTTTCTCTTCTTTAACTAATTTGCTTTTTTAAAACTTAAACAATTGCAAAGAATAAACACCCCAATGAAAACAATGTGCAATAAAAATTTAAATATATACATTCACTATTTGAAAATGCACCAAAAGTCCAGTGTTGATGATTAACCTTCAAAATTATTCGTTTGCAAAACAACTAGATTGTACATTTAGTTCCAGGAATCCAGGATGCTAAACTTGTGAGTTTTATGTGAATTTACACTCCTACCCTGATGCTGAATAAATGTCCCTTTGTATATTCTTTCAGACATAAATGTCCAAAGTATCCACTTAATGGGAGGCTCACCAGTTCAACTCCACCATTAGACATGCACAGGTGGAAGTTGAGACTGTCTAAATCCAGGAAAAGGGGTTCCCACTTCAGTTGATTTGCATCCAGAGCAGATCACAATCAGCAACAGACATCAATAGAGCATCTCACAGACAAAACAAGAAGAACACAACACACATACATATTATATTATATTATATTATATTATATTATATTATATTATATTATATTATATTATATTATAT
>CAIGQW010054471.1:9260370-9278264 GCA_903798125.1 Danio choprae
ATTATATTATATTATATTATATTATATTATATTATATTATATTATATATCATTTTGCAAGATACTAATATTCAGCCTAAAGTGCAATTTAAAAACTTAACTAGGCTAATTATGTTAAAGAAAACTTAGGAAAGATATTGGACAACAGTGGTTTGTTCTGTAGACATAAAAATTCTTAAGGAGGGTTAATTATATTGATATGCTTTTTAGGCATAAAACTGCTTTTACATCAGTCAAACTAAAATAAATAGCCTAAAACTTTCTCCAGAATAAAACTATTAAGCTATAGGAAAATACTGCGAAAATGTCCTTGATTTATTAAACATAACCTTTGACTTTACATAATGGCAAAAGTGTCTGATTACCTTTGTATGTATGCATGCATATATGTATGTATCTTTTATTAGACTGACTTTCATGGAATAATGTTGCATGAAAATTACAATCTACAAAATTCATACAAATATACAAAAAAGTTAAAATGACAACAAACATGACTTTGAATTAAGAGAGAAATAAAATACAACACATGCACATTAATTTTCCTGCAGCTTAGTCCGTTTATTCATCAGGGGTCGCCACAGCGGAAAGAACCGCCAACTTTCCAGCATATGTTTTACCCAGCGGATGCCCCGACAGCTCCAACCCAGAACTGGGAAACATCCATACACGCTCATTCACACACATACACTATCAAATCTATACAAAGTAATATGCAAATGGCAAAGTAATCAAGCAAAACAAATTTCCCGCTTAAAGAAAAATGTACTTGGGTGACAGTGATGAATTGGAGGAGGATGTTTCTGACAAATGAAGTATTGTTTCATCTGATGAATCAGTTGTAGATACATTTGCATTTTAAGCAAATTTACAGGATCACTAATGGGTTAAAACTCTACTCCACCATCACTTCACCTACTCCACCTTCAAGAGAAACTTACAGGACCACCAGCTCACACCATGCCCCATAACCTCAGCCCACCATCTCTCCACCAGAATTAGAACAACCCAGACTGTCAAAAAAAAAACAGCAAAGAAAAGCCATGCCCCCAGCCAAACCTCCTCCAGACTTCGCCAGAAAAAATCCAGGAACACCCTCGCCACAACATCCACTGTTCATCAAATGGACATTCCCTTGGACAATAGCTAATCCCCAGTTCCAAGGCTTTCAGGCTTCCCTCCAGACTCTCTTTTAGAATCGGAGCAGCCACCATAGCAGCACAAAAAGGACTCTCGCAACAGCAAATACAGACCCTGGGAAGGTGGTCATCTGACGCCTCCAAGACCTATATCCATCTCAGCCAGTACCACTTTAAAGAAGCCCAGAAGACCCTCACAATAGTTTTTCCCCTCCCCAAGCCCTCCTTTTCACCCTCTTCTCACATGTATATATAAAGTGCTGTCACTCCACAGTTCTAGCTCCCGCATGAGCGTTCCTCAAGCTTCGACTCTCACAGAAGTCATCGCCCACTTGCCACTCACCCTGCAGCAGGAGGCTTCACTGCCCCCACTCTCTTCCTAGCTCAAGCTGGAGACGGCAAAATACAGCTCTATTGTAAATCCCACAGGAGTGTTACCCCAAGCTTTGAGTGCTGCAGCAGTCAATCCATTGCAGTAATTTTCTAAAATCATTCATTTTTTTCTCATTAACGTACAGACAGCACCCCATATTGACAGAAAAACACAGAAACATTGACATTTTCCAGATTTATTAAAAAAGAAAAACTGAAATATCACATGGTCCTAAGTATTCAGACCCTTTGACGTGACAACTCATATATTTAACTCATGTGCTGTCCAATTCTTCTAATCATCCTTGAGATGGTTCTACACTTTCATTTAAGTCTAGATGTGTTTGATTATACTGATTGGACTTTATTAGGAAAGCCACACACCTGTCTATATAAGACCATACAGCTCACAATGCATGTTAGAGCAAATGAGAATAATGAGGTCAACGGAACTGCCTGAAGAGACCAGAGACAGAATTGCTGCAAGGCACAGATCTGGCCAAGGTTACAAAAACATTTCTTCTGGACTTAAGAGCACAGTGGCCTCCATAATCCTTAAATAGAAGACATTTGGGACGACCAGAACTCTTCCTAGAGTTGGCTGTCTGGCCAAACTGAGCTATCTGGGGAGAAGAGCCTTGGTGAGAGAGGTAAAGAAGAACCCAAAGATGCAGTCGGGATATGGGAGAAAGTTGTACTGTAGAAAGTCAAGCATCATGCTGTGGGGGTGTTTTACAGCTGCAGGGACAGGACAACTGATTGCAATCAAGTGAAAGATGAATGCGGCCAAGTATCCTTGACAAAAACCGTCTCCAAATTGCTCAGGACTTCAGACTGGGCTGAAGGTTTAACCGTCCAACAAGACAATAACCCTTAGCACACAACTAAAATAACAAAGGTGTGGCTTCACAACAACTCTGTGACTGTTCTTGAATAGCCCAGCCAGGGCTCTGACTTAAACCCAATTGAGCAACTCTGGAGAGACCTAAAAATGGCTTTCCGCCAAGGTTTACCATTCAACCTGACAGAACTGGAGAGAATCTGCAAGGAGGAATGGCAGAGGATCCCCAAATCCAGGTCTGAAAATTTTGTTGCATCTTCCCCCAAAAGACTCATGGCTGTATTAGATCAAAAGGGTGCTTCTACTAAATACTGAACAAAGGGTCTGAATACTTAGGACCATATAATATTTCAGTTTCTCTTTTTTAAATCTGCAAAATTGTCAACAATTCTGTGTTTTTCTGTCAATATAGGGGTGCTATGTGTACATTAATGAGAAAAAAATACCTTAGAAGATTTTAGCAAATGGCTATTCCTTTTCACAATACTTAAAGGGCACCTATGATGAAAATCATCTTTTGTAAACTGTTTGGACAGAACTGTATGTAGGTTTAGTGTGTCCACAGTCATATTGGGGTGATATAAACACAATAAGTCTCTTTTTTAAAATTTCCTGACATTAAAACAGGATCCAAATCCCTCCCATTTTGAGGCCGACCACAACTTTGACTTAGGAGTGCGGTTTCCCCGCCCACTGAATTGATTGACAGCTGCTTATTAACATGTCTCCGTAGTAACGGTTATAATCATATCAACAAGACAGGACGTGCGCAAAGCAACCAGGATTAAAAGATCTGTTCGGCTCATTGTGATCATTGATCATTAATCAAATGTGATCAAGAATGAGTTTAACAAGTTTAAAACGTTTTTAAAAGTGCATGTTTGTAATCAATTACAATGATTTACTTCAGCTTTACTTTATCACCACAGTCGCATGTCAGTACAATTATAAAAGAAGACACTTCAATCCAGGTTTGTGGACATTAAATCAGGTTTATTTTGTACATTGCATAACGCATATCCATACAGCAGGTTATTAACGTGTATCCTGTCACATTTGCTGTGCAAAAACAGTGCAAAGTTAAACGCGCGCTGTATGTGTATGGCTGTCTGTGTGTGTGTGTGTGTGTGTGTGTGTGTGTGTGTGTGTGTGTTTGTGAACTTTGTAACGACATTGTGAGTCCACAACAAATACATCAAATAATCAATGGGAAAGTTCTTACTGTAGTATTTCTTACAAACTGTCACACCCTCTGCAGCCCCAGTCACCATTCACACTCTCCATCCACTACACACCACACACAATCACTCGATTACTAATCACAAACACCTGTGCACATAACAACACTCACCTGCTCCAGCCATCACCCACGCACTATATAAGGTCACTCCACTCGTTCAATCATCGGCTGGAATCATCATTGGATGGTCATTCTCTCCTTGTGCTCTTCCTAATCCTCCCCTGATTCATCTGAGTATCCACACTGCTTTGAGGCTAACTCCTGTGACCAGTTTGCTCGACACGAAAGGGAAGTGACTGTTTGTTTAACCGTAAGACTGTGTACTCTCGTATTACCATTCGTACTACGGTGTGAAGATTTTCTTTGTGTTTCTAATAAACACCCTGTGCACTAATACCTGTCATCTCTTCCTTCTGTGACCGTGACAGGATTCCAGCCCAGCAAAACGCTCCCGGTTCACAATGGAGGCTAACGCTACCACTTTCAGGATCGCTACCGACTCATTCGCCGAAACAGCGGCAATGAGCCAACAAACGTTTCCTTCCGCACCATTGGGTGCTCATACCAATCCTCTTTCCATGGTCAACTCACCCCTATCACGGCCGACGAGTTATGCCGACGAGCCCGGTGCCTGTGCTGGCTTTGTACTACAGTGCTCCTTGTACATTGAAGCCAACACACAGCTATTCCTGAATGAAATCACCAAAGTAGCCTTTATGATCTCCATTCTTACGGGCCGAGCACTCCAATGGGCAGATGCTTTGTGGAACGCCCGCAATCCGGTATTACACTCCTTCCACGCCATCACCCAGCACTTCAAAGAAGTGTTCGGCGTCGCACTCACCCCTATCACCGTTCACGGTGAGCTCATCGCATTCAGTCAAAAGGACCTCAACATACATGAGTACACTCTTCAGCTCCCCACTCTCGCAGCCAGTAGTGGGTGGAACCAGGTGGCGCTGCTAGCCACTTACCGGCCAGGACTGAAACCCAGTGTCCGCAAACAGATGGTCACAGAATCATACCACATCACCGCAGCAGAACATAACCGGCGGATTCAGAACAAACTCTGTTTGTACTGTGGAGAAGCCTCCCATCTCCTCTCAGGCTGTCCAGTTCGCCCACCTCGTCCAATGGTGAGTGCCTTTTCCATAACCTCTTCTGTTTCCAATATACCTCATATCAAAGCCTCCCTAACCATCAACTCCTGTACTTTTTCCATAAATGTCCTGGTGGACTCCGGAGCGGCAGGGAACTTCATCTCTTCAAAATTCGTCACCAAACATCGCATACCCACAGTATTAAACGAGACCCGGTACCAAATATATACCATTCAGGACTCACCATTGGGCGATGGCAAGATCACCAGACGGACTCGTCAGGTGACACTCTTCACTCCTCCTCTACATCACAAAAAACTCTTTCTGCTAGTCTTACCCAGGGCCAATGTAGATGTGGTGCTGGGTCAACCTTGGCTGATCCAGCACCAACCCACCATAAAATGGAGCACTGGAGAGATACTAGGACGGAGCGATGCCTGTGTGGACCACACCCATCACCCACCGGTACCCAAGTCAACATCAGCCCAACCATCCCTTCGCCTTCAATCTACCGTGATGGATCACCCAGCCACAGACCTCACTCTCCACATCCCATCCGCCTACCATTCCTTCCTCGATGTCTTCAGCAAGGAGCGTGCCACACAACTACCCCCTCACCGGCCCTGTGACTGTAGCATCGACCTGCTGCCCAATGCCAAGTTACCACACGGTCGCATCTACCCTCTTTCCTATCCTGAGCATGAGGCCATGGAGAGCTACATCCAGGAAGCCCTTGACCAGGGGTTCATCAGGCCATCCAGATCACCTCCTGCATCGAGCTTCTTCTTCATTGCCAAGAAAGACGGAGGACTCAGGCCGTGTATCGATTACCGGGTGCTAAACGAGGCCACGGTTAAGTTTGCTTACCCGCTACCGCTCGTGCCAGCAGCTCTTGAGGAGCTCCGGGAGGCACGCATCTTTAGTAAGCTGGACCTCCGCAGTGCCTACAACCTGATACGTATTCGAGAGGGAGACGAGTGGAAGACCGCCTTCATCACCCCTACTGGCCACTATGAGTACCAGGTGATGCCCTACGGGCTAGCTAACAGTCCTTCTGTGTTCCAAAATTACATGAACGAAATCTTCCGAGACTTCCTTCATCGATGTGTCATCGTCTACATAGACAACATCCTCATATACTCTCGTAACATTCAAGACCACCGTACTCATGTGTGCCAGGTACTACATCGTCTCAGAGAGCAATAACTCTATCTCAAGGCCAAGAAGTGCGAGTTCCATCAATCCACCATCTCCTTCTTCGGGTACGTGATCTCCACTGCGGGGGTTCAGATGGAGACCACTAAGGTGGAGGCCATGGCCAATTGGAAGGAACCCCAAACTGTCAAAGAGCTCCAGAGATTCCTTGGATTTGCCAATTTCTACCAACGTTTCATCCAGAACTACAGTCTCCTCTCTGGCCTGTTGTCATCACTCCTTAAAGGCGGACGACGCACCATCTCCTGGAGCTCTGACGCTCACCACGCCTTCACGCTCCTCAAGAGTAAATTTACCTCTGCGCCTATCCTCAACCACCCCGATCTTACACGGCCCTTTATTGTAGAAGTCAATGCAGCGGACAATGGAGTGGGAGCCGTGCTCTCTCAGTGGTCTAGTGAAGCCAAAGCTCTCCATCCGTGTGCGTACTACTCCAAGAAACTAAGTCCTGCGGAACAGAACTACAGGATAGGAGACCGTGAGCTACTAGCCATAAAACTGGCCCTCGAGGAGTGGCGGCATTGGCTCGAAGGAGCGCAATTTCCATTCACCGTCATAACAGACCATAAAAACCTGCAATACCTCCGCAATGCTCAACGCCTGAATGCACGACAGGCTCGCTGGTCCCTCTTCTTCACAAGATTCAATTTCTCCATAACCTACCAACCCAGACATAAGAACTATCCCGCATGTACTCACCTGACTCCATTCAAGACACTCCTGAACCAGTACTACCTCCCTCTATCTTCCTTGCACCCATCGTTTGGCGAGTGGATGACGAAATTCGTGCCGCTACCCTCGAGGAGCCCGCACCTCCTGAACTCCCCCAAGGCTTAACCTACGTGCCCTCCAGTCATCGGCTCTCACTCCTCTATAGTACGCACACATCCCTCGGCTCAGGACATCCGGGCAGCAGGCGAACCCTCTCGCTTCTAAAAGAGAAATATTGGTGGCCAGGGATGGCCAAAGATGTTTCCCAGTATGTTCGGGGGTGTTCGGTTTGCGCCATCACCACAACTCCTCACTGACTTCTGGAAAGAAAAATTACATCCTTTACCCATTCCCCGCCGACCCTGGACCCACATAGGTATAGACTTTGCCACTGATTTACCTCTCTCTCGAGGTTTCACCACCATATTGGTGGTCGTTGACCAATTCTCCAAACACCGCAAACTCATCCCACTCAAAGCACTTCCTACCGCCTTAGAAACAGCAGAGTCATTGTTTGAACACGTCTTCCGCAACTATGGCCTCCCTGAAAATATTGTCTCTGACCGTGGACCTCAATTTATCTCCAGGGTCTGGCGGGCATTCTTCCAACTCCTAGGAACCACCATCAGTCTTTCCTCCGGATACCACCCTCAAACCAATGGCCAGACCGAACGAAACATCCAGGAGATCTCCCGTTACCTCCGGACATACTGTGCCCAGCACCAAAACACCTGGAGCCAGTATTTACCATGGGCCGAGTATGCCCAAAACTCCCTTCGACAAGCCTCCACCGGACTAACCCCCTTTCAGTGTGTTCTAGGTTACCCACCCTCACTGTTCCCGTGGACCGGCGAGTCCTCCAAAGTTCCCGCGGTAGATCACTGGTTTCAGGAGAGCGAGAGGGTATGGGACTCAGCTCACGTCCATCTCCAGCGAGCAGTTCGGAGGGACACCGATGCCGCCAATCGCCGTAGGTTACCTAACCCAGTATACCACCCTGGAGACAAGGTATGGCTCTCCACCCAGAACATCCGCCTCCGACTGCCCTGCAAGAAGCTGAGTCCCCGCTACATAGGGCCATACACCATCCACTCACAAATAAACCCTGTCACATACTGCCTCAACCTACATCCACATTCACGTATATCCTCAGCCTGCCACGTTTCACTACTCAAGCCTTACACTGACCCTGTTCCTCCTCCTTCTACAGACCCGGAACCGCCTCCCCCTCCAGTACAACCCGAGATCCTGGGAGAGAACATCTACCGCATCAAGGAGATTCTCTACTCCCAGCGGCGAGACAGCCGCATCCAGTACCTGATTGACTGGGAGGGATTTGGCCCCGAGGAGAGGTCGTCCTCACCGCCAGTCTAGGGTGCCAGGAGTCACCAGTGGGGGGGGGGGGGTACTGTCACACCCTCTGCACGTTCCATCAGCCCCAGTCACCATTCACACTCTCCATCCACAATCACCCGATTACTAATCACGAACACCTGTGCACATAACAACACTCACCAGCTCCAGCCATCACCCACGCACTATATAAGGTCACTCCACTCGTTCACTCATCGGCTGGAATCGTTATTGGATGGTCATTCTCTCCTTGTGCTCTTCCTAATCCTCCTCTGATTCATCTGAGTATCCACACTGCTTCGGGGCTAACTCCTGTGACCAGTTTGCTCGACACGAAAGGGAAGTGACTGTTTGATTAACCCTAGGACTGTGTACTCTCATATTACCGTTGGCACTACGGTGTGAAGATTTCCTTTGTGTTTCTAATAAACACCCTGAGCACTAATACCCGTCATCTCTTCCTTCTGTGACCGTGACACAAATGTTTCGTGAGATCTGCTTCCTTCATGTCTGTCTGATATCTGACGCAACTGAGGCAGAAACTGAGGCACACTCTGACAGGTACATGAGAACGGTGGGCGGGGAGAACCAGCATTAAAGGCACAGGCCACCAAAACAGCTGCATAGTGTTAAAAGCAAAAAAATCCAACATTCTAAAAGGTATAATAAATAATCTGATGGGTGTTTTGAGCTAAAGTTTTACAGACACATTCTGTAGACACAAAAGACTTATCTTAAAAAAGGGGTCAAATATGTGCCCTTTAAAAGATGTTTAGAGACTGAAGACGATGAAGTGATAAAATGTTTCAGGTGTAATTTTGTCCAGATATTGCCAAAAGGTTTGTATTGTCCACTCATGTATTGCATCTACTGGTGTAGTATGTGTGTATAAGTGTTGTAACATAAAAACATTAACTAATTTGCGATAAAATATTAAATAAATAAATAAAGTGTCAATAACAATGCATATGTCCACTCTTTCAAGGAAAGATTTGTGACAGGGAGGACATTTTTGGCTAAAGATAGCATTTATTCAACACATTTTACCTGCAGCTGTTTCTATAAAAATAATTTTTATATTAAAATATATGGACATGTTAAGCTTGATAACATTCAGTTTCAAACCCAATATGAGGAAAAATAGGAAACATAAGTGTAGATACTTACTGTGTGCACAGCAGATGTTTTAACCTCCTCTGAAGAAAGGCAAAATGGGCATGAGGATGCCAATGAGTACATCAGAGGGTTTCTTAAAGGGGCATTTGCCACATCATGACAGGGACAGCAATTGCAAGGACACATGCAAAATGATTAATAATATTATGAAAAAAAATAAAATGACTTATTGGGTCAAATAACTTGTTAAAGACAATAAGAATATTTAAAAAGAACTTTAGAACTTTTTAGACTCACTGAAGCTGGCTGAGCAGTCTGTGGGACATGGCAAAATCACATCCATTTAATAAAAGAATATGGAAAAATTTTACAAAAACATATTTCAAAACACTTATAATTCTACCTGCATGTGTGTAAAGGTTTAACCAACTATATTAAAACATCAGAATTTCATTATTTCACATTATGTTCATATAGGACTGATTCAATCTTGTGGGACATCAAAGGCACTTTATAGTGATAATGACCCATTTACAAATGAAATGAAGTTAACCAGACAAGACATGAAATAGTTTGTGTTCATATTGTCTTCAATAAAATACAAGCTTGAAGGCTTGATAATAGCTGTCTGTTCAGCAAGACCATAATAATTAACTCTCTCCAAAGAATTACTCTGTAAAACACTTCATCAAGACTGACAGCTATAGGAGGTCCTGTCTGCCATATTACACCACTACCACTGCCTAGTGACAAAGTCATACTTAAAGGCAGGCATTGTGAAGATACATATTAAACTATTATCTGTTACAGATTTATAGAGGTGAAATTGAATAATTGAGATAAAACTAGCTAGTTAAATGTGATTGCAATGGTTCATCTCTGTTGCAAAGGAAGGAGGCGTACATTAAAACAACAGACAAATAATGACCTTTTTATTTCTCCTTGAGGATAAAATTAAAAAGAAGAATAGGGTGGGGTTAGGTGTCAAGTATGGATATATGCTATAAATTGAGAAATTGTTGAAAATGCCAGGATTCTCTTGAATGAAAACCAAAGTACAATGAATGCTCTTAAAATGAAGAAAAAGAAGACATAATCACTATATAATAATATAGTATGAGGGTATAGGTTTGTCATCTTATTTACTTGTAATAATTCATTCATTCATTTTCATTTCGGCTTAGTCCCTTTATTAATCTGGGGTCGCCACAGCGTAATGAACCGCCAACTTATCCAGCATATGTTTTACGCAGCGGATGCCCTTCCAGCTGCAACCCATCTCTGGGAATACTTGTAATAATATGCCTACACATTAAGCCCACAAAGAACAAATCATATAGTGTATTTTCCTTGTTAATTGTTTTCAAATAACAGCAGTGATTGCTGAATGGATACTAGCTTTATAAATAGGCAAAACAGATCTAAATCAAGGCTTAAGCTTCCCAGTAGCATACTAAGGAGCATATTATGCCTCATTCTTTGTACAAACTCATTTTTTGGTAACACAAGCTTGGCCAACGATGGGCATGTCAACATATCAGACTTTTAAGTGAATGATATTGATTCTGTTCTACACCAGTGAGGCCTGCAATGCTAGCTAATGCTATTGACGAGCCATCAGTCTTGTATAAAACTGTGGAGGCAGGCGGCTTCTTCTAGCAAACAGAGAGAGGATATAGGAGGTAGAGAGTAAGAAAAAACATCAATGGACAGTGATGGAGAGTGGAAACCAGGGCCAAGATGCAAGCACAGCAGACACAGTAAGGACCATGTCTATGGTTTGGGAACCCTAAATTAGAGGAAAGACAAAAGCGAGAGAGAGAGAAAAAGAGAGAGAGAGAGAGAGAGAGAGAGAGAGAGAGAGAAAGAGAGAGAGAGATTTGATTTTACAAAACACTTTTATTACAATTATTTAACCATTTGACATAACACTATTATTATTATTTACATCAATTCATTTTTGAAAAACAACTCTTCATTGAATACAAAACACAGCCCAACATCACAACACCATTCACACTCAAAAACAGTAATTGCATTTATCAACTTATAGTAATTAAAATCGACAAGAATTCTAGATTTAATCATGTTTTCGAAAATAGATACAATATTTTGTCCATTTCAATGTTCAATTTGTATTTTTATTTTTAGAAAAATAGATTGCTAATTTCACTTGACCAATAAGAAAATTCATTAATTTACATTTGTATTTCTGTAATCTACTATACTTATAACCCGTAATAAAAATCTGTTTTGTAAAAAAATTACCCATTAGTGAAAACAAATCAGTTAAGATATCAAAAAGTGGAGAAAGTCTCTTACACTCTGTAAAAACATTCTCTCTCTGAACAAAATGTTCACATCGCTTATGTTAGGGTTCATTTTTGTTGCAAAAGAGTTCACAGCTACAGCACCATGTAAACTTCACCACTGCTCCTCCCCTTTTTGTCAATGGTGGTTTATATAAAATACTCCATTCTGGTTTTATAACTTCTTCTACTCCCAGTTTACTTTTCTATACAGTGTCAGTTCTATCTTTTAAAATGTGTTTGTTATTTATTTTCACAATATAACACTTTACCCTTGGCTGTACTATAATCAACATTTTAATTTTCATAAAAAAAATAGCAATCGACTATCATGCCCAACATTACAAACAACAGTTTCAATTCTGATATCTGAAAGATATTCCTCGTCATCTGGGGTAATAAGAACTATAACTCTCATTTAATGTCACACTCAGTTTATCCATAAGTTTCTTTGCAAACCTCACTGATCTTATTCCCATATATGTAGCAACGTTTGTGGCATCACTCAGTCCAATGTCTCTCAATTGTAGCATTCTTTTGGACACAAGTATGTCCTTCAGTCCTGTAGTGACAGCTCATAACACATTAAGGTGACTCCCAAAGTAGAACTGGCTGTTCAAGTAGTCAGAAAAGAGATGTAGCAGTCTCTGGACACTTGTGCTTGAACATACTCCATACTCCAAAAAAAAAAAAAAAATAAATTAAAAAATAAAAAAACTTTTATAAAAGGATGGCAGTCCAGTTAAATCCAAACATCTACAATCCATTAAAAAGAGTGCTGTACGAAGTTTCAGATTGTTCACTCTACATAAAATACTTTGTGGCAGAGGCCTCCACACAAGACTTTGAGGCCCAATTAATATTCTCTGGATGAACTGCAGTCTATATGTTGCTCCTCTATTCACAAGATTAACCAAGCCTTGACCTCCTTCATCTCTTGGTAAGATAAAAACACTCTGAGGTGTCCAATGTAGATCGTCCCAAAAAAAAAAAAGACATCTCTCTTCGAAGCTTTGGTAGCAAACCACTAGGAGGGTCTACACATGCCAGTTTGTGCCATATAGATGATACCACCAAGATGTTAATTATTAGTGTGCAGCCTCTATACGATAATGAAATGACCATTTACATTTTTGTAAAAATCCTTTAATCTTCTCAACCATACTATCCCAGCTTTTTCAAACACAGTCATCTTTACCTAAAAAATATCCCAAGGTATTTTAAGCCCCCTTTCTTTCATGTCAAACCTCCAGGTAATTTAGGAGGGACTCTGCTCCAGTCACCCATAAGCAGGGCCTCACTCTTTTCCAAGTTGACTTTAGAAGAGGATATCCTTTTAAAATTGGCCACAATAAAATCCATTCTTTTATATCTTCTGCGGTCGATATAAAAACCAATAGCATTATCAGCACAAGCAGAAAAATGCAAAGAAATACTACAATGAGGTATACAAATATCCTTTGTCTGAGACCTTAATTTATTTAGTAGAGGTTCGATAGCTAGTGTGTACAACATCCCTGACATAGCACATCCCTGTCTAACCCCTTTCTCTCTGTACTTCAAAAGGAGCACTTAGACCACCATTGACTTTTAATACACTTTGAATGTCACTGTACATAACATTAATAATATTTACAAAAGCTAGACTAAAACCAAAAACATCTAAAACCTTTTTTTAAATATGAATGTTCTACACCACAGGTGTCAATTCCAGTTTCTGGAGGGCCGCAGCTCTGCACAGTTTAGTTCCAACTCTAATTAAACACACCTGATCAAACTAATTGAGTCCTTCAGGTGTGTTTGAAACCTACAGGTAAGGGTGTTGGAGCAGGGTTGGAACTAAACTGTGCAGAGCTGCGGCCCTCCAGGAACTGGAATTGACACCTGTGTTATACACGGTCAAATGCTTTCTCTTGAACTAAAGAAATCAGTCCACAATTAATGCCTACTAATTTACTTACTTCTAAAACATCTCTAACCAAATAAATAGTCAATTTACCTATTCAATATACAATAATTTTGATCAAAATGTATTATTTGCCCTATTACTTTGCTTAATCATATAACTAATGCCTTAGTGTTATGCACTGTTGTATAATGCAGATGGACGAAGTGCCAGGATCATGCAGCGAAAGTGGGCCTGAAGCGTGGAGCTGTGGAAGGCCTGGAGCGTGGAGCTGCGGAGAGCCTAGAGTGTGGAGCTGCGGAGGGCCTTGGAGCATGGATCTGTGGAGGACCTGGAGCTTGGAGCTTTGGTTCAGCAGACATTATCAGTTCAAATACCCCCAGTGAATCAGGAGGTTTAGGTTCAAGAGGCACTGGCAGTTCAGATAACCCCAGTGGGTCCCGAGGCTCAGGTTCAAGAGGCACTGGCAGTTTAGATAACCTCAGTGGTTCAGGAGGCTTTGGTCCAGAAGACACAGATAAGTCACACCCTCAGGGAAGCCACACGCCTCTGGCGGCTCTCGGGAGTCATATGGCTCTGGGAAGTCACACGGCTCTGGCGGCACTGGGGACTCACATGGCTCTGGTAGCCATTTGTGGGACTCAGGTGGCGGCTCTGGCCATTCATAGGATTTCGGAGGATCTGGTGTCCACCCTTCAAGGAATTAAAGAGGATCTCGCACCCACCATTCGGGGAATTCAGGATGATCTGGCGCCCGCCATCCAGGGAATTCAAGAGGATCTGACACCCATCATTTGGAGAACTCAGTCGGTGGTGGCCGATAGGGAAGTCGAGGCGGCAGCGGTTGATCAGGAAGCTCTAGTGTCAGTTGCCATGGCTCTGGCAGTGGTGGCAGCGATAAAGACTCTGGCAGTAATGAGGTGCTGGTGGTCATTTTGTGAGAGGGTAATATGGTGGATTCATTGATAATCAAGGCAAACTCTAATAAGTCATAAAGGGACTCTCGAGGACCATAACGGGTGAGGGTGGTCTTTAAAGGTTCAATCAGTACGCAATCAGGAAGATCTGTTAGCTGAGCAAGTTTTAAGAAGTCCTTTATGTGGTCCTTAAGGGCACAGTCATGTTGGCTCTGTCCTAATGAGCCAGATTGCTGGGTCCATTTTAAATAAAGCCACTCCAAACAAAATGAATAAACCATGCTGCTGGATCCAAATTGGTTTGTTGTTCTGTTACGCACCGTTGTGTAATGCAGATGAGAAAACCAGTGTCCAAATGACCATCAGCTGAGGCAGGAGATATTTGTGTAAAGCATCCTGCTAGTTGTAGTTCATGTGGTGTGTGTGTGTAGTTCCCCAGCCATCTGTGTAGGTTATATTGCTGGTGATCGTGATACTTAGACAGTATTTTATAATCTGTGCACAAAAGTGATACTAGCCTCCAATTATTTATTTCTTGCAGGTCTCCTTTTTTTGGTAACAAAGTAATAATAGCTCTTCTGCAGCTTAATGGGAGTAAACCTTTATTCAAACTGTCATTAAGAACCAAAAAAAAGATCATCACCTGTTACTGACCATAAAGTTTTATTAAAATCTACTGAGATTCCATAAATGTCAGGTGTCTTTCCACTTTCCATTTACTCATTAAACATGTGTATAGTTAATTCTGTGACAATGAGAGCTCAAGCATAGAATTAGAATCGTCATCAATCATTGGGAGATCTTTAAAAAAAACTTGAACCTTAAGCTTTCTTTTGTAACATTTCTGATGTATATAATTCTGAGTAAAAATTAACAGCGTTTACTTATTTCACTAGATTAAAAAATCTCCTCTCCTGTATTGTTTCTTAGTGAATGAATAATGCGACATTGGCCATTGTTCCGTTCTAGAAAAAATAATTCCTTTAATGACATTAAAAGTATGCTCTTGACATAATTGTTTAATTTAAATGATTTTATTTGTTAAATAATTTTAAATGTTTAAACTATCCCACCATTGTTGCAGTGAGGAATAAAGATGTTTTTGTTCTTTAAAATTTTTCCAAAAAAAAAGAAGAAACGATATCTACGAATTTCTCAGCTTTTAAAAGAGACACATTTAAATGTCAATAGGCAAACTTCATCTTCACAGAATTAACTATTATATTACAAATAACGGAACAGTGTCAGTTCATTCTGCTGTGGCGACCCTAGATTAATAAAGGGACTAAGCCGAAAAGAAAATTAATGAACGAATGAAAGGAACAGTGATCTGAAAAACCAACAGGAATTATATTATTATTATTAAAACCAACAGGAATATTATGATGCACATTCCTCCAAACATCACATAAATCAAACATTCTTGTGAAGCAGTATGTGATTCTAAGTGATTTCTTTCTAGCTTATCATTTTCTGTGCAGTTGAAATCTCCACCTAAGATTAATAACTCCTCTGATTTTACATCTTTGAGGACAGCACTAAAAGCATTGAAGAAAACTACGCATCTCCTTTTGTAAGAGCATTAATATATTTTTAAACCACAGATTTTTGAAGACAGTACACTTCTTGATCACAAAATTACCCTTCTTCGTGCACCTCTTTACATCGCTTATGAAAGAAGATCAGTCTGGAAAATACTCTTCAGCATACTCTTCCCTGGCTGCTTTTTAGTATCTCTTAAAAACTCGGTTAATTGTTTAGCCTTTTATACCACTTGCTGCTCTTCATCCTCATTTTGTGATGAAAAAAAAAAGAACAGCCTGAAACGTTAGAATCTGAAGAATCACTGTCAATGTCTGATACTGCACTTTTTTTTTGTCACACTCGTCTTTTATTGCCTATTTTATTATGTTTTTGCCCCTGCCTTTCTTCCTTTTAATTGGAACTTTGAATATTACATTTCTATTTTATTACCAGTCTCACTGATTTTATTTGTAACTGGTATATTTTCTGTCAATACTGACGTAGTGATGTTAACATTCATGCCATCTATCTCAAAATTGACTGAAGCAGTTACAGCAGAAGGCCCTGCAACATCTTCAACCATAGTCAATGTATTTGATTCAGAGGTGTGCCAGAGCGCGGCTCGGTTAGACTTTGGCGCAGTACGCCTGTAATGTGAGTGCAAAGTGTGCCTGAGCCTGAAACTAAACATGCAATGTCACTTTTAAGGGACTGTTTCATATGGATTTATTAATCATTCAAACTTTTCAATGAACGCCATCTGTTGTAGTTTATTAAAGATGCAACCCCTTCACTGCATGTCAGCTGCACCTTCAGCAAACATCCTAATATGTGCAGCATGACTTTTATGATAATTTATGAGCATCAAAAATTGTGGATTTGTCCAGCAAAGTATTTGACTGTGTGTCACTGCATCCCAAATGACTAAAACAATATAACTAAATAAATCTCCACTGTGCTAAGCGAGAGCGTTTTTCTTCCTGTTAAACTGAACAGTCGCATAATCAATGACATAAGCGTGCTCAGGTTCAGTAGGTAAAGATGCAGTGTGAGTGCAGGCCGTCGGGGGAGAGAGGGGGGGGGGGGGTATTCGTGCTTCAGCACAGTTCAAGGCAACTGTGCCTATTGAGAGTATGCCCTAAAAGACAGGTTTAAATAATCTGTTTTGTCTTTTAACACCATGTAAACTTGTCTTCTAAAAGACACTACATGTTTCAGTAAGGGCGATTTGCAACCTTTTTTGCAAAGTGCTACCCAACTACCCAAAAGCAGACAATTCTTTTGAGATACAAGTGTAAGAAACAAAAGGAGGGACGTTCAACACATGATCCTCTTTGACAGACTACTGAGAGGCACTACAGATGTAAGCTCATCTTTAACTAGGACTCCTCTTTGCACAACCTCGCTAACTTTTTCGATTTAATTCAGGAACAAAACAATTGCGTTGTTCCTTCTGGACGCAGAAACTACAGAATCAAAACTCACTATGTTTCCAACTGCTAAAACACTTTCCTCCACGCTAGCCCTGCACATCACTTTAACTCCATGACACCTAGTTAAAATCACAAGTCAAACTACTTGACATAGCCATGCTTCCTGGCAGTAAATCACCACAGAGTACCAGCTTTGAAAGACTTGTTGGGCACAGATGCAGATATTTACAAAAACTCTAAAAGATTAGAAGGAATTCAGATTACTAGCTATTCTTTTCAAGACTCAATAACAGGTACTGTAACAGAGAATGTCCTGGGTGGTGAAAAGGATAGAGTAGCAGAAGAGAAGAATTAATGGGGTGGGGGTTTGTCACCTAGAGATATAAGAAAAGCTGAAATCATAACAAACCCTTCTCCCAGATCCACTGCTTGAGCTCTAATGACCTCAACCAGATGGGAATTCCTTTTAATTGAAGTGGAGGAAGATCAGTTAAGCAGATGGTTGTCGACAAATATTAGTGGAAATAGACTGTTTAATGGTCTGTGCACTTATCACTCCTTTTTCTGTACCAAGCTCATACTGATAAACAGGAAAGGGTGTTGTTAATCAACCTTAGAACCTTTAAGGCCAGAGATAAGGATTAATTTGGTATCGCTGTAAATTAACTTCAGATTTGGCTAATTCTTTGGTCTACTTATGTTTTCATGTCTGTCTAATT
>CAIGQW010054471.1:9292459-9329432 GCA_903798125.1 Danio choprae
CGTCTCGTCCCGATCTTCTGCCAAGACCATCTGCTACTCGCTACACCCAGAGACTAACCCCTGTTACCGGCTTGCTCTGCTCAAGGGAAGTAATTCTACTGACTCAGTTGATTCTACATTGAACTGTTGCTAGCACCTCGGTGCGAAGATATTGTGTTTAATAAACACTCTGTGAACTGAACTCTTGCCTCTACCTTCTGTGATCCGTGACACCATGTCATACAGCAAATATTATTTAGACACTCACCTCATCTACACTAAATTCTATGCACTTCTGCCAAATTGTAGGTTGTCATGTTTAAAAGCAACAAATAAAGAAAATAAGAGCAAACACATTTTATTTTAGGAACATGAAATCTGTTGCACATGTAAGTGAATCCTCTCCATAAGACAAATAAAAAAAAAAAAAATTTCCACAAAACATACATATATGGCTACTGAGAGTGTGCGAGTGAATAAACATGACAACAACGATGTGTTCCACAGCAGCCCGCAGAATGCTCTAACACAAGAAAGACATGACCAGCAGGGGGCAGTTATGTAACATAGTGAACTGATCTAGCAGTGCACACGGAGAGATGTATTCATGTTTATAGTGCAAAGAAAATTGAATGAGCTAATCATAATTGTCTCATCTATAGTATTATCAAGTTTCCAAAGAAAAAGTGCAGTATTGCCAACCTCAGGTAGAATACCTAGGCTGCATAATAGCTCACAAAACCAAGGCCATATGACCAAATTCGTTAAAAGGAATAGATAAGATACCTCAACAGTGAGTTAAATGATTTAAAATGATGATGACATTTTTGGGAATGACAAGGTTTAGTGCTGATTGGATAGAGAACTATGGCATAAAAACATCTCCTTTAAGAACATTAATAAAGCAAGCAGGACACCAAAATTTTTAGATGGACAACAGATGCTCTTATAGCATTTGAGTCACTTAAAATGGAACTGCAGACAGCTCCTGCTCTTACCATGCCAGATTATAATAAGCCTTTCCATTTATATGTTGCTGACAGAAAAGATGGATATGCATCAGCAGTGTTGATGCAGAATACATGCGATGGCTGGAAAAAGCAAGCAATGGCATATTACAGCACCAAGCTGGATATGGTTGCTCAAGGCTTTCCCCCATGCTATCAACAGGGTCTGGCTGCAGTTTACTATGCATGTGAGAAGGCATCGGCAATAACTATGGGTTATCCAATAATTATTTATATGCACCATAAAGTAGCTGAATTATTAGAACAAGGAAGATTTGTTCTGACTCAGACCAGAAGTTTGACATATTTGACACTTTTGACTTTTCCAGACATAACCATAAAGCGATGTAGTACCTTGAACCCAGCCAATTACATTCATCTAGAAGGGGAAGGAATGCCTCATGAGTGCGTTGCTGAGTCCTTGGCATTTACCAGATTAAGACCAGATTTAGAATCAGCACCAATATTTAATGCTAAAGCTGACTATTTTGTTGATGGTTCTTGTTACAGAGATCATTTGGGAAATCACGCTGTATATGCTATAATCCAAAAGGAAGGAAAAAAAATTGCCCAGTCATGGTACAGCAATGTGATCAACCATGCTCTGCCCAATTTGCTGAACTAAAAGCGTTGACTAAAGTCTGTGTTTAAGGCAAAGACATGATTGTAAATATTTATACAGATTCAGCAAATGCACATAGTGTCTGCCATCTCTTTGGAGCAATTTGGAAGCTGTCATGGATCACAGAAGGCAGAGACAAAGACACGTTCACACGGTGTTTATTCAAACACAATAACAATCTTCGCACCGAGGTGCTAGCAAGCAAAGTAATGCAAAGTCAATAGAGTCACTTCCCTTGAAGTTGAGCAAGCCGATGACAGGGGTTAGTCTCGTGGATACAAAAGTACGTAGATGACTTGGCAGATGATCGGGATGAGCAGACAGAGAGAGTGTGACCATGTGAAGATGATACCAGCCGATGAGTGAACGGGATGGGTGAGTTTATATAGTGTGGTGGTGATGGCAGGAGCAGGTGAGTGTGGTTAGTGCACAGGTGTGTGTGATCAGTAATCTGGTGACTGAGTGCGGAGTGTAGTGGATGGAGAGTGTGAATGGTGATCTGGGCTAATGGAACGTGCAGGGGGTGTGACAGTACCCCCCCGTCCACGGGTGACTCCTGGCACCCTGGACCGGCGGCGCGGACGACCACGGCCTCGGGGAGCTGGACGATTGGGGTGTTGATGGTGGAATTCTTCGAGGAGAGTGGGATCTAGGATGTCGTCCCGTGGTGTCCATGACCGCTCCTTGGGGCCGAATCTTTCCCAGTCGATTAAATACTGGATCCGGCCGTCCCGCCGCCGGGAGTTGAGAATTTCCTTGATGCGGTAGACGTTTTCACCCAAGATTTCGGGTTGTGCTGGAGGGGGAGGCGGTTCCGGGTCTGTGGAGGGAGGAGAAACAGGGTCAATGAAAAGTTTGAGGAGTGATACATGAAAGGCTGAGGAAATTCGAGAGTGAGGTGGCAGGTTGAGGCGGTAGGTGACAGGGTTGATTTGTGAGTGGATGGTGTAGGGCCCTATGTAGCGGGGACTCAGCTTCCTACAGGGCAGTCGGAGGCGGATGTTCTGGGTCGATAACCATACCTTGTCCCCTGGATGGTATACTGGGTTAGGTAATCTGTGACGGTTGGCGGCGTCGGTGTGCCTCCGTACTGCCCGTTGGAGGTGGACATGAGCGGAGTCCCATACCCTCTCGCTCTCCTGGAACCAGTGGTTTACCGCGGGCACTTCAGAGACTTCGCCGGTCCATGGAAACAGTGACGGTTGGTACCCTAGAACGCACTGAAAGGGGGTTAGTCCGGTAGAAGCTTGGCGAAGGAAATTCTGAGCATACTCTGCCCACGGTAAGTACTGGCTCCAGGTGCTTTGGTGATGGGCGCAGTATGTCCGGAGGTAGCGAGAGATCTCCTGAATCTTGCGTTCGGTCTGCCCGTTGGTTTGCGGATGGTAGCCGGATGAGAGACTGATGGAGGTTCCAAGTAACTGAAAGAAGGCCCGCCAGACCCTGGAGATGAATTGTGGTCCCCGGTCGGAGACGATATTCTCCGGGAGACCATAGTTGCGGAAGACGGTTGTATGCAGTTTCTAAGGCGGTAGGTAGGGCTTGGAGTGGGATTACTTTACAATGTTTAGAGAAACGATCGACGACCACCAATATGGTGGTGTGACCCCGAGATGGAGGCAAGTCTGTGGCAAAGTCTACTCCGATGTGGTCCAGGGTCGGCGGGGAATGGGCAACGGTTGAAGTTTGCCTTCAGGAAGACGGTGAGGAGTGGTGGTAACGGCGCAGACCAAACAACCCCGGTGCGTACTGTCGAGGAGGGTGAGACGGTGGCTGGAGGGTACATAGGTTAAACCTAGTGGGAGTTCTGGAGGAGCTGGCTCCTCGAGAATGGCAGCACAAATTTCCTTATCGATTTTCCAGAGAATGGGTACGATGGAGATAGATGGTGGTAGTATGGGTTTGGGAGTGTCTCGAACGGGATCCGGTGATCCGGTATAGATGAGAGAGGGCATCTGCCTTACAGTTTTTGTTCCCTGGTTGGTAGGTGATGGAGAAGTGACCACCGAGCTTGTCGGGCATTCAGACGTTGAGCATTACGAAGGTATTGTAGGTTCTTATGATCCATAATAACAGTGAAGGGAAATCGTGCTCCTTCCAGCCAGTGCCGCCATTCCTCGAGGGCCAGTTTGATGGCTAGTAACTCACGGTCTCCTATGCCGTAGTTTTGTTCTGCAGAGCTGAGTTTCCGGGAGTAGTACGCACACGGATGGAGAGCTTTGGGTTTATCAGACCACTGAGAGAGTACGGCCCCTACTCCTACGTCCGCCGCATCGACTTCAACTACGAAGGGCCGTGTAGGATCCGGGTGTCTGAGGATGGGTGCTGCGGTAAATTTGCTTTTGAGGAGTCGGAAGGTGCGATCCGCTTTGGAGCTCCAAGCGATGGTTCTTCGACCCCCCTTGAGGAGAGATGATAATGGGGAAGAGATTAAACTGTAATTTTTTATAAAGCGTCGATAGAAGTTGGCGAATCCCAGGAACCGCTGGAGCTCCTTGACGGTTTGGGGTTCTTTCCAGTTGGTTACGGCGTCTACTTTGGCGTTTTCCATCTGAACCCCCGCATCGGAGATCACGTAGCCAAGAAAGGAGATGGTGGATTGATGGAACTCACATTTTTCAGCCTTTAAGTAGAGTTGGTGTTCCCGGAGACGAAGTAATACTTGGCACACTTGATCACGGTGGTCTTCTAGGTTACGGGAATAAATGAGGATATCGTCGATGTACACAATGACACAGTGACAAAGGAGGTCTCTGAAGATTTCGTTCATATAGTTTTGAAATACTGATGGACTGTTAGCTAACCCATAGGGCATTACTAAATATTTATAGTGGCCAGTAGGAGTTATGAAGGCGGTCTTCCACTCATCTCCCTCTCGAATATGGATCAGGTTGTAAGCACTGCGGAGGTCCAGCTTACTAAATACTCGTGCCTCCCGGAGCTCCTCAAGGGCTGCTGGTACAAGCGGTAGTGGGTAAGCAAATTTTACCGTAGCCTCGTTCAACACCCGATAATCGATGCATGGCCTGAGCCCTCCGTCCTTTTTGGTGACGAAGAAGAAGCTCGATGCGGCAGGCGATCTGGATGGTCGGATGAAACCCTGGTCGATGGCTTCTTGAATGTAGCTCTCCATCGCCTCGTGTTCAGGACGGGAAAGAGGCTATATGCGACCGTGCGGTAACTTGGCATTGGGCAGCAGGTCGATGCTACAGTCGCAGGGCCGGTGAGGAGGAAGTTGTGTAGCACGCTCCTTACTGAAGACATCAAGGAAAGAGTGGTATGTGGGCGGAACGTGCTGAGTGAGGTCCGTGTTAGAGTGATCCAAGATAGTAGAGTGACCTCCGGACATACTGCGCCCATCACCAAAGCACCTGGAGCCAGTACTTACCGTGGGCAGAGTATGCTCAGAATTTCCTTCGCCAAACTTCTACCGGACTAACCCCCTTTCAGTGCGTTCTAGGGTACCAACCGTCACTGTTTCCATGGACCGGCGAAGTCTCTGAAGTGCCCGCGGTAAACCACTGGTTCCAGGAGAGCGATAGTAGAGAGTGAAGGGGAAGAGATGGCTGGGTTACCGGTGAGTGATGAGTGTGGTCCCTGCACGTTTCACTCCAGCTGAGGATTTGGCCAGTGCTCCATTCAATGATGGGTCAATGTTGGATCAGCCAGGGTCGACCCAACACTACATCGACATTGGCTCTGGGCAATACCAGAAGGTGGAGTCTTTCCCGATGATCTGGGGACATTACAAGGGTGATCTGGCGGGTCCGTTGGTTGATATGGCCATCGCCCAATGGTGAGTTCTGGATGGTATAAATTTGGTACCGGGTCTCATTTACTACTGTGGGTATGCGATGTTTGCTGATGAAACTCGAGGAGATGAAATTTCCAGCGGCTCCGGAATCCACAAGGACATTGATGGGGAAAGTACAGGAATTAATGGTTAGTGAGGCTTGTAGATGAGGAATGTAGCAGATTGAAGGAGTAATGGAACAGGCACTCACCATTGGACGAGGCGGACGAACAGGACAACCCGAGATGAGATGGGAAGCTTCTCCACAATATAAACATAGATGGAGTTGGATGCGTCGATTGCGTTCTGCCGTGGTAAGGTGGTAGGCGTCCGTGATCATCGGCTCCTCGGGATCTGATGGTGAGAAGTGACGAAGACTGGTTGTCTCAATGTTGGTGAGTGGTGGTAAAGGATGAAGATGAGATGGTGCTCTGTGATGAGTGGTAGGGGTGGAACAGGCGTTGAGGTGTTGGGAGACGCTGATAGCCTTCTTAATGAATACTTCAAGGTCCGTGCTATCTTCATAGATAACCATGTGTTGGCGGACGTTGGGTGTTAGTCCTTGTCGATAGGCGGCTAACAGCGCCACCTGGTTCCACCCACTACTGGCGGCGAGAGTGCGGAACTGAAGGGTGTATTCATGGATGGTGAGCTTGCCTTGGTTGAGTGCGATGAGTTCATCGTGAACGGATAGAGATGTGAGTGCAATACCAAAAACTTCTTTAAAGTGCTGAGTGAAGGAGTGAAAGGAGTGGAGAACTGGGTTGCGAGCGTTCCAGAGGGCGTCCGCCCATTGCAGTGCTCGACCCGTGAGGAGAGAGATTATAAAAGCAACCTTGGAGATTTCGTTAGGGAAGGATCGGGAGTTGGTCTCAATGTAGAGTGAGCATTGTAGCACAAATCCAGCACAGGTACTGGGGTCGCCAGCATAGCTGGCGAGACGAGAGAGGGCTGAGCTCGTCATAAAGAGCGGGTTTACTGGAGCACTCGTTGGCTGTTGACTCATAGTCGCTGCTTCCGTGTATGAGTCGGCAGCGATCCCGGAAGTGTGAGCGAGACCGTCCATAGTTCCGGGAATGTTTGCGGGGCTGGTATCCTGTCACGGATCACAGAAGGCAGAGACAAAGACACGTTCACACGGTGTTTATTCAAACACAATAACAATCTTCGCACCGAGGTGCTAGCAAGCAAAGTAATGCAAAGTCAATAGTCACTTCCCTTGAAGTTGAGCAAGCCGATGACATGGGTTAGTCTCGTGGGTACAAAAGTACGTAGATGACTTGGCAGACAATCGGGATGAGCAGACAGAGAGAGTGTGACCATGTGAAGATGATACCAGCCGATGAGTGAACGGGATGGGTGAGTTTATATAGTGTGGTGGTGATGGCAGGAGCAGGTGAGTGTGGTTAGTGCACAGGTGTGTGTGATCAGTAATCTGGTGACTGAGTGCGGAGTGTAGTGGATGGAGAGTGTGAATGGTGATCTGGGCTAATGGAACGTGCAGGGGGTGTGACAGAAGCAAAGAGGGTTTAAGAAAACAGATGGCACTCCAATTCAGCATTCTGACCAAATCAATGATTTGGTCTTAGCCATGATGTTTTCAAAAACACTTTCATTTATTAAATGCCCAGCACACAAATTAGGCAGGGATGACATCATCAAAGGGAAAAATGCAGCAGACTTATATGCCAAACAAGCCTCTCGATGTAGAGTCACAATTATGATCCCATCTGTTGTAATTCAACCAAAACCATAAATAGAAGATATAGTAAGAATGCAGGGACAAGCTATTCAATTAAATTCAATTCATCTTTATGTCTAAAGAATTTTTACAATATAGATTGTGTCAAAGCATCTTAACATAGAAGTTCTAGTAAACTGAAATTAAAACTGTGTCAGTCCAGTTTTCAGAGTGTGAAGTTCAGATTAGTTCAGTTCAGTGTGGTTTAATTATCACGGCTGAAAGTCCAAACAATGAAGAGTAAATCCATTGATGCACAGCACCACAAGTCCCAAACCAAGCAAACCAGTGGTGACAGTGGTGAGGAACAAACTTCACCAAGTGACAAAAGTGAAGGGGAAAAAAAAACCTTGAGCAAAACCAGGCTCAGTTGGGCACAACCATTTCTCCTCTGGCCAAACTTCTTGTGCAGAGCTGCAGTCTAGGCACTGGGGCCTGGAGAATGCTGGACGTCCATCATGGAGAAGCAGTAGGTGTGAGTAGGTCACCGGCGGCTGGCCCACGGGATCAGTGCAGAGATTCATTGGTCACTGGGGTCTTTCAGGAATCAGTCTCATGCTCTCCACTTCTCCATGACCACCACAGCATCTGCTCAGGATACAGCCTGGTCCAGGGTTTTGAAGACCTCTAGAAGTCCTCTATGGTTGTCATCATCTCTTCACAGGACTAGGATCACATCAATGGCGTGCACAATCTCTAGAGGCCTCTGGATGAGTATCCCCAGGTGGAACAAAGAAAACAATAAGCATAGCTGTTGTTCATAGTATATTTAAACATTTAAACAAAAATTGCAAAAAAGAAGTGCTATAAATGAAAATAGCAGTTTTATAAACAAACATGTAAAGCATATGAGTGTTTCTAACAAAATGTCTGGTGCATTAAAACAGGAGGAGTGTGTCCTACAGGTGGTTGTCTAGCCCACTCACCTGCATGGAGCACACTCATGCATCATACCGTTATGTGATGCATTGTGTGTATGCTTTACTAAAAAGATATGTCTTTATTCTAGTTATGAACTAAGAAAGTGTGTCTTGGGCATTATCAGGAAGGCTATTCCAGAGTTTAGGGGCTATAAATGAAAAGGCTCAACATCCTTTAGTGGACTTTGCTATTCTGGGTACTACCAGAAGCCCTGAGTTTTGAGATCTTAAAGAGCAGGTTGGATTGTAACAAGACAGAAAGTTGGTTAGATAAACAGAAGCTAGATTATTTAAAGCTTTATAGGTAAAAAGTAATATTTTTGTGACATGGGAGATATGAGCTACACCTTATGAGTTATCAACATGTCAACATAGAGGGGCTACTAGGGATACAAATGCGTTATGGAGATCCTATTAAGGACTAATGAATGTTCCCATGCTACTTCTGACTATTTTAATATCAAATGTCCATGGTTTTGACCACTGCGGGAGGGTGGAAATTCTTAGAAAGAAAAAACAGCAAGGCTTTAGGTCTCCCTATTTGCAGGCTACAGTAGATAATTATCTAGCTTAATGCAAAATTTGTGCTCACAATAATATCAGGAAAGGAACATCAGCACCCAAAGACATATACCAGTCCCAGAATGGCCGTTTAAACATCTAGTGCTAGATTTTGTGGACATGATAAAATCAGTTAGGGGCAAAAGATACATGCTTGTAATAATAGACAGGTTCAGCAGATGGGTAGATGTGCCATCATCAGATCAAGCTGCTGGAACTGTGATTAAATCTTTGACAAGAGAAGTTATTCCCAGATTTGGAATTTCCTCTCAGATTAGCTCAGATAATGGATCAGCATTTATTCAGAAAACTTAAAACAGCGATTCAATAATTCAGAATAAAGCAAAGATTGGGATGTGTATATCACCCCCAATCTCAAGGAATGGTAGAATGAGTTAATGGAATACTAAATGCAATCAAATTTGTACACACACACGTTGAATTGCATGGATGCCCTACCATTAGCCTTCATGAGCTATAGAATGCAGACAAATAGAATAACGAATTTGACGACCCATGAAATGCTCACTGGCAGACAAATGCCCGCTCCTTATCTGAGAGGACCATATGAAGGAACACCACTAGAGCAGTTACAAACTGAACTAAGAGCATATATACAAAAATTAACTTCTTTACATGAAGCTATTCATTCACAAGAACAGAGCAGAGGCAAAGGGAGGAAAAAGATGCACCATGTCTAATACAGCATTTTTTATTATTGTAAGTGTTGGGGTGGGCTATGCATTCTAGAGTAATACTTACATTTTTCAACTGTAAATTTAATTTCTTTAAAGGAAGATCTTCAAGCAGCTGTCCGACATTTTTGTGCAGATGTTACCAACATTAAAAAGGCTGATAAAAACTATTAGGTAGGGTTGTCAAGTTATTGATGCTATGAGGTGCTAACGCTTCACTCCCTGTTATCTTTTTTATTATTATGGGATTGTTATTATTTACTATTATTATTATGCAAAAATGTTGTTGTCCTGGAGGAAACCCATTGTTCGCGTGGGTTTCCTCCAGGAGCTCCTGTTACCCCCACAAGTCCAGAGACATGCGGTATAGGTGGATTGGGTAAGCTAAATTATCTGTATGTGTGTGAATGGAAGTGTATGGGTGTTTCCCAGTGATGGGTTGCAGCTAGAAGGGCATCCGCTGCGTAAAACATTTGCTGGATAAGTTGGCGGTTTATTCCGCTGTGGTGACCCCAGAATAATGAAGGTACTAAGCCGAAAAGAAAATGAATGAAATTGGCCATAGTGTATGACTTCATGTGTGAATGTGAAAGTTTATGGGTGTTTCCCATTACTGGGTTGTGGCTGGAATAGCTTCCGCTGTGTAAAACATATGCCACCATATGCGGCTGTGGCGACCCCTGATAAATAAGGGACTAAGCCGTAGGAAAATTAATCAATGAATGAATAATTTTTTTTAAAAATCAGGGAAACATGCCTATATCTTTTACAATCAACAAAATTGCAAAAATAGAACATTTTTAGAACACAGGATTTTCTTTTAATATGAGATTATATGATTATATAATCAAACAAGACAGGAAAACAAACAAGACTTCAACAGGTTCTACTTGTGGAGGAAAAATGTTACACATGCAATGAAGATAACAACAAATTCAGGTTAACATTTTTGTAATAAAATATTAATTAAAATTTAAATGAATTAAACCTGCAATTTCTTAAAAAGTTGTTGCACTCGTAACATCAGTCACATGATAACGTAAAGATGGCAAATGAAGTAAGTACTTATTAAAATTGAGTACCTACTCATTGAGTATGCGGTTTCCATCGCCACCATGTTGCGGAGGTCCTCACTCAGCTCCATGAGTACCATCTTTTTATGAAAGCTGAGAAATGTTCATTCCACCAGTCTTCTGCTCAATTCCTAGGATTCCTAATTGATGAACACAGAGTAAAGATGGACGAGGGGAAGGTAGCTGCTATCATGTCCTGGCTTCAACCTGCCACAGTCATGGGGCTTCAGAAATTTCTAGGGTTTGTCAATTTATATTAACGATTTACAGAAAACTATAGTATGTCAAGTCAGTCTCCTCAGAGCAAAACCAAAGTCCCTCGCCTGGAATTAGGCTGCTTCCTCCACCATCTAAACTCTGAAGAATGCCTTCACACAAGCCCCTCTCTTGGTACATACAAATCCTGAGCTTCCTTTTGTGTACAAGGTGGATGCATCTAACACAGTAGTAGGAGCAGTCCTATTGCAGTGGCAGGGGGTACCACCAAAACTTCATCCATGTGCATTTTCTCCAGCCTGGCAGAAGTTAATTATTACATCGGGAATCGTGAACTCCTGGCCATCAAAGTAGCCCTAGAGGAATGGAGACATTGGCTGGAGGGGAAGACACACCCCTTTGTTGTACTTACAAATCACAAGAACATACAATACCTCAGGGATACTCAATGCTTTAATCCCAGGCAAGCGCCTATCATCCAGGTCACAAGAATGCCAGAGCAGACACACTCTAGACATCTCTATGGAACTGTAGAAACAACCATGGACACAGAACCCATCATACCCACTCATCTGATTGTCAGTCCCATTGAATGGGAATCCCCTCCAGCCACCACCCAGAATCCTCCAGCAGCTCAGATGGGTTGTCTACCTGAGCTCTAGTTTAACCCCAATAATCAGCACACCCAACTCATTCACTCTGCACATACATGTCTGGGCACTGGCCACCCATAAGCCAGTAAAACACTCTCTCTACTCAAAGATTGCTTCTGGTGGCCGGAAATGGCACAGGATGTGAGAAGGTTCATGCAGGGGTGCAAGGACTGTGCCATGTCCAAGACTCCACGTCTTCTTCCAGCTGGAAAGATTTGTACATCTGCCCATCCTGAATTGCCCCTGGTCACATCTAGGAGTGGATTTCATGACTGATCTCACAGCTTACAGGTAATACATGTATTTTTGTTATTGTAGATAGATTTTCCAAGTTTTGCAAATTGATATCTCTGCCATAGTTACCCACAGCCATGGTAACGGCAGAACAAAACAGTTACTACGTAACCCTTGTTTCCCGAGGAGGGGAACGGAAATGCTATATGGAAAACTTCCACTATGGGATTTCGTCAGAAAGCTAATCATCTGAAGAGTAATAAAATGCCAATGAATTGGCAGCGCCCAGCGTACTCAGCTGGCAGTAATCACAATTAGTTGTGAATAAGACTGCCAGACACGCATTCGCTCAGCACCTTTTTCAGCTAAAGAAGGCCACCTGATGCCCAGCTGGGGAGATCGGGTGGCATAAAACATATGGACTAACCCTGGGAAGGGGGACTACACATATGAAGGATGTTAGCGGGGAGGGAAGACACAGGCCCCTCTGGAGAGGGGGAACTATACTGTGGCTGAGTGAAGCATATGAGATCACCATTGGAGATCGCGCAAAGCAGGCACCTAAACCCAGAATATAGGTTGACCAAACAGGCATGCCAACAATGAAATGAGCCAGACACCCAACTCCTCCGCTGAGTCAGGTGCTGGGGGCCTTGGAGGATCTTTGTAGGGTTCGCCAAATGGGGAACTCAACTGAGCAGAGTAAGAAATGTGCACGTATCTCTTTGTTAGAGAGAAAGGTGCAGCAAGTGTGTTACAAGATTATAAAATATTGTGAATGTCCCTCTTGTTTGATGCCAACACGACCAGCGGAGCTGTCTTCAGGGACAGAAATCTGTAGGATACTGAGTCGAGTGGTTAGAACGGATCTCCGCGTAGGCTCGCGAGCACTACAGAGAGATCGTCGTGATGAGCAGAAATGGCAGCGACGTAAACCTTCAGTGTGGAGGTTGACAGCCTCTGCTCCAATCTATCCTGACGGAAAGAAAGCACAACACTGATCGGGCAAGTCCAGGGGTCTTCTCGGTGAGTAGCACACGATTCAGTGAATAGAATGAATGATAGTGTTAACCACTCCAGCCGGTAGGTCACCTAAATCTTCTGCGCTCTGTCTATGGACCACACGTGGAGGTTCCAGAGATCTGGGCATGGGTGCCAGATGGTGCCCTGTCCCTGAGAAAGAAGGTCTTTCCTCAAAGGGATCTGCCAGGGAGGGGCCGTTGTGAGGAAAGATATTTCTGATATCCAGGTCCGGTTGGGCTAGAGAAGTGCAACAAGCAAGATCTGCTCCTCGTCCTCCCTGACCTTGCACAGTATCTGTGCGAGTAGGCTCAGTGCATCTGTGCTGAGGGGGACCATGGTCAGGGTATAAAACCACTGCCAATATGGTGCTCTCTGAGGAAGCAAACAGGTTTACCTGGGCTCGCCCATATCAGCTGGACAGACTCAGGGTGGAGCCTCCATTCTCCCAGGCGTGGAAGCTGCCGTGAGAGTGCATCGGGTGAATGGTTGAGCTGAGATATGCGGTGAGAGCGAATACCCCCCATGTGGGTGATATACGCCACCATCGCTGTGCTGTCCGTCCTGACCAGCACGTGTTTCCCCTCTAGCACTGGTAAAAAATGGCAAAGAGCGAGATACACTGCCAACAGTTCCAGACAATTGATATGCCAATGCAACCGGGTTCCTTTCCAAGGACCCGCAATAGATGGCCCCCCAGGCTGTACTGGATTTATTAGTCGAAACAACAACATGCCTGGATCTAGAGGCACACCAGCCTGTAGAAATGCAGGGTCAGTCCAAGGGCTGAGGGCGCGGCGACACAGTGGAGTGACAGCCACCCAGTGCATGCCCGCATGTCTCATATGAAGCAATCCGAGTGGCGTGACTGCGGCTGCGGATGCCATATGCCCCAGGAGCCTCTGAAATGATTTCAGTGGGACCACAGTTTTTCTGTCGAACTCTTTCAGACAAGTCAGCATCAGCTCAGCTCACTCTTAGGAGAGGTACACCGTCATGGTGATCAAGTCCAGCTCCAACCCAAGAAAAGAGATGCTCTGTAGGGGGCCAGGTTGCTCTTTTCTCGGGTTGACCCGAAGCCTCAACAGGTCGAGGTGCCGGAGCACCCTGCCTCTGTGCATAACTAATTGATCCCGTGAGTGAGTTATAATGAGCCAGTCATTGAGATAATTGAGTATGCAGATGCCTGCAAGCCAAAGGGGTCCCACGGAGACAGAGAAAGCCTGAAAGGGAGAACTTTGTACTGCCATGCTCGACCCTCGAATGCAAACCGCAGAAACTGCCGGTGATGTGGAAGAATGGAGACATGAAAATACGTTTCCTTCAGGTCTATTGCTGTAAACCAATCCAGAGGACGGACGAACCGGAGGATGCGCCTCTGCAGAAGCATTCTGAACAGCAGCTTGTAAAGACAGCGGTTCAGAATGCGCAGATCTAGAATTGGCTGTAACCCGCTACTCTTTTTGGGTACAATGAAGTACGAGCTGTAAAACCTGCTCTTCATCTCGGCTGGAGGAACCGGCTCGATTGCATTCTTTGCTAGGAGGACAGCAATCTCCTCGTGCAAGACAGGGTCAGACACAGTAGAATAAACTCAATCAAATATTGTCTTCACCTCCCGCCTTAGTACAGAATTTATCCTACGTTTCACATTTCTCTCTTCAAACCTTTTCACTCACCTGTTCATATTTCCATAGAACCTGGTCCCAGGGAGGAGCCCCCTCCTTCTATTCTCATCAAAGAAGGTAACATATATCAGATCATGGATTATAGATAGTGTGGGGGAAGACTGGAGTATCTTGTGGATTGGGTAGGGTATGGACCAGAAGAGAGGTCATGGGTGCCTCGGGACATTTTGGATCCAGTTCTCATGGAGGAATTCCATTCTGTGCATCCTGATCGTTCCCATGAAGTAGAGGTAGACCTCCACGACTATTAGGTTGACAATGTTGTCGGCTAAGGTAAATTTCCGAGCCAAGCTTTGACTGTCTTGAAACCCTTGTTACGACCCCAGAATGTCTAGGGCTGAGGTTGAACATAAGTTAAAAAAAATAAATAAATGAACATTAACCAGGTAATGATTTAATAAACTTAAAGTTATTTTATTGTGAGAAAAGGGGGGAAAAAGTTTGTGTTTACAGTAAAGGAATAGGAGCGCAAACAAAATAATTTCAGGGCTGAGCAAGGCCAAAATAATAAACAAAAAAAATTAACTAACTCCACCCAGAAGATAACTTATCTAATAGAACCAACTGAAATGAAGAAAATAAATTACAAATACTACCCTTACTCCTTAACTAAACCAAAAAAACAGGAGAAAAAGTCAGTTAAAAATAAATGGCACTCAGCCCCTACGGCTCTCAGTTTACAGCGTTATAATACAATACATTTGTGTGTGTCGGTCACAACAAGGAGGGGAGAGAAAAGATGGAGAGCACCTTAAAGTTCACAACTTTGTATAATGAGAACAAAACACCACAACAGGTTATTGACGCAGAACAAAACAATTATTTGGAAAGCTCTCCGTCTCTCCCCCCGCGATCTGACTCCGTCGGTCTCCTTTTCAAAAGATGCTGCGTTCTTCGAGCACCAACCACAGCACACGCCCGCCGCACATCCAATTAGGGCAGGGCGACCTGAAAATAGGAACGAGAGAGAGAGAGAGAGAGAGAGAGAGAGAGAGAGAGAGAGAGAAAGTGCAACACAGCGGCACAGAAACAATCCACAAATACGCCCAGGCGTAACACCCTTGTTATGTTGAACCACGGGCACTAGATAATGACTGATGCCTACTTAATGGCCTCAAGGCTTAGTCACATGCTAGGCTGTGCAGGTTATCAATCAATTATTTAGATCACCTTGGTGGTTCTCATTACTATGGTCTCTGAGCAGTTTAACAGTTGACACTAACTTACTTCTATGCATATTAGTGCAACTAGAGAGAGGACACTTACCCCCACACTTACACCAGCATCATCTTACACCTCCGCCAGAGCTTCATTCACAAAAACCACAGTACACAAACTCCATCATAAGCCCCCCTTTCACCCTGTCCACTGCCACTCCCCTCCCCATGTCACAAAATGCTCTAGCCCTGGAACCACCCCCAGTGTCCAGCTGAGCAAGGAATCTTTTTCTACACAGGTGCAGACATCGACCTCACTACACTCTTATCACTCATTACACCTCCCACGGCAGAGCATCAGGTAGATTGTGGCGAATTCACCATCACATTAAAATCACATACCACCACCCAACCCGTACCCTTTCGCTAGCCGAATTCAACATTCTTCTACACCCAGACCCAATAGTTACGATCCCCGCCCTTCTCTTTTTCCTATTTCCTCTTCCCGCTCCAGTGATACCTGTTTTTGCCATCTTTTTAAGTTCCTGGACACTTGCTCCTATTAAAAAATCCAATAAAAAAAAAATTAAATTTCCATGTCGACTCCTATGAATGCATCTCAGCTATCTACAGAATTAAGTTTTCACCCTGCTGAACCTGAAATCGTAGACCAATAAATCAAAAAAAGAGATTGATAACTAATTTATGATTGGTCCTTTCTCTGTGCCCCCATTAGCCCCATAGGCATAGCCATCAGAAAATATTCTAGCAAAAAGACCTTATAATTGATCTCTTATTTCCTCATAACTCCCATTTTTCCAGTATCAACAGCACCATTCAACCAGATGAATTCTCGCTCCACTACTACAATATTGACCAAGCAATCTCCCTAATCAAAATTGTCAGTCGCAGCGCATGGCTCACAAAAGTTGATATCTCCTCCACTTTCAAAGTCATGCCCATCCACCCCAATTTCTGGCATTCATTGGCATTAATAACTATGGCATCTTGTTAATCTCCTAGATGATTTCCTCATCATCTCTCCCCCTAATACGCCACAAGCCAAACACCTAGCGAATGCTCAAAACGTTTTTGCTAATCTTGGCATCCCCCCTGCCAATTAGAAGACTACTGGTCCTAGCACTTTCCTAAAATTCCTAGGTAATTTAGATAAAAAAATTCCATCCATACCTTCTCATTGCATTATCCTTTATATTTCCCAAAAAACAAAAATGCTCCAAACGCGAACTTCTGTCCATTTTCAGACATTTCAAATTCGCCATGAGCATAATTTCACAGGGATGCCCTTTTGTCACTCCGACTTGCAGCTTCAGTCAATGGATTCTAAAATGCTAGCCTTCTATCTGATCCATACCATAATGAACTCAACCTATGGATATCCTTCCTTACATTCATCTATATACTGACGCCACCCCCTCCGTAGGCTTCGGGTGATACTATCAGGAATGCTGGTTTGCGTCCTCCTGGCCTCTCAAATGCTCAAAATACCCCTACACCTACAATCATCCGCTATTTTCGAATTGTACCCTCTAGTAGTCGCTACTATTCTGTGGGGAGATGAATGGTCCGCCTCTAGCATTCCTGTTCATTGCGACAATGAAGCCAATGTTCAATGCATTAAAAAGGGACTATTGCCCCTATTGCCCCGCGCTAATGCCACTCCTCTGTCGTCTCGTCTGGACCTCAGCTAAAAATCAATTCATTATAACAGAAACACACATACCAGGTTTTAAAAACCAACTCGCTGACTCTCTTTCTTGCTTTTCTTTTCAGAAATTTTGCCAGCTGGCTCCAGATGCGTAACCCCATTCAACACCCATCCCTCCTTATTCACAGATTATATTGCATAACCTCTGTAAAACCTCCATCTCCCTCATACTACAAATTTGTTGCCCCTTGAACAGTCCAATCATATCTCACAGCCTGGAACACATTCAAACACTTCCAACACCCAAGGGCAAGGGCATGACCCAGCCACTTTCTCTTCCATTTCTTCCTTCCAGTACTGAGTACTATTCAGCTTTTTCCCCATATCACCCACCTGACTCCTGCAGGAGTTTTTTCCCTCCCTAAGCCCACTTTTTTCACTCCCTGGCCTGTCTTTGCAGGAGTCTTTACTGCCCCCTCCTTTATCCCAACTCCTGCCAGACCCCGCACCCCCAATGGCTCTGACTCACGCATGAGTGTTACCGTGAGCTTTGATCTCACCACTCCCAAACCCCCCACCCTTCTTCACTCCTCTATCCTGCAGGAGTCTTGACCACACCCTCCCTTTTCCCAGACTACAGCAGGATTCCGCCCACTCAGGGCTCTGACTCCCGCAGGAGTGTTACCCTGAGCTTCGAGTCCCGTAGGAGTCTTCACCGCAACAGCATGCCAAACCTGCAATGAGTATCAAGCTATAGCTAAGTGTTAACTCCTGAAGTGAAGTTTTATAAACTAATTTTGAGAGGATCACGTGCTATGATTGACTGCGGCTGGTCTCACATCAACAATCATTGATAAACCAATCAGATGAATCCAAGCCTATAATAAATAGCCCATTTTTCTTACCTCCTGTATCTTCGTTTTTGAAGAATCCCCCATCTACCTCATCTTCCCCTTTCCTCCTTTACCAGGGGGAGCTCTCGAGACCCATCTCATCTCGGACTCCCTTCTATGCTATATGACCAGGCGGGAGCCCTGGGCTCAATTATCTTCCAGCTCAGGGTTCTCTCCCGGGACAGCATGCCAAATCTTCAATTAGAATCAAGCTATAGCTAAGTGTGAACTCTTGAAAGGTGCATAAAACATGATATATGTATACGTAGTTTATCTAATGTCTTGAAAAATTTGTGTGTGTGTGTTTGCAAAGTACTAGGGGGTTTCTCGACCCCTCTTCATTTGCAATGTTCTTTGAAGACCAGGAAGGGATGGAGCAAGAGAGGTGTCAAGCATCTCTGTAGATAATATGTCACAGAGTGATCTTACTTTCTGACTTATTGGAGCAAAGTCTCATAAAAGTCACTTTAGAAGTAAAGCATATCTACTCCAGGGAATGATTAAATTAACAGGCCAAAGAGCATTCGTGTGTACTCATAAAGGCCATAGTGATAAAAGCTGTCTTTGCTCTGTCTATTTCATCTACTGCAATTTGCCAGTAGCCAGACTAGAGGTCTAAGGTAAAAAAGACAAAAGCTCCACCAAGGACATCAAGGAATTCCTCAATTTTGGGGAGAGGATAAGCATCTTTGGCTGTCAAGCTATTGGGGTGCTGATAGTCGACACACCAGTGAATACCTTCATCCTTTTATGAACTAACACTACAGGTGATGCCAACTTTGAAGTAGAAGGTGTTACAACTCCTGCTTCTATCATAGCATTGAGATGCCTCTCCTCTTCCTCTTTAAATCCAAGGGGAATTCGTCTGACTGGCTGGCATACTGGCCCAGCAACTCCAGTATTTATCCTGTGTGTGACAGCTGTTAAGAAGCCAAGGTCCAAATAACTGAAACAGCAAATAGAAATCTGTATGAGAGCAGGAGCACTTGAAGCAGCATAAAGGGCTTGGAGATGCTCAGGTAGGTCTGTGGCAGTTGTTAGCCTTCGCAGTTCTGACTGATGAGTATTATCTCTTTGTTCTTGCATGCTTCCACAGTCTTTATAGTTCTCCATAGTTGTGACAAAATTTCTTGAGGCCACAGTTTCTGTGATCAGGTAGGGTTTCAGAACAGCACAGACACCAGGCTTTGGATTGTCAACTTCACCCCATACTAGACATTCACTTTATGGTGGTAACATTGTGTCTCAAAAACCACCCAAGCAACGCGATAATCTGTTCCATCACCACCAACAATCTTAGCGGGAACTAGTTCTTCTGCAATGAACACTCTGCCAATAGTATGGATAGTTACGTTTGCAGCCTGCAAAAAATTGAGCCACAAAGACTTCTCATTCTGTGCTCCAGGTACCAATTTGGAATTTGACTTTTAGTCCACCTTTAGCATTCATGTCCTTCTCTGATTCTGCATTATGGAGACATGTCTGTGTTGTAGCTGTCTTTTTACTGTCGGGAAACTGCTGATACAAAGCCTCTAAGATAACTGTCGCCTTAGCTCCTGTGTCTACAATGGCTTGTGCTGGAATGCAGTTTACAGTAACATCATAAGCAAGCTTGGGCCTCTGCTTTTTGCACGCCCCACCTGTGGCATGGGGGATTGGCTTCTTCAGCGTTCTAGACCTGTGTACTGTGGTTATGATCTGTGCTAGTTTGACTAGGGTTGCATGGCAGAGTTGACAGCCTGACACATTCTCTGCAGAAATACCCTTTATCACCACAGTGATAGCATAAACCTGCACCAGCATGATTAGGGCTTGGTGAGTAGGTTCTTGTTCGTGATGTGCTGTGTTGGAGACCGCCCTTGTCTCCATTCCTAATTTACTTCCTGCAGCTTTCTCGGCTCCGTAGCCGTAAGGGTCTCCTGCTAAACTGGTCAGCAGACACGTAGCTCTTATTAATTTTCTCTACTTGCTCTGTTAGGAATGCAGTCTTCTGTGAGAGGGCAGCTACTTGGTCTGCAGTAGCATAGCTTGGGCTTTGGACTATGCGTGAAACTGCAGGAGAATAAAATGGCAGTTCCTCATCATCTTTGGCTCTCAGCGAAGGCGGTCAAACTTTTTTCCTCCCCTCCCATATTTCTCCTGGCTGGCTCTTCTTCATCTTATTCAGGGGAACCCAACTGTGCGGCGGGAATGTTTGCAGCTGGATACATGATGGATGGGTGGAAGAAGTGACTGGAGGATATTGAAGATATCTATTTATTCATAACTATGATAACAGGGTTTCTGCTGATGGGCTTAGGCAAAGCCCTGGCGTATCGACCATTGATAAAAGCCATTTAAATAAAAGTGCAATTCAAAACCCCACCAAGCTAGCCAGCTGGATTAAAACAGTGGTGAGCAGGGTTGTTACAAACCAAACTGTGGTTATAGACCGCAAATTGGAAAACATCTGGGTGAAACTAGCGGCTTTGCAACATCACCTGGAGACCAGTGACAGACATTAGATTGTACTGATTGAGATCCAACTGATTGTATAAGAACTAACAAGGTAATATTAACCCGTTTTCCTTTATATAGGGGCACCTGACAGATGATCCCATTATATACATATCCAATCTTGATAGTTCCGTACTAAAATGATAGATCTTAGCTTTGGGGCAGTTTCAGGATATAAGATAAATTTTAATGAAAGTATATTATTTCCAATTAATAATGAAGCAAGGCAGTCAAATCTCAGTAAGATTCTGTTTAAAATAAGTAATATATATATATATATATATATATATATATATATATATATATATATATTAAGTACGTAGGAATTTAGATGAAACTTTGATGAAGTGATGGAAAAAACTAACAAGATGGTCTTTAGTGCCTATTTCACTTGCAGGCAGAATAAATATGTTTAAGATGTCTATTTTGCCAAGGTTTTTGTTTTTCTTTCAAAACATCCAAGTATTCATCCACAAATCTTTCTTTAAGGAGCTGGACGAAGAGATGTCTTCTTTTATATGGAATAAAAGCATTCCAAGAATTAGGAAAGCATTTTTAGAAAGGCAGAAAACTGTTGGGGGATTGGCACTGCCCAACTTTATGTATTACTATTGGCCATGTAACATTTAAATTGTTTTATATTTGACAGACCATGACAATCAGAAGAATGAACCTGTATGGGTAGAGAAGGAGCAGCCATCCTGTGGGACAATTTCTCTATTTTTAATGCTTTGTGCCCCACTTTGTCCCCCATATATTAAATTTATTTTCGATTGCTAAGATACATTTCTTGAAAGCTGCTCTTCTTTTCTCTAAAATGTGAACACAAAACAAAACGGTTACTACGTAACCCTCGTTCCCAGAGGGGGGGAACGGAAATGCTATGTGGGAAAACTTCCACTATGGGGATTTCATCAGAAGCCAATCATCTGAATGAGTAATAAAATGGGCCAATGAAATGCCAATGAGTTGGCGATGTCAGCGTGCACAGCTGGCAGCAATTGCAATCATCTGATGTATAAAGATGCCCACCGTGCATCGCAAAGACATCTTTTCTAGCTGAAGAGCTGAACTACAGCTAAGGCACAACCGAAGTGGCGAAGAAACATAGCATTTCCGATCCCCCCCTCGGGGAACGAGGGTTACGTAGTAACCGTTTTGTTCCCCAGCGGGAGGGGAACTTCAGTGCTATGTGGAAAACTTCCACTATGGTGAAATGCATGGAAAACGCTACAGCGATTGAACCTTATTACGTCACTGGTGAGAGGTTTGCCAGGCTCCAGCGTGAGCGCACCATCATCACCAGAGACGCAGCCCTCCAACATGCTCCCTGGCTCTAACTTACCTTACTTACCTGTGCGCTTAAAGGCTTAATTATATTTTTTGCGGAGTCGTAAAAAATACACCTAGTTAAGTTCTAGGAATTTTAAAATACAACAGTACGTTGGGAAAGCGTGCTGTCCCAAAAGGGAGGATGCTGCGGAGGCCACCTGCTGCGCAATGGGGAGACCTGGGGGCATGAAAACATATGAACTAACCTTGAGAAGGGGGAGTACACATATGAAGGATGGTTAGTGGGGAGGGAAGACACGGGCCCACCTAAGAGGAGGGACTATGCCGTGGCTGGGTGAAGCATATGGGATCACCAGTGGGGATTGCGCATAGCAGGCACCTATACCCAGAACGCAGGCTGACCAGTGGGCATGCTAACAACTTAATGGGCCAGGCACTTGACTTCTACACTAAGTCAGATGCTGGGGGCCTCGTAGGAACTCTGTAGGGTTTGCCAGATGGGGAACTCAACTGAACAGAGTGAAAAAAGCGCAAGTATCTCTGTTTTAGAGAGAAAGGCACATCAACCGTGTTTCAACACCGTACCGAATATCCTCATTCACTGGCTTTATACAGCACACGTGAGGAAAATCAGTTCCAATCAAAGATTATAGACTCTTACGAATGTATTAGGTGTCACCCAGCCTGCAGCTCTACAGATGTCTGTTAGAGAGGTGCCGCATGCTTATGCCCAAGAGGAGGTGATACTCTAATCGAGTGCGCTCTCACTCCCTGGCACAGAAAAACGAGGGAGATGGCCTCCACTATCCAGTGGGCCATCCTCAGAATGGATGCGACACTTTCAGTCTGCTGATCATAACAGAAAAGGAGCTGCTTAGAGTTGTAAGTGGTCTGCCTCCTCCGTGGGCAGCGCTTGCAGGTTTACTACGTAGTCTAAAAGAAGCGCTGTAGGAACCTCAGGCACCTAGGTGGGCCGGGGTCTCAGGAAAACTTGAGAGTGGGCCGGCCCAAATTGCTGGCACACTTTGCTGACCGAAAATGCCTCCAGTTACCCGACCCTCTTGACTGATGCCAACGCGACCAGCAGAGCTGTCTACCTGGACAGAAATCCTAAAGATACTGAGTCGAGTGGATCACGCAGACCTCTCCTAAGAAAAATCTCCAAGTGGGTATGAGAGGGGGACAGAATTGAATTAATTATCCAGTGTCTCGCGCCTCTGGGAACTGGTGATGAGGCGATGCTTTCCCAGCGTGCTGTCATCCACGCGTCCTTAGAGCGGTGATGATCGTAACACCAACCCCTCAGTGTAGAGGGGACAGCCTTAGCTCCAGCTAGCTGAAGGAGGATAGCATTACACTGATCTGGCATATCTGAGGTCCGTTTCTGAGAGAAGTACACCACACAGCGAATTGACTACACTTCAGGAGGTAGGCATGCCTCATAGAGGGTGCTCTAGCGGTGTTAACCACCGAACTGGTAGGTCACCTAAGTCCTCCGCACTCCATCTATGGACCACACAGAGGTTCCAGAGATCTGGGCGCGGGTGCCAGACAGTGCCTGTCCCAAAGAAGAAGGTGCTTCTTTAAAGGGATATGCCAGGGAGGGGCCGTCACAAGGAGAGAGCTGAAATACTGATCCGGTTGAGCCAGAGAGGCGCAATAAACAGACCTCCTCCTTGTCCTCCCTAACTTTACTCAATATCCCTGCGAGTAGGCTCACTGGAAAAAATAAGTATTACGCATGCCCCAGGGTCAGCTGTGTTAGCCAGCGTGCCAGAACGCACCCATAACAGCTGGAAACTAGGGGTGGAGCCTCCATTCTCCCGGGCGTGAACTGATGTGAGAGCGCATTGGCTGCAAAGTTGAGCTCGCCGGGGAAGAATGGCACGCAGTGATTCCCACCGCGTATGACTCCAGAGGAGCAGACGGCAAGCGAGCTGAGACATGCAGCAAGAGTGAATACCCCCCGTGCAGTTGATATACGCCATCGTCGCCATGCTGTTCGTCCTGACCAGCACTTGTTTCTCCTCTATTTTCCCCTTGGAGTGACAGTCACCCGGTGCGTGCCCTTGTGCCATGCGCGTCTGGGGACCCGATCGTCAAGCCAATGCTGAAGCAGTCTCATATGGAGCAACCCGAGTAGCGTGACAGTGGCTGCGGATGCCATATGCCCAAGAGCCTCTGAATAATATCAGTGGGACCACAGTTTTCCTGTCGACTCTCTCAGACAGCTCAGCATTAGCTCTGCTCTCTCTCAGAGGATGGTGATCGAGTCTAGCTCCAACCCGAGAAAAGAGATGCTCCCAGTCCCTGTGCATAACCAATTGATCCCAATTGAAGCCAGTCATCGAGATAATTGAGAATGCAGATGCCTGCGAGCCGAAGGGGCGTTAGGGCATCCTCCGCGAGCTTGGTAAAAAAACCTGCAGAGATAGGGAGAGCCCGGAAGGGAGGACTTTGTACTACCATGCTCAACCCTTGCACGAAACAGCAAAAACTGCCGTTGGCATGGGAAAATGGAGACATGAACATACATGTCCTTCAGGTCTATCGCTGCAGACCAATCCTAAGGATGAATGTACCGGGGGATGTGCTTCTGTATGAGAATTCTGAACGGCTGCTTGTAAGGCAGCGGGTCAAACCGTGCAGAACTAGGATTGGTCATAACCCACTGCTCTTTTAGGGTACGATGAAGTACAGGCTAAAAAGCCCATACCTCATCTCTGCTGGAGGGACTGGCTCCATTGCATCCTTCGCCAGGAGGACAGCAATCTTCTCGCGCAAGACAGGGACGGATACAGGGCTGACCTTGGTGTAATACATGCCTGTGAACTTGGGGGACCGTTTAGCGAACTGACTCGCATAGCCGAGTCTGATTGTCCGAATGAGCCATCGCGACAGGCTGGGCAGCGCTAACCAGGCTGGCAGAGCCTGCGCGAGTGACATCATCGGTACAATCACTGATGCACTAGCGGTGGGACAGCGCAGGATTGGAGAGCTCACTCCGGGAGGCTTTGTCCCAAGAGCCTGCAGGGCGGCTGGGAGTGCGAGAGAAAGGAGCACTGATCCTGCGAGCTGGAAGGCATAGTGTCCCATACTGGCAGTGTTCGTGCTGTCACATCCGGAGAGAGAAGAATTGCTTTTTATAAAATTTGGTATCCATATGGCCGTATTTAATGATATAGATGTTTCTGGCCCTCCGCCAGGAAAAGAGCAAACCTTCTTTTCTCCGAGTGGCCCGTCTTAGAGACACTTCGCGGTCTGTACCGGACTTAGTGGCGCCCTGAGGTGGGGGGGGGGGAGGGTTTACTGTGAAACGGACAGGGCGGCGGAGCTGATTTTGGAGCCACAGACAAGTGCCCTTGGCAAGGAGCAGCCAAAGTGGATGATTCGATGGGGAGAGCGGTTTTTAAAGCCCGTTGACTACACTTGACTGCTCTTTCATCGAGGTGAATTCCTGGGTGAACTTCCCCTCTGTGTTGCCAAACAGGCCAGCCTGGGATAAGAAAGCTTGTTAAGAAAGAGAACTTTGTCAACATCATGCTAGTGGACCACTAGTGTTGTCATCATTCTTCCCAGGGCACTGGCAGCCAGTTTTCAGAGCAAAGTCGGAACTTTCCTCGTGCCACTGGGCCAACGTCTGCGCCAGCCATAGCAAGCAAAACGGAAGCAGCCTGGCCCACAGCAGTGTAGGCTCTGGCACCAAGGGACGCAGATAGCCTACACGCTTTGGTCATCAAGGAAGGTGAGGGCAGAGCGCACGCATACCGGGCAGAAAAAGGTACCCTCAGCGCTGTGTGAACTTACTGTGCACCTCGAGGAAGAAGGGGACAGGAGGCTTAGAGGGTTTCCCCTTCTTATCCTCCACGTCACACCCCTAATCGGTCTGGCGGCAGAGCTGGGGGACAAGCCATCTCCAGCCTCGCCGCCGAAGCAGCCCAGGTTAGCATGGCCATCATCTCAGATTCTATATCCGCAGCCTCGCTTACCAACCCTAAGAGAGGAAGCGGGTCCAAATTGTCATTGGAAAATGACAGCCCACTCTCCGATGCAGTGATGGACATCTGGTCCTCGATGTCATCGAGCGAGAAGGCGATCATCCCGGAGGATGGAGCGCTTCTCTCACTCGAAGCATGGATGGATCGGCGGGCACGGCGGGCATCTTTATACAACAGATTATTGTAATTGCTGCCAGCTGTGCAGGCTGATGCCGCCAACTCATTGGCATTTCATTGGCCCGTTTTATTACTCTTTCAGATGATTGGCTTCTGACGAAATCCCCAAAGTGGACGTTTTTCACATAGCATTGAAGTTCGCGTCTCGCTGGGGAACCCGATTTTTAAGCTACATTCACAAAACCTCAGGCTCTTCACTTCAAAAACTTTCACCTCAAAACAGTTCAATCTGTGCTCAAAAATGAACTTTGTTGTCAAATCGTGCCCTGAGTCAATCAAAATTAAAAACACTACTGAACAGTCACTAAACACTACAAAGAAAAATAAAAAAAACACAATGCTCAGGCCATGAAGCTGGAGAAATAAAAGTTTATTGTTCACTGTAGGCTAAATGCATGTTACAAAACAAAGAAAACCTGTGCATTTAGCACTTGTACAAAAAGACAAAACAGAAATATTGTGCATTTAAACGTTGCACTTATAAAAACACCAGAAATCTTATACGTTTGCCACTTGTGTACAATAACCCCATGTAAAAATAAGGTACAAAAATATACAAATAAGTGCATTACTCAGCCACAGCATCATGTCTACATGTACTGGGTCAGGCCACAGGACTTTATCCACATCACAGGCCACATTTTGTCTGACCAGGCAACGAGGGAAAAAAAACGCTGGAATGCCATATCCAGGCTTGGCATGCCTCCACACCTATGTAACCAGAGGCAAGTTCCATGGCTTGCAGGAAATTTTCCCTGGTGTAAGGTTGGCGTTCATATACCTTCCACGCCCATTAGGAGAAGAATTCCTTAATGGAGTTTAGGAAAGAGGAGTACAATGAAAGATGGGATGCTCACCCTGGTGCCCTAACAGCATCTTACATGTGATTGAGGAAAATGAGGAGCTGGTGAGTATTGTAGGGCCCAAGGTTGGCATGATGGTGGACAACCCCATGATTGCTGATGGCAGAACATAATGTGACATTGCCACCACGCTGCCCAAGAACACCAACAATGTCCTGATGACCAATCACATTACGGCCTATCCTTCTCCTTTTGGTGAGATTAAACCCAGCTTCATCCATGTAGATGTATTCATGGGGTCTTTCCATTGCATCCAGTTCAAAAATACTCTGTAGAAATAGATATAGTTTTGTAAGTGATACGGAAAAAGGGATTTTGGCCACTACAGTAAATCACTACTTAGAGTAAACAACATTGAATGTGTCTGGATATATGCCAACCTGTACATACTGGAATCTTTGCTCTTTGACTCTGTCTGAGTTACGATCAAAGGGCACTCTGTATAGCTGTTTCACGCACAGTCTGTTGCTCTTGAAGACACGATCAACAGAAGAGAGGCTGACACTGTCGATACCCTCAAAAATGTCCCTCAATGATTTTCTGATTACAGTTTTTTTCCAATAGCTATCACACTAAAATGACATGCACAGCACAATTATTTTAACTGAAACACAGAGAGCAAAACTTCTTCTCAAGTCTCCAAAAGTCTAAACACATTTTCTGCTTTACACACATTTTGCATTTCAAAATGACACTTTTTAAATGGACTGAAAACAGTTCTCTGCATAAGACACAACAATCTGACATAAAGTCACATGTTTGCCATTTCAAAACACTGCCATTTAAAATTACACTACATGAGCTTATTGGCCAATTACATGTGCCACCTGGCCAAACACCTCAATGGTTAATTGTTAACACTTCAGGATACAATTAAGATATACGCACTATCAAAAGACCACAGGTGAGAACCTTTTTTTACAACAACAATGGAAGACATTACAGAGAGGAAGAGGAAGAGGGAGGATGAGAATAAGAGGGGGAGGAAGAGTGAGAGGTAGGGGTAGAGCAGGTAGAGAACTTCATAGCCAAAGAAGACAAACACTTTCAAATGAAATCAGAGCAACCTAAGTAGATCAGGTCATCAACCATAGGCTGACAATACGTGAGGCTGGACAGAGAGTGCAGCCAAACTTGAGTCGTTTTACTGTCGCCTCTGTCATCCAGACCTTTAGACTGGAGAACAGGTATGTAACCAACATTTCATGTAGTACACATGTAGTATACCCCATGTCATAGTCTATCAGTTGGGTGACACGTGTTTACTTAGTGTATGACATCAGCCATTTATGAACTGTAAAAGTTTCCTGTACAATGTACTCTACTGTGGGCAAAAATATTTAGCCTGCTTTGTCCATGCCTTATATATTTTTTTATTTTATTTTTTCTAAAGGACTGAGAGATGATGGAGGAAGGGGCCAAATATTCACCGGGGTACAAGAAGCTGGTTTTGAAAAATAATTAAATCAGATTACGAAAAATTCAAAGCCACATCATGCAAGACAACACTTTATTCAACAACATTCAACGAGTCAGTCTGTCCAAATTGGCTCGCATTCTCAAGCGAAACCAAATCAGAATGAAACAACTTTATAAGGTGTCATTTGAGAGAAACTCTCAAAGAAACAAAGAGCTCAGACAAGCATATGTGGATTTAAATACTATATTGACTGCAGTACACTACATGCAACATTGTTTCCCAGTGTAGTGGATAACACCATATTGACTGATTATTGTTCTTTGTTTTCAGGGAGTACTGGAAATGGATGCTTCTGCAATCCCACATGAGTTCATCTTTATAGATGAGGCTGGGTTCAACCTAGCAAAGACCAGAAGAAGGGGGAGAACGTCATTGGCCACAGAGCCATATATATGTTCCTGGCCAATGTGGTGGGAACGTCACAATGTGCGCTGCCATCTCCAGTATGCATGGTGTCCTCCACCATCATGCCAACCTTGGACCATACAACACAGCCCATATTCTTACATTTCTGGACAGACTTCACAACATTCTCATCCCACCAGAGTGTATGAATGATGCAGACCATCAAAGAAACCGGAACATTGGGGTATGGGACAATGTGAGCTTTCATCGTGCAGGCCCAGTCCTGGTTTGCTGACCACCCAAAATTTCTCGTGCAATACCTTCCACCATACTCACCAGTTCTGAACCCTATAGAAGAGTTCTTTTCAACATGGCGGTGAAAGGTATATAACCGGCAGCCCTTTGTGCACATGCCTTTTGTTCAGGCTATGGATGAGGCATGTGATGAGATTGATGTGGGTGCAATTCAGTGATGGATAAGGCACTCAAAGTGCTTCTTCCCTCGATGTCTGGCAAGGGAAGATATTGCCTGTGATGTTGATGAGGCATTGTGGCCAGACCCGACTGTGAGGTAAGATGCTGCCTAATTATTTTTTTTGCCTTTTTTACTGTAATGTATATTTTTATATATAATACTTTTTCAGTTTACTGAAGAATAGTTTTGTTCAGGCCTATGTAAATATATCTGCTGTGCATATGTTGCACTGAGTTGTTTACTGTAGTGAAAAAAAAATGTTGCAACAGCATGTGTGTGTATCTGCAAATATTTCTGTGCATGTGAACAATCTGATACATATTTTAGTATTATGGCAAAGCACTCTAAAGTTGGGGGTGCTTTTCATTATGCCCAACAGTGTGTAGTTGGTTGGGCAAAAATTTGGTAATATTAATTGTGTGCCATTTAATGCAAAAGATTGATTTTTATAATGATGTGTTGTTTCGGTTGCAGTGCTTCATTTTGCAGGATATATGAAGTATTTTGCAGTTTGGGTGTGTGGTTTTGTGAATTGTGTAAAGTATTTTGATAAAACCAGACTAGTTTGAAAAATTGTGTATTAGCAATTTGAAAAAAAATGTAATTTCACTCAGTTTAATGGCATTGTTCTCATAGACCATATCAACAATTAGGGTCTCTTGGTGTGTGGGGAGAACATACCTGTCCTCACACCCCCATGTAACAAATATGGCCGATCAGACACATAATTATTTTGCTTTTTTTCAACAAATGCATCAGCAAACACAGCGTCAGCTTCTCCCATCTAGAAAAGACTGGATGGTCAGTTGTAATCCGATTCCAAGGTATTTACGACACAAAGAATTGTGCTCAAAACCGGACACACAGAGACCTGGTCAAAACTTCTATACACTCATTGCTTAAATTGTTTTTAATGTAAACTTGTATTCTCTCTTTATGTGTAATCAGGCATTTTGCAACAAGTCTCTTGCTCATGTATTAATATTATGGTTGTAATACTTCTTTAATCAATGTTTAACTTCAAACAAGATCCTAGATAGTTCATGTCTGAAGTCCCTGCAAAGCTAATTTGGTGTACTGAATGATTGTTTACATTTCATGTTAATATGTGTGCAACGTATTAACATTTTAAGAAACTTAAACATTTCTGCATCAGTTTACAACTAGAATGCTATGCAAATCACCAGGTCCTGAAACAAAGACTATAAAACATGCCTCGGAGGAGTTAAACTTCTCATTGGTCAACTCAGCTCTAGAGGGTGGATACAAAACCATCCTTATAAAAGCTTGTGCCAAAAGCCACTGCCCAGAGCCAGAAAAAGAGGAAAAGGGGGAGGAGAAGAGGCCCAGAAGAGTGAACCACCGAGAGGACCGCCGGGAGACCCCAGACCCCCAGACCCAAAAAGGCGGGGACCCAGACCAAGAAAATGGGTTAATCGCAAGCTCAGACATTCTCATCTCCGATACTTTTCTTTCTTTCTTCCTGTCGAGAGTCTGCTTAGGTTTAGTACGCCGCAAAACCGCAAGTCCACACAATCAGCCAGTTTTGGTGCCTCAAACCTTGAAACGACAGACTCCACCCCACTCCAAGCTTCGCGAGGACAAAAGAACTGAACACCAGCTAACCACGTGCTCAACAGAGGGAGTTCTTCACATCAAAAAAGGAACGCAAGTAACACTTCCAGACTACCACTGAACTGGTGTAAACTAAATGTAACCCTAAAGAGACCGTAGAAGGGTTAAATTGATTATCTTTGGTTCGCTTGGTTTGGTCTTACAAAATCCGAGGTTTTTCCATCATTACTCTCTCAAACTTTTATTTTTCTTTCTTTACTCTTCTTTACACTTGTATGAATGTGTGTTTATGTTAGATGTTAGTTTCTGTTAGATTAGTCAATAAAGTCTCATTTTGTATAAAGAAAGGTGCCTGTGCACGTTTATGAATCTAATGTCTTAAACTTCGATCTTGCTACCCTGCTTAAACATAAATGGGTTTTTATTTTTATTTTTGATAGCAATAGCCGTAATTGAAGTCAACTGTCCATTTAAACAATACCTGGACGATTCGTTGGTTCAGATTTGAAGAGTCGATTGTTTTGAAGCCCCGTTCAAATGAATCTTCAATTCCCATTGAGCTAATTCGCTACACCCATGTGGCAGTCTTTCAATTCTACAAAAAGAGAACATGGAGTTACAAAAAATATACATGGAATACTAGGCCCACAAACAGTTAGACCAACCCTCAATTACAATACTACAGTACATTGGTACAGTGATGTAGTGAAACATATATTTACTTACAGTATACTGTGGTACAGTACATAGCGATGGTAAGTCCGGCCCATCCATAAAACCCCACAGGACCTCTAGATTGAAAAATTGTCAATGCAAGTGAAGATTTTTTAAAGAAACAGTGAGAAGATTACTTAGGAAATATAGTCCCAGAGTCTGGCAATCAGCAATTAAGCATATTCACTCAACATCTGTCTGCATCAAAATTTAAAGAGCTCCTGTTATACATTATAAAAGGTCATATTTTGGTTTTGGGGGTCTCCAACAACAGGCTGATATGCATGCAAGGTCAAAAACACTATCATTGTCTTATCATATTCATTTATTTTTACCTAACTATTACAACAACTCCCATATGATTTGTTCAGCGATTCATTTGTTCCCAAACCCCTCCTTTGGGTGAGGCTAATCTGCACTGATTGGTCCAATGACCCAGTCTAGTTGTGATTGGTCAACTGGGTTCAGTGCGAGATGGAGAGAAACGCCCAGCACGATTACGAAGTAGCGTTTTAGAGTATATGCGTGAGCCCAATGCAGGAATGCATTAAAGCAATGCAGTTAAACACCAGCATATTCCTCTATTTTTAAACACAACCCCAAGTAATAACAATGACACACATTCAGCATTAATCCACACAGTGGCAAAAGTTTAACTATTTTGAAAATTGATGCAGGTAAGAAACACCATGCAGGTAAGAAACAGCTTATCGTGGCCTTATCAACAAACAGCAGGAGATCGTGAGCACAAAATGCATTTAAATGGTAAAGGAAGAAGCACGTGTTGCGTTTTCAATGTGGTTTTGGATGCCATATGTGAACAGCTCCATAAAGATTTAACCTGAGAGGATGCATTACAAGCACTGATCTATAATAGATATGTGATTACAAGCCACATGGCGCGATTACAAATTACAACACACAATTAAATACATATTTTGCAAACTGCAGAAAACGAGGCAACCATTGTAATCACACTTCACATTGTGTAGGAAGGAGAAACACTTACAGGATCCGAAGGAAGAAGAAACAAACTGTCTATACAAATCGTGTAACAGTTACTGACAAAGTCCCATACATTAGTAGTCTTTGCTGCTCCTTCCTTTAATAACAAATGGCCAGCGAATCCCACACTGCAGAGTAAGTTATTGTATCAATCATCAGAAAAATTACAGGAACAAATACAGCACACGGTTGGCTATACTGTGGTGTTGTTGTTAAAACAAACTTTAACCCTTTATTCCCCACAGCTGTATGTCTCTCCATCTCTCAGTGATAGTAATTTTTGCGTCATGATCAATCCCATGATCCCTCACTCTCCGCTAGTGTCTGAAGGGAAAGGTGCATTCACTTTTTACCGGATCTGGCACCACATATTTGACAATGTCTTGTATCAACACTGATGCATACAGGCAAAGGATCCGAACAAAAGACAAATCATTTGTTTGACTAAATAGAATCAATAGTTTTAAACACGGTGCACTGTTAAGAATATTTCCAGAAATTGATCCAACATGTTCTAGGTGCCCCAGAGATGAGGCCACCATGGGCCATATGTTCGGTTCAGAATCAGAATCAGAAAGAGCTTTATTGCCAGGTATGTTCACACATACGAGGAATTTGCTTTCGTAACAGTCTTCTACAGTGCTTCTACAGTGCAACAGAATCACAAAGACAGGACAAAAAACAGATAATAAATATATTTCAAAAATAGAAGTAAGTAGTGAATGCAGATATGCAGGTTGACAGGTGTATGTACAGGTATATTACTATATACAGCGTTATATGTGCAGCTATTATGTGCAAACTGGCATGTAAAGTATGTTTTAAATAAGTGTATGTGTCTAAAGTGTATAGCAAGTAGTGATGTTTGTCACAATTACTATCCTAAAGTGTTCATAAGATGGATTGCCTGAGGGAAGAAACTGTTTCTGTGTCGGGCTGTTCTGGTGCACAGTGCTCTGTAGCGTCAACCAGAAGGTAAAAGTTCAAAGAGGCAGTGTGCTGGGTGTGAGGGGTCCAGAGTGATTTTGGCAGCCCTTCTGCTCGCTCTGGATAAGTACAGTTCTTGGAGAGTAGGGAGGGTTATACCAGTGATTCGCTCAGCAGTCCGAACTATTCGACGTAGTCTTCGGAGGTCTGATTGGGTAGCTGAGCTAAACCAGACAGTTATTGAAGTGCAGAGGACTGATTCAATGATGGAAGTGTAGAACTGTTTCAGCAGCTCCTTTGGAAGGTTGAACTTCCTCAGCTGACGAAGGAAGTACAGCCTTGGTTGAGCTTTTTTGACAATGGAGTCAATGTGAGTGTCCCACTTCAGGTCCTGAGAGATGGTGGTGCCCAGGAACCTGAATGACTCCACTGCTGCCACAATGCTGTCCATGATGCTCAGTGGGGGGAGAGCAGGGGGGGTTCTCCTGAAGTCCACTTTCATCTCCACTGTTTTGAGCGTGTTCAGCTCCAGGTTGTTGTGACTGCACCAGACAGCCAGCTCCTTAACCTCCTGTCTGTAAGCAGACTCATCACCGTCCTGAATGAGGCCGATAAGTGTGGTGTCGTCTGCAAACTTCAGGAGCTTGACAGAGGGTTCCTTTGAAGTGCAGTCATTCGTGTACAGGGAGAAGAGCAGAGGGGAGAGAACACACCCCTGGGGGGCGCCAGTGCTGATTGTGCGGATACTGGATGTGAATTTTCCCAGCTTTACCAGCTGCTGCCTGTCCGTTAGGAAGCTGTTGATCCACCGACAGACAGAGGTGGGCACGGAGAGCTGAGTTAATTTGGGCAGGAGAAGTTTTGGGATGATAGTGATAAAAGCCGAGCTGAAGTCAACAAACAAGATCCTCACATAGGTCCCTGGTCTGTCTAGGTGTTGCAGAACATAATGCAGTCCCATATTGACTGCATCATCCACAGACCTGTTTGCTCTGTAGGCAAACTGAAGAGAATCCAGTGAGGGTTTAGTGATGTTCTTCAGATGGGCCAGCACCAGTTTTTCAAAAGACTTCATGACCACAGATGTTAGCGCCACCGGTCTGTAGTCATTTAGTCCTGTAAGTTTTGGTTTCTTTGGGATGGGTATGATAGTGGAGCGTTTGAAGCAGGAGGGCTTCGTGTCCCTAGGATCATTTTCGTCTGCTGTGTTTAAGACTTTTTCTTATATATGTGAAAAGGAGATACAACCAGATCCAGTAATAGCAATATTTGGTGTAACACCTGAAAGCTTCGCACTATCACTATAATTGCATTAACTTAATCTTGTTTGTTGGCCCAAAGGCTTATACTTCTGCAGTGGAAGTCAACTAAACCACCAACACATACCAAATGGGTAGAAAGTGTCATGGCATATCTAAAGCTAGAAAAACTCAAATATTGTGCCCAAGGTTTAAATAATAGATTTATCAAAGTTTGGAGACCATTCCTGTCATATTTTGAGGACAGATTTTTTTTCCAAATACTTGAATTGTAAGCTTCCCAACCCAATTTTATGAGTTGCTGTGTTAAAATCACAGTTTGTTATGAATGTTAAACAGTTTTTGAAAAAAATCTATATAAAGACTTGGATACTACTACATAATGCAATTTAAAAAATGACTCACATGAATGAAAATCATCTTCACAATTTAACATCACAAAGGCCTTTGGATTAGACTGATGGAACATGGAGTCAATCTGATGAAATTTGTAGGAGGAGTTTGTTACAGTGTAAAACAAAGAATTTCCTGTTGCCAGCAGGTGACGCAACAAATAACTGGATATTTGTTTGTAAACATGTACAGGTCAGGACTCTTATCAAACGTGTGAGTTATAAGGCAGATTGGACAATTCATGCCTGAGTTATAACAACTTTCTGTATGTGGTGAAACATCAAAGTTTGTGAGGCGGACACGCCCTTCAACAAAAACTCTAGATCTCCGCAATTTAACATTGCCAAGGCCTTTAGATGACAATACCCAATTTTGGTGTTGACTTGATAAAATTCCTAGAAGGAGTTTGTTAAAGTACAACAACTGGAAATGGCAACAACTGCACTTTTTTTTCAAAGGAAGTTATAAAAATCCAACATCCTGTTCTGTTGGGTTTCGGGTTTTGCTCCAAGAGACTTTTTTTGTAGGTACTGGCATGTTTGATGTGTGTGACAATTGTTGTGTGTGTGACTGAATTGTAGCTCGCAGAGCACTTCGTTGAATTATTATAGGTGGCGCTGTCCCCACCCACATCTGAAACCCTTGTCAAACATACATTTTCACCACTTCTGATGTGTGTGCAAATTTTTGAAATGTTTAGACCCTCAAAAATGCGATTCATTCCGGAACGGAATAATAATAATAATAATAACAAATATAACTACAAGCAGCAATTAAGGGGCCAAGCAGTTCAGAGCCATAATGAGCAAAGCAGTCCAGAGGCAGAATGAGCAAAGCAGTCCAGAGGCAAAATGAGCAAAGCAGTCCAAAAGCAACAAGGTTAGTGAGTAGCATCAGGCCAAGTGAAACAATGAGTTTTTGAATGTGTTTCACTTAAAATATCAGAAAATCATGAAAACAATTAACATATGAATGATTTATTGGTTTATAACTTTTTACCAATTAGGTGGCAGAGTTACAAATTTGATGTGTTGTAGTCAGTGTTAGGTGACAGTGAAGTACCTAAAGTTTAGTGTCAGTATATTTAAGCATTGCAAAGAGACTCAGAAGCAGCTTGGCATTTTACCAGCATATTTGTCTGTGCTGTAGGTTTCACCTATTGACACGAAATTCACAACACTTGGTCAGCATGGTCTGACAATGATCCGAGTCAAATTTGGTGATATTTCCGCAAACGGTCTAGGAGAAGTTTGCAAAAGAATATATACAAATTATATATGGCAGACAGGAAGTTTTTCCAAATATGGTATATTTGGTATTAATGTTCTCTGCATGACCCAAGGAATAAGTTGAGTTAAATTTTACCATAATAAACATATGCATTCTAAAGTTATTAGCAAATTTATGATTCATTATTGATGGTTAATGAGCGGTTTCTAACTTGTGTTACCAAAATAACAGGTTTATAACCTGTTACCAAATTTATGTGTTGGGGTCATTGTGAGTTGCCAATTGTGATGTATGTTGCTTGTTTGACTCCAACCACTAGGTGGAGTATGGTACCACTGTGAATGTTCCCCTGAGGGCAGAACAAGAGGTTGTTGAAAAGAAACATAATAAAAACAGATAAAGCGTTTACAGGCAAACTAGTCTTCGTGTGCATTTTATGAAAGGTCCAACGACATTACATGGTGTCAGAAGTCAAAAATGGAGCAGTTAAAGCCTCTGAATAGTCTGAGCTTCGATGGAAATCTGGCAGAAAACTGGCGAACGTGGATTCAGAAGTTTGAGCTCTATCTGATCGCGACGGGCATCGCGGAGAAGAGTGAGAAAGTGAAATGTGCGACGTTCCTTCATGTTGCTGGAGATGAAGCTATAAAGGTGTTTAATACGATGGTTTTTGATGAAGATGTGGATGGATATGATGGGTTGAAAGAAATGTTCAGAGGCTACTGTGAGCCCCGGAAAAACATTACGTATCTGAGACACGTATTCTTTACCCCCATTCAAGGACCAAATGAAACGATTGATGCTTATGTGACGGACCTGAAG
>CAIGQW010054471.1:9334432-9348726 GCA_903798125.1 Danio choprae
GCAGAAATACGACAGGTACCACCAGAAATCAGAAAATATTGGACTTTCAGAGAGGAACTTACATGTGTTGATGGTCTACTTTTCAAGAACACACGACTTGTTGTTCCACACAGCCTGAGAGCAGACATGTTGGCGAGAGTCCATGAAGCTCATCTTGGAGTCGTCAAATGTAAAGAACAGGCAAGAGACATCATGTTTTGGCCTAACATGGCTAAGGAGATTGAAGAGGTTGTGTTAAAGTGTGCTGTTTGTAACACATTCAGGAGACGTAACACAAAAGAGCCGCTCATCTGTCATGATATTCCAGAGAGAGCCTGGGCCAAGGTTGGAATAGACCTGTTTCACTATGAGCAAAGTGATTATCTGCTGTGTGTGGACTACTACTCAAAGTATCCTGAAATTGCTAAACTCACTGGGATGACAAGCCGACAAGTAATAACAGCCCTTAAATCAATGTTTGCAAGACATGGAATTCCAGATGAAGTCATGTCTGACAATGGTCCACAATTTGGGAGTGCTGAGTTCAGGACATTTTCCAGAGAGATGGGAGTTTGTACACACCATTTCTAGCCCTGGCTACCCCCAGTCTAATGGACAAAGTGAGCGAGCAATTCAGACAGTAAAAAACTTACTGAAAAAAGCACAAGAGAGCCAGAGTGATCCTTATATTGCTTTATTAGAATATAGGAACTCACCTTTGGATGGAGTCCCCGGCCCAACTGCTCATGGGTCGAAGACTGAAAACCAGACTGCCAACATCAGCACAGCTTCTAAAGCCGCAGCTGTTTGATAAGGTGCACCACAGCATCAAAGAGAGACAGCTGAAACAGAAGCAGTACTTTGACCGAGGCGCAAAACGGCTACCACTGCTGATGGAAGGAGAGAAAGTAAGAGTAAGAGTCAAAGATAACTGGCAGCCAGCAGTTGTTGTGAGAGAACATAACAACCCCAGGTCAGTCATAATCCAGACAGAAGATGGAAACACCTACAGGAGAAATCGGCGACACCTGTTGAAAACCAGAGAACTGACCTTTCCACTTCAACGGTCTAAAGAAGTGGACGATTATGAACCGTTGACCAGCACAGCTATAGAGACAGACAGGATACTTGCACCATCACAAGTGCAAAACCCAGAGGAGTCGCCAATAAAAGGAATAGTGACACCAACTGTGAGCTGTGAGGAAACAGTTCACAGGTCAAGATTTGGCAGGCTGATTAGACCACCAAAACGTTATTCTCAGTGACTCTCATTGGTTATGTTGTAGAGTAGTTAGACAGTGTTTAGGAGTTATGTTGAGATCTCTACTGTCCCTTAGTTGTAAAGTAAGTTTTCAGATGGAAGTAGGAGTTTCACGTTTCAATTAATATAATATTAGAAAATATTAGTACTGTCAATAGTAAGTCAAAGTATTGAATGACTGGACTGTTAAGTCAGTAAAGAAAAAAAGAAAAAAAACTAAATATACATGTTGTGTTAGTTATGAAAAATATCTTAAGGGAAGAGATGTGATGTATGTTGCTTGTTTGACTCCAACCACTAGGTGGAGTATGGTACCACTGTGAATGTTCCCCTGAGGGCAGAACAAGAGGTTGTTGAAAAGAAACATAATAAAAACAGATAAAGCGTTTACAGGCAAACTGGTCTTCGTGTGCATTTTATGAAAGGTCCAACAACATTACACCAATGAAACACCTTAAGTTCAGTGTCAATATGTTTAAGCATTGCAGGGTCACAGCCTCAGATGCACTTTGACATTGCGGTTGCACATTTGTCAATGCCGTAAATGACAACCATTTTGCTAATTGATATGATTCCCATAACTTTTGGTCAGTATGGTCTGAAGATGATTAGAATGAAATTTGGTGAAAATTTAACCAATGGTGTAGAAGGAGTTTGCAAAAGAAAGTTCTTGAACAAAATCAATATGGCGGACAGGAACTTTGCCCAAATATGGAATATTTGATACTAATGTTCTCGACATGACCCAAGGAATAATTTGATATCAGTTTTACCAAAATAAACCTATGCAATCAAAATGTATTAGCCATTTTAGAAGATTCATTATTGATGGTTAGTTAAGGGTTTATAACGTGTGACTACTAGGTGGAATGTTATCAAATTTATGCATTGTGGTTATTGTGAGGTGCCAATGACACACACCTGAAGTGTCTTTATGTTTAAACATTGTAGAATTACAGCCTCAGATGATCTTTGACAACGTTCCAGCACATTTGTTGGACATTTGCACTAAAAAAAGTGTCACCTATTCTATAACTTCTTCTCGTGAAAATTGGAAAAACGGTCTTGGATGAGTTTGAAAAAATAGGTTTTAAATCAAAGACAAAATGGCAGACAGGAAGTTTAGATGATTTTTGCATATTTGGTATCAATGGTCTCGGCATGATCTAGTGAATATAACAAGACAAGTGTCAAGTCAATGATGAAAGTTTAGCAAAAGCTATTAGCATTTTTCAAAAATTGCTCATAACTTTTGGCCACAAGGCTCCAGAAGTTTATGAGTACTTTCAGGGCATGGTGTCGAAAATGCATACCATGTTTTGTAATGATATGTGAATATGTTTGCAAATATGGCATTTTTGTCAATAATCTAAATGGCCGGTGCCCAAACTGGCTGACCTGGGAAAATCAGAAATCATTCGACTTGGAATGCTCTGTCAAATGTAAAGAGACCATATTTATGAGTTTTGGACAAAGAGTTGAGAAGTTATAAACAATTTTTTTTGTATCACCTTACCACTAGGGGCAGTGCACCAAAACATCGCAGATATCGTCAGACCATGGTTGTCATAACACACACCAAGTTTGGTGTGAATATGTCAATGCATTATAGAGATATCGCTTCATATCCATTTTTGCAAGCACTATGTTAAATTTGTTCGCAAGTTAAACAAAAATGGCTTGTCTAATCAACTTGAATTCCATAACTTTTGGTCAGGATTGTCTATAGATCATGTGATTCAATTTTGGTGAAAATCGGACAAACGGCTAGGACAAATTCGATAAAATAGATTTTGCGAAATATTCAAAATTGCTGAAAAATTTTCATGATGTGAAATGACGTCATAGGGTGCATTTGAATTGGCTTGAACCAAATTTTGATTGTAGCCCATTCGGTTTAAAAGTTATAAAGATAAACTTAAGTGAAATTTTGGACAAGTGGTGGTGCTGGAGTGTTTGATTTTGAGACTTCATGTTTGCTCTGGTTAATGTTAAGACTGCCCTCTGTCATTGTGCCAAATTATACAACCTTCCTGCAGCTTTGCAGCTTGGTCTCTAATAATAATAATAAACGGAGCAATTCCAATAGGGCCTACGCACCAATGGTGTTCGGTCCCTAATGATAATAAACGGAACAATTCCAATAGGGCCTATGTACTGTTGGTGCTCGATCCCTAATAATAATAATAATGTCACAGTCACAGAAGGCAGAGACGAAGGATACGTTTACAAGGTGTTTATTAAAACACAAAGCAGTTCTTTGCACCGTAGTGCTAGCAGGCGAAACAAAGAGAACAGTCACTTCCCTTAAAGTCGAGTAAACAGATGACAGGTGTTAGCCTCGATGAGATGAGCGTTCATGGATGACTTGGCAGAAGATCAGGAAGAGCACACAGAGAGGACGACCATGAGAAGATGATACCAGCCGACGAGTGAACAGGATGGGTGAGTATATGTAGTGTGTGTGTGTGTGATGGCTGGAGCAGGTGAGTGTTGTTAGTGCACAGGTGAGTGTGATCAGTAATCAGGTGACTGAGTGCGGTGTGTAGTGGATGGAGAGTGTGAATGGTGATTGGGGCTAGAGGAACGTGCAGGGGGTGTGACAAATAAACGAAGCAATTCCGATAGGCCCTATGCACCATTGGTGCTCGCTCCCTAATTAATCATGGTATTATGTAGTGTGTGTTTTGCTAATTAATTAATTAATTTTAAATAAACCCTGTTTGACAGTCACCTGTATTATGTAAGCAGGATCGACAACAGGGAATTCTACATCAGCACAAATACATTACTCACTCAGACTGTTTATTGTTGTACATTGCTGATTTGCAATGAAATTCCTCCATAATGATGTTTTATAGCTAAATAAAAAATAAAGGCTACTATAAAGCATCTTTACACTTTTAGCAATTCTACAGTTTACTGTAGAGTAGCTCAACAAATATGATTTAACTCAGGGAATCATCTTTTTGCTTTCTAAGAACTTACATTTCAAAATGTCTGCATCCAGTTTTTACTCAATATAATGATGTATCATCTTCTCCTTCTTTTTGCCGTATGCTTTTTAGTGTCCTTCTGGGATAGATAAGTGCCCAACTGATGAGTACTCTGGAGTCTGGGCTGAAGCAGTAGGGCATCCGGAGATTTCTCGCTTACTCTTTCAAGATTACTGAAGTTTTAAACGTACTTCTTTTTTCACGTACAGGTTTTCTCCTATTATATTGTAAGCAAGTAGGCACATTTGAATGTAAATTAAGTATATGTATGGCCGAATCTCATGAGAATTAAAGTAATTCTTGGCTACTCTTTTTGAATATTTCGGATTCAAACATACTCAATCACTTGTCAACTGATTTTTGCCTACCTAATTGAAGAGAGGTATGTGGTTTTGAACAGAGCCAATGACAGTTCTGTACAGAAACTCCTGAAGCACCTCATTTATGAAGTCCTGGAAGACAAAAGGGGCATCAGTGGAACCAACAGATCAATCATTTCTTTCTAAAGTAACCCGACAGGAATATTTACTAAATCCACTATGCGATTAACACTATGTCGATTTAGGGGTTTCCCGCTGATTGACTGGATATTATAGGTCGGTTCCGGAGATGACATTGCTGGCTCAACTGGAGTCAAGAAAAATATATGTTAGGGGCAGTAAGAGTCACATTTGGGGTGAGAGGAGGCATATTTTCTTGAATAGGAATAACTGCACTCACCGTTGGACATGGAGTTCACGTGAGGCATGCTGCACAAAAATGCCATGCCATACCACAATAAAAGCACAGACACCAGTTCAGCGGACGTAGTCTTTCTGTCACAGACAGTCTTCCTGTGTCCAGTATCATGGGTTCAGAGGTTGGTTCTGGGGGGATGAATGGTGTTGGCTAGTGAAGGACTGCATTATTAAGGAAGTGGGGGAATCCACATATCAGGCTTTCATGCGGGACGAACAGCAAATGGAGAGTTGGATGAAGTTCTCCAGTCCATATGAATCATCATAGGCAGTGAGTTGCATTCTGAGATGAGGCCTGACGATATGTGGTCATCAGTGCATGATCCTCCCATAAACTGGTGGTTGTGTGCAAAATTTCAACTACTGTCATTGTACCCTTCTTTCAGTGGTATAACTGTTCACCAGTGAATGATTCTGCAGCAGCACAGCCAAACACCGCCCGAAAATGGTCCATATACAGTTTTATTGATTGCGTTACAGCACCTCTCTGATTTCTTAATGTCTCCGCCCATCGCATGGCTTCACCTGATAGAAGAGAGATTATGAAAGCAATTTTTGATGAATCATTAGGATACAATAGTGGTTACATTTTAAATACAAGTGAACATTGTAACAGGAATCAATTGCACTTCTCCACCACCCCAGAGTATGGTGCTGGTCTGGCCATGGGACTGGCATTGACGGCCAGTTTGGAAGCGGGATTGATGGCAGAAGTGCTCGGCGGTGGTGGTGGTGCTGGAGTTTGTGGATTCTGTAACACCTGCTTGAGTGTATCTGCCATAGCTTGGAATAGATCAGTGCTGCTCATCCTGTGATCTTTGGTCTGGCCTTCTTATCACAGAAAGAACATGATGCAGGTGAGTAATATAAACATAGTTTATTTACAGGATGGCAGAAATAAAAAGCAAGCTGGTAATATTGAGGCAGATAGTCTAGATGTGAAATGTAGATGAACATCAGAATCAGAATCAGAATGGGTTTTATTGCCAAGTGTGCTTACACACACAAGGAATTTGTTTTGGCTACAGAAGCTTCCAGTGTACATAAAGTGACAAGTGACAACACGAAATAAATATGAAAAAGACAAAAAAACAAAACAAACATTACACAGAAATGAAATCAGTCAAAAAGCTCTGGATGATGAATTGTATGTAGAGATTTGTTATAAATATACAGGTTATAAGGTGCTGTGTACAACTTTGTAGAGAAAGTATTGCACTGTAAATTGTTATAAGGTGCTGTGTACAAATGCGTAGAAAAAAGTATTGCACTTTAAATTGTTATAAGGTGCTGGGTACGAGTGCGTATGAGAAGGTATTGCATGTTTATTGCACAGTAGGGGAATATTTAACTGTTCATGAGGTAGAAATTTTCCTGTGTCTGAATGTTTTTGTGCTTGGTAATGCCGACCAGACGGTAACAGTTCAAACAGGAAGTGCGCTGGGTGTCAGGGGTCCAGAGTGATTTTGTAAGCCCTTTTTCTTACTAAGAAGTGTACAGTTCTAGAAGTGTAGGAAGGGTAGTGCCAGTGATTCGTTCAGCTGTCTATTCTATAGACTGCTTGCTGTAGTCTGCGGAGGTCGGTTTTGGCAGCTGAGCCGAACCAGACGGTGACTGAAGTGCAGAGGATGGATTGGATGACAGCTGAGTAGAACTGTACGAGCAGCTCCTGGGGCAGGTTAAACTTCCTCAGCTGGCGAAGGAAATACAGTCTTTTCTGGGCTTACTTCTCAATAAAGTCTATGTGAATATCCCCCTTCAGATCCTGAGAGATGGTGGTGCCCAGGAACCTGAATGACTCTACTGCAGCCACAGTGCTGTTCATGATGGTGAGTGGGGGGAGTGCAGGGCGGGTTTTCCTGAAGTCCACTATCATCTCCACCATTTTGAGTGTGTTCAGCTCCAGGTTATTGCATCTGCACCATAAAGCCAGCTGCTCCACCTCCTGTCTGTATGACTCGTCACTGTTCCGGATGAGGCCGATAACAGTAAACATCCGCAATCTTGTGTCATCCGCAAACTTCAGGAGCTTGATGGAGGGGTCTTTTGCAGTGCAGTCATTGGTGGTTAGGGAGAAGAGTAGTGGGGAGAGGACACATCCCTGGGGGGCGCCGGTGCTGATGGTGCGGCTGTCGGATGTGATTTTGCCCATTCTGACTAGCTGTTGTCTATCTGTCAGAAAGCCGGTGATCCATTGACAGACAGAGCTAGGAACAGAGAGCCGGGTCAGTTTGTACTCGAGCAATGATGGGACAATGCTGTTGAATCCTTGCGTAGTTTTCTGGTTTGTCTAGATGTTGTAGGGTATTATGCAGTCCCATGTTGACTGCATCATCCACAGACGGGTTTGCTCTATAAGCAAACTGCAGAGGGTCCAGTGATGTCCTTCAGATATGCTAGCACCAGTCTTTCAAATGACTTCATGGCCACAGATGTTAAGGCCACAGGTCTGTAGTCAACCAGGCAGTGGTCGGAGAGTCCTAGAGCTGCTCTGGCGACCGAGCAATATGCATCCTTTATTGTTGTGTAACAATGGTCCAAAATATTATTGTCTCTGGTGGGGCATGTAATATGCTGTTTAAATTTAGGCAGCTCATGTGTGAGTTTAGCCTGATTAAAGTCACTGAGAATGATAAAAACAGAGTCCAGGTGTTGTTGTTCTGTGTCTGTGATCAGATCATCCAGCTGTTGCAGTGCAGTACTCATGTGTGCTTGTGGTGGAATATAAACACCGATGAGAATGCACGAGGAAAACTCCCGCAGCGAGTGAATGGCTTACAGTTAATGAAAAGCACTTCCACATCAGGACAGCACATCTTCTTTAACACAGTTACATCCGTACACCACCTTCTGTTGATGTAAAAGCATATTCCACCGCCGCGTGTTTTGCCCATTGACGCCGTATCGCGATCCGCTCTGAACAGCTGAAAGTCTGGTATGTTAAGCGCGCTGTCCGAAATGGCTTCGTTCAGCCAGGTTTCCATGAAACACAGAGCAGCAGAGTTGGTAAAGTCCTTGTGAGCAGAAGTAGTTCATCCATTTTGTTAGGAAGAGAGCAGACATTTGCCAGATGGATGCAAGGCAGCGGCGTTCTAAAGCCGCGCTGTCTGAGACTGAGGAGCGCACCGGCTCGCTTCCCATGCCTGCGCGTCTTGTAGCGTTTCCACAGTGCCACTACAACAATGTTCCGCAAAACGCCAGAAACATCAAAAACCGGTTGGTGGTTAAATGGTGTGCACTGCCGAATGTTCAGCAGTTCGTCCCTGGTGTAACTGATGACCAACATAAAACAGGACAAACAAAAAAAAACATTAAGAAAGCTCCACGCCGAGGCAGCCGTCCGTGGCGCCATCTTATGACGACATGAACCAGGTAGGTGACTATTTCAGGCTTAGAGACTGGAGACGGGTACTATACACAGCGAACAGGACAATGACTAAGTCAATGCAAGGAAAGGCAAGTTAATTTATATAGCACATTTCATAGACAATGGTAATTCAAAGTGCTTTACATAACCATGAATAAAAGAAACAAGTATAAGCAAATAGAAACAACAAGGAATTTAAAAAATATTAAAAACAGATAAAAACAGATTAAATGAATGATTGGACGTAGCACAATTCTCATTCAGTAAAGGCACAGCTAAACAGATGTGTTTTAATTCTTGATTTAAATGTGCCTAATGTTGCATCTGATCATTTCTGGTAGTTGATTCCAGCAGTCGGGGATGTAGTAGCTGAAGGCGGTTTCACCCTGCTTTGACTGATCTCTTGGAATTTCTAATTTACTTGATCCTAATGATCTGAGTGACCTGTTAGGTTTGTATTCAGTGAGTATATCTGTAATGTATTGAGGTCCTAGGTCATTTAGTGATCTATAGACAAGTAATAATACTTTAAAATCTATTCTGAATGTAACTGGGAGCCAGTTTAAAGACCTAAGGACAGGTGTGATATGCTCTGATTTCCTGATTTTGGTCAGAATCCTGGCAGCAGCATTCTGGATGAGCTGTAACTGTCTTTTTGAGAAGACCAGTGAGGAGTCCATTACAGTAATCCACCCTGCTGGTGATAAAAGCATGAATAAATTTATCTAAGTCCTCAATGGAAACAAAGCATCTAATTCTTGCAATGTTTTGAGATGATAGTATGCTGATTTAGTTACTGCTTTGACATTACTACTAAAACTCAGATCTGACTCTAGAATCACACCAAGCATCCTTGGAAAAGAAGGCAGCATATTATGCTTCAAAATCTCTATGTACTTTTCAGCATTAATGGTGCCATCACAGATGTGCAAGTTACCTTTGCCAAGAGCACTGACACAACCCAATACAATGACAGACCCTGGCTTTTGGACTTGTATGGGTGTTTCCCAGCAATGGGGGGTTGTACTCTCAGGTCTTGGTTGGGGAAGAGCAACATATGCTATCCATAAGCCAGAGTTAATTAATGGTTCATTTCGCTGTTGCAACCCCTGATAAAACAGGAAATATGCATAAGTAAAGTGGGTGAGTGTTTCCTCTTTTGAACTGGGATTCTGTGTAAGGGCACCTGTGAGCCTCTAAAGTTTAATCAAAACACAGAGCAGACTGCTTGCAGGATCACTTCATTGTTTAAAGGCACCATTTATAATGAGGCAATAATGTCACATAAATATACTCAGTTTATATATAGTTCAGGGCCTCACAATGGCGCAGTGGGTAGCACGATCGCCTCACAGCAAGAAGGTCGCTGGTTCGAGCCTCGGCTGGGTCAGTTGGCATTTCTGTGTGGAGTTTGCATGTTCTCCCTGTGTTGGCGTGGGTTTCCTCCGGGTGCTCCGGTTTCTCCCACAAATCCAAAGACATGTGCTATAGGTGAATTGGGTAAGCTAAATTGTCCCTAGTGTATGTGTGTGAATGAGTGTGTGTGGATGTTTCCCAGTGATGGGTTGCAGCTGGAAGGGCATCCGCTGCGTAAAACATATGCTGGATAAGTTGGCAGTTCATTCCGCTGTGGCGACCCCAGATTAATAAAGGGACTAAGCCGAAATGAAAGACTATATATAATTCAAACTAAAGCTTCATTAAATTGTGTAAATGTAAAAATAAAAAATAATAATATATAAATGTGTTGAAAATAAAATCTTAACTAAAACAACCAAAACCATAAATGAAACTAAAGATAAGCTGAAATGTATTGCAAATTTGAAAATTACATTGACATTAAAACTAACGTAAAATGCAAAGATAAAAAAAAAATGTTTTATTATAATGGCAATAGCAGTATAGCGTATATATCATAGCAGACTTTGAGTCTCAATAGAGTTTGCTTAGAGAGTAAATGTTCAGAGGGATCAATGACAAAATTCTTGCAAAAAAACAAACTGCTGATACAGATCATTGCTGCATACACTGGGTTATGAACATAGAAGCAAATAACTGTCTATCTATATGCTCCATAATGGCCAAGTCATTCATGTGTGTCTAACAGCATCCACATCAATGTATACCTAAAAAATTACTCTTCTATTAAGAAAAGAAGCTCTTAGATTCTATAAGTCACACCTGATAATACCTCTTCATTGTCTTGTTTTTTACTCTTTTAGTCTGCCTTTACTCTTTCCACCCTCATTCCGACGCAGAGAGCATCTGGAATCAATTGCTTCAAAAAGTCACCCAAAGTCATAAAGCTTTTGAAGCACTGTGGAACACGGAGTTGTAGCATAAAAAAGAAAGAAAAAAAGCTGGCAAAATTGGCTGCCAAAAGATACAGTCATTAACCAATATGAAAAATATGGAGGATTTTTTCCCTATCAATACTACCAGGACCATATCTAAAACTACACTGAATAAATTTGAGTGTTCCAAATAAAAACATTTAAAATAAGGCAAATTAAGATGTGCAGTATTTAGGCTGCATTTACACTGCAACCCTGATGGTCAGTGACTGCATCTGATTTTTTACCACCTGCTTACAGTATGGGATAGTTCAAAATGACCACTACCACTGCTGCAAGACAAAGGGATTACTAAAATGTGTTTTAGGTGTAACAGCCATTTACGACACTGCCGCCAGGGGGGCACAAAGTGACAGAATGCGAGCGGACTGAAAATGGCCCTAAATAAACTGCTACTTGTAAATAAAGATAAAATAACAAAACAAAGCATTATAATTCCTGCATAAATCATTATTAACTTGTTAACAAGCTTTATTATCATTATAAACTTAAGTAGAATGAGTATTAAATTTGGAAATCAAAACAAAATAAATAAGACAACTAAAATAATATTCATTCATTCATTCATTTTCTTTTCGGCTTAGTCCCTTTATTATTCTGGGGTCGCCACAGCGGAATGAACCGCCAACTTATCCAGCATATGTATTACGCAGCGGATGCCCTTCCAGCCGCAACCCATCTCTGGGAAACATCCATACACACTCACTCATTCACACACACACACACATACACTACGGACAATTTAGCTTACCCAATTCACCTATACCGCATGTCTTTGGAATTGTGGGGGAAACCGGAGCACCCGGAGGAAACCCACGCAAACACGGGGAGAACATGCAAACTCCACACAGAAATGCCAACTGACCCAGCCGGGGCTCGAACCAGCGACCTTCTTGCTGTGAGGCGATTGTGCTACCCACTCCGCCACCGTGCTGCCACTAAAATAATAATACAATCATAAATAAATAAATAAATAAATAAAGCAGTGTGTTGAAAATGAAAAAAACATTTTAAGAAAAAAAAAATGAAAGCCTTCCATCCACACTACCCTGGAGTTTCGACCTCGAAAAACAGAGTTTTGAAAATACTGAAGGAGGCTGTTTTCATTCAGACTTCGCAAGTTTGATAGGGAGAACAAACTCGATCCAGAGGATGTGAGGACACATCAGGTAAATCTTCGAATAAAAACAGTGTACTTAGTAACGTCATTCCGTCACCCTGGCTACATTGTTTCATTATCTTAACAAAATAAATGATCTTATCTAAAATGAAAACATGAAGACTGCAATTTTCTTGAAGCCCTGACAACATTTGGTTTCCAGTTTATAACAGCACATTCAGCATGCAACCCTTGCTGGAGCTACCAAATATCACCTGATTTAGGGACCGTGTCCCATGGTTGGGTCCTAATTTCAGTTTTTGTGCAAAAAGTAAATTATTGTAATGGTTATTTTTTCCTTATTACAAGTTTTGTTTCTCTTTTTATGCATGGCACTAATTATCAATATACAGGTTTAGTGCAATAACACATCCTTAAGTTTAAAATGTCTTGGTTTTTGATTTACTTTTAAACTGAAAAACTCAGAGTTCCTGTGGGGACGAAAGTAACACTGTTATTTATATCTAATGTCTTTTATGCTAATAGACAAAACTTATTTTTCACATACACATTAGAGTTTTCAGTGTTTTGATTCATACGTTTTATAAAATTAATGCACATTGCCAATAATAATAATAATAAAGAATATTCAAAAACTTGAGAACTAACATTTTGCATTAATGGGTTGCTTTTGAAACAAAAATTCCGCTTATTTTGCAAAAATAAAGAACAAATTATGTTTGCCGTGAACATTAACAAGGTCATAGTGAGAAATATTTAAAAGCGCAGTGGGTAGCACGATCGCCTCACAGCAAGAAGGTCGCTGGTTCGAGCTCCGGCTGGGTCAGTTGGCGTTTCAGTGTGGAGTTTGCATGTTCTCCCCGTGTTGGCGTGGGTTTCCTCTGGGTGCTCCGGTTTCCCCCACAAGTCCAAAGACATGTGGTACAGGTGAATTGGGTAAGCTAAATTGTCCATAGTGTATAAGTGTGAATGAGCATGCATGGATGTTTCCCAGTGATGGGTTGCAGCTGGAAGGGCATCTGCTGCGTAAAACATATGCTGGATAAGTTGGTGGTTCATTCCGCTATGGCGACCCTAGATTAATAAAGGGACTAAGCCGAAAAGAAAATGAATGAAGATTAAGCCATTAAATCTAGCAAATATTGTTGTGTTACTTTTGACCCACCCGTGTGTTACTGTCGTCCCTACTGACAGGGTCAAGAGTAAAATTATTTTGAAGTTGTTCTACATTTGTTCAAAATAGCACCCGCTATTGATAGACCACACTTATGAGTTAGTAACCACAGCAAAAGTACATTTCTATCTAAAACATTTATATAAAAAAAAAAAATAATAATAATTCATCCCTGTTCTCCCCTATATAATAAAGATTATCAAATAAAATGCATGGTGAAATACAAAATACACTTTCTCTTTTGCTGAATACAAGTTTTAATAATCATCAACAATGGTCACTCAAAGTACAATAAGTCTATAAAATATAGGAAATAAAGGCAAGCCATCAGTCAAATGTGCAGCAGAATCATTGTGGTTACATAAATTATAACTTATTTTTGCGCTCAGCCAAAAACAAGTTGTCACAGTCACACAAGGAAGAGATGACAGGTATTAGTGCTCAGAGTGTTTATTAAAACACAAAGGATATCTTCGCACAGTGTGCGAGTGGCAATACGAGAGTACACGGTCTTAGGGTGAAACAAATAGTCACTTCCCTTCGGTGTCGCGCAAACTGGTCACAGAAGTTAGCCTCGATGGTGTGTAGATGAGCAGATGAGTATATAGGAGAATCAGGAAGAGCACAAGGAAGAGACAACGATTCCGATGAGTGAACGTGTGGAGTGGGCTTATGAAATGCGTGGGTGATTGCAGGAGCAGGTGAGTGTGAAACATGTGCAGGTGAGTGTGATTAGTATTCTGGTGATTGTGCTCAGTGTGTGGTGGATGGTGATTGTGACTGATGACTTGGGCTGATGGACTGTGCAGAGGGTGTGACATTATGTGAGAACAATTAAATATATTTAATTATTTGTTTGGCCTCACGGTGGTGCAGTGGGTAGCACAGTCACCTCACATCAAGAAGGTCGCTGGTTTGAGCCTCAGCTGGGTCAGTTGTCATTTCTGTGTGGAGTTTGCATGTTCTCGCCGTATTTGCATGGGTTTCCTCCGCGTGCTTCAGTTTCCCCCACAAGTCCAAAGACATGCGGTATAGGTGAATTGAGTAAGCTAAATTGTCCGTAGTGTATGTGTGTGAATGAGTGTGTGTGTGGATGTTTCCCAGTGATGGGTTGCAGCTGGAAGGGCATCCGCTGCGTAAAACATATGCTGGATAAGTTGGCGGTTCATTCCGCTGTGACGACTCCAGATTAATAAAGGGACTAAGCCAAAAAGAAAATGAATGAATGAATAATTATTTGTTATTTTAAAGTGATAGGACTATAAGAGAGCCAATAAATAAGCTGTTTTCTTTGTTGATATATATA
>CAIGQW010054471.1:9353726-9434085 GCA_903798125.1 Danio choprae
TATATATATATATATATATATATATATATATATATATATATATATGTATATGTATGTATATGTATATGTATATATATGTATATGTATATGTATATATATGTATATATATGTATATGTATATATATATGTATATGTTTTTCATTCATTTTCGTTAAGCTTAGTACCTTATTAATCAGGGGGTCGCCACAGCAGATTAAACTGCCAACTATTTCAGCATATGTTTTATGCAGTGGATGCCCTTCTGGCTGCAACCTGGTACTGGGAAATAATTCTGACTTCAAATGTATATATCTAAATACACAAGTATTTAGTTAAAATTATTTTAAGTGAATTCCCAAATCATAACTTATACATTTTCATAAGTTCAAAGCAATCAATAAAGCAGGTGTAGCCTATAGAGTATATTGCCATACTTTGACAACATTAATAATACAACTTAATTATGACAACTTAATTATACAATTGGAAACCCTGCAGAACTTTGACCAACTCCAGGGTTGTTTTGTAGATCAAAAGACCCAAACCCAGACTTTGAATGAATTTGTCTGCGCTTAAGTATTTTGGATTATTGCATATTATCTAAATCGACTGGAATATTTTATTTATTTTAAAATATTCTGTATGGTCAAAACCGAAGGAAGTCATTTCAGCATTATAATGACAACAGTGCATGCATATCACATTATATCCTGCAGTGAAACAAATTAGACAAGACATTTAAAAAGGTTACACTGTGCATGGTGTGTAAATAATGAAAATATTTATTAGTTCAGAATGAGAGACATTTGATTAGCTTTTAATTAAATGCATCTTGTCCGGTGTTGTTTGTAACGAATACCATTACAATCTGTACATAATTTAATTATTTGTTTGCATATTTTCAGATTTGTATCATATTCTGAAAATTAAAATGATTAAAAACTAAATTATTTAAAAATCGAATCTTGTTGTTTGTTTACCTTAACGCAATTTTATAGGGCACTATAAAGGCTAATGGGTAATTTAATATTTTTATTTGCTTAATATTTGTAGCCTATGGGCTATACGTCTCACCATGTATTGTAGACATCTTTTCTAAAACATATAATGGAAAAGCATTTTTAAAAGCATTACTGAGGAAACCAAAAGACCAAACAAAATGATATTTTAATTGAACACAACACGTTACATACAGTGCCTGTGATGACTTTATGATACATTTTTAGTTTGAATAGGCTACCAGTATATTAAAATATATTAAAAACTAAATCCTTATAATGTACATAAAACCAAATATGGTTTTGCTAAAGATGAATAGCTGGACTTGTAACACTTGTCTTTAATCAAATAAAATAAAATAAAATAAAATAAAAATTCATTCAATTCTCTAGTCTTTGAGTTCAGATTTCATCATGGAATAAATCAATAATCCCTTTTCAAATATGTCGTATATTGAATCCGACAATCCTCAGTAATATGTCCATACAATAAACACAAATACAAACACCATTCATAAATTAACACAAATACCTTAATGATAAATTCCAATGTCTGAGTGCATGTGTGGGTGCATGTGTGTAAGTAAAGTCTAAAGTTTGTGGATGTATGTGTGTGTGCAAAATGGATCAATCTCCCCTACAGGTTTAAGTCAGATTAAAATGTCCCGTTCAGTTGCTTCACGTGTAGTAAGAGGTTCTGCTTCTGGAGCCAGATGTTTTTAAAAAGAAAAGATGATTTCTAAAAGAAAAAGCGAGAAAGAAAGTCAGCATTTTAGTTTGTAAAAATTTAATTTTTTGAACTGGGGAGGTTAGCTATTGTCCAAGGGAAAGTCTGTTTGATGAACAGTGGATGTTGTGGCAAGGGTGATCCTGGAATGTTTCTGGTGGAGTCTGGAGAAGATTCAGCTGGGGGCGTGGCTTTTCTTTGCTGTTTTATTTGACTGTCTGGGTTGCTCTAATTCTGGCAGAAAGATGGTGGGTTGATGATGGCGTGGGCTGGTGGTCCTGAAAGTTCCTCTTGAAGACAGAGTAGGTGAAGTGATGATGGAGTAGAGTTTTAACCCCTTAGTGATCTTGAATATTTGTTTAAAATGCAAATGTGTCTACCACAGAGTCAACAGATGAAACATTACTCCATTCATCGAAAACGTCCTCCTCTGATTCATCACTGTCAAGTGGGACGTTTGTTGCTCTATTTCTTTGCCATTTTCACTTCCAACCAACTTGCGAATGTAAACTCTCTAAACTCTCTAAAAAACAATATCATTATTTAATCAATACTTTAACATGCTTAGTGAAACTGTGTGAAAGGTATGTTTAACTCTGGGCTTTTTGTCCATGTTTAAATAGCATTACTCTTGGAATCTTCACATGATTAATATCACAAACATATGTGGCCAAAGTAATTTGCAAAGTCATTGCAACTGGGTTGATCCATTAACGTCTAAGAGAGGGTGGGACTGTCTTCCATCCTGGGAGCTCCTTGGATGTTGATGACTCTTGTCACTCAACTATTGGTTTTAATGACATATCAATCCACAGGGCAAAGTTCGGCGACCATTTGGATGACACAATATCATTATTAATGTTTACATCTGAAAGACGCTACACTAGCGAACACCGGCAACTAGTTTGAAACGATAGCAGTGCATTCCATGGATGTTTTTCGACGTATAAGTGTGTGTAGACTAAATATTCTACTGAATTGGATTGCATGGACTTTTGCAGTGTAAATACTCCATGTTGTTGAGGCATTATGGATCTGTGGACAGACGGGAAGTGTAAATGGCAATTTTCTTCGGTTGTTATTTCTTTGGTTGTTGGCAGTTTGACAAAGGACACTAATTGCGTCAACTGTCTTCGCTTTCAAAGATATGATGTGTTTAGTCTTTGTTGGGGAGTCGTTATATTTTGCGAGGTTTCCCCTTAAAGCATGCTATGTACCGCTATGGTACATTGGAATGACGAGGGCTAGAAGTTAGGCTTTTTCGCAACGGCTTGGAGCTTGAATACCGACGTCTGAGAGATTCTGGGGGAGTTCGTGGACTGTGATCTTGCTGACGATTTGGTTTGAAGGCATGGCGGATATGTAGGATGAGGCTGGGGAAGGAATGTGGTGGTTTTGGGTGAATGGAAAAGAGATCTTTGATGGCGTTGTGGTTAAATTGTGAAAAAGCAGGTGGGCCAGCTGTCTCTGGCTTTCTTTAGTTACACTGAATATTTTGATGAAACTCTTAACCAGCTAATGTTGATTTTGTTGTAAAGCATTTTATTTTTAAAGAGCTTTTTACCCAGAAAACATAGTTTCAAGTCTGTGACACTTCTGTAAATAAGTAAGTAAATAAATAAATAATGGATGTTAGACGCAGAATGATACATGTGAAGCAACGACAAAGGATATTTTGAAGCAAATTTTTGATAGAATGGCATGCCTTGAGAATTTTTATGGAGAAAATGTAAAACGCAACCTGCGTGAGCTGCTAAATCATGATTATGCTCATTCTGTCTATGGATCCACAGTCTCACGCCCCTCATCAACAAGGTCTACAGTTACATTTATTGTAGACAAGCAGGCAGATGCAGCAGCTGAATTAGCAGCCAAAGAAGCAGAATCCTCCATGATACAAGAGATTAAAGCTCAAAAGTTTAAACTGGAAAAACTAAGGGAAGAAAAGAATTTTAAAGCAGGATCCCAAAGATCTCAAAGAGCCAGACTGCAAGTTTGGCAGTTTGACAAGGGACCCTAATTCTACAGTGAATATTTTGATGATACTCTTAACCAGCTATTGTTGATTTTGTTTTAAAGCATTTTATTTTTTAAAGAGCTTTTTACCCAGAAAACATAGTTTCAAGTCTGTGACACTTCTATAAATAAATAAGTAAATAAATAAATAATGGATGTTAGACGCAGAATGATACATGTGAAGCAACGACAAAGGATATTTTGAAGCCAATTTTTGATAGAATGCCATGCCTTGAGAATTTTGATGAAGAAAATGTAAAATGCAACCTGCGTGAGCTGCTAAATCATGATTATGCTCATTCTGTCTATGGATCCACAGTCTCACGCCCCTCATCAACAAGGTCTACCATTACATTTATAGCCAAGCGGGCAGATGCAGCAGCTGAATTAGCAGCCAAAGAAGCAGAATCTTCCAGGATACAAGAAATTAAAGCTCAAAAGTTTGAACTGGAAAAACTAAGGGCAGAAAAGAATTTTAAAGCAGGATCCCAAAGATCTCAAAGAGCCAGACTGCAAGCCTATGTCCAAGAAATGTCCCACGGTGCCAGTATTCATTCTTCAGACTCAAATAGATGGGAAAGGCAGGATGTGAGCAATACAGTGCAGCAGCAGGTGGTACCATTTCCCATCCATTGTCCTACTAACACCACTGCAATGCATCCCACTATCAATGTAGCTACATCCTCACCTTTAAAATCTGATATATGAAGAGTTCAGATGCAAAAGCCGCTAACAGTTACTTCTGCCAAAAATTAGACAATGACACTGAGCGAATGCTTTAGGCACATAGTACACATTCAACAAATATTTTTTAAAGTGTAGCATGCATTCATACCGTTTTTTTGTGACGTGACGTTACTTTGAATGAGTCTGATTAAAGAGCAACTCCATTTCACGAAAGACAAAGTTAAACGAGATGCTGTTCTTATATCCTACATGGATGCTATGAGGATAAACAGAAGGGACAAAAAAAACAATGTTACAATCAAGACCTTGAGTATGGTGAGACATTGCACAGATGTTTTGCTCTGTTCTACTTGATTATACAATACACCAAACCAGTGGCGCCTGCAGCCGTACGGCCGTACCGTTTTTTGTCGTTTTTTGGCCGTACCTAAACTAAACTAAAGCAGCTAAACCTAATTGAGACATTTGCCAAAGGGCCTAAAACTAATGAGACAAATATTGCTCCCCAACACTGGGTGCAGATCTGAGCTGGGGGAACTCCAGGCCCAACCTGTGTCTCTTTCATCGGATGATTCAGATCCAGCTGCCAGCTGCTCAGCCTCCTCGCATGGAACCACTACCATTCAACAACAACAATAAATGACGTAGCAGATATTGGCACATTTAAAATAGATGAGCTTAAATCGGCTACTGATTGCCTTAAAGTCGCTGCACTGCAAAGTAGATTCATACTGGGTTGCTTCATCAAGTTCTATTTTTGGGAAACTAAGAAAAATCCCTGATGAGTTTTTTAATGAAGCATTATATTTAACACTGAAATACAGCATATCACAAGATGGTCTCTTTTGTGTGGCTCATGTACTATTCTCCTCTGGTGAGGACAAAGCCACTAAGTGACTGGAGTAACATGAAAAATATGCCATGAAGCACTTATCCACTCCAGCACATCGGATCGCTCAGTTACATGCAGCAGATTTTTTTACATGTGTGTACAGGAAAGATGCATTCAATTTGTACAGCATTAGATCGTTACCACCAAGAAACAGAACGCAATAAGTAAGGTGTTAAAGCAATAATTGATTTAATTGCAATTTGCAGACAGTAAAATGTACCTCTCAGAGGTCATACAGACAAATGCAGCAATTTCCATGCATTTCTTAACTTCAGTGCATATGGTGATGTAACCTTAAAACAGTTTTTGCAGCTTGCACCTTCAAACGCAAATTATTGTTTGCATCAAATACAAAACTAAATAATTGAGTTGTGTGGGAAACAGATTAAGTTACAGTTATTGAGAAATGCAAACAAGCCCAGTTGTTCTCTCTGTTGTCGGATGAAACGGCTAACATCAGTAATTCAGAACAAATCTCGTTACTAGTCCGTTATGTGGGCTGTGACTCTGGCAACTTTTCTGTTCAAGAGGACTTTTTGTGCTTCGTTTCCACTGCTGATACCACTGTTAAGACACTAACAAAATCACTGCTGGAGAAGCTAGAAATAACAATAGTGCAATATGGTGGGACAGGGTATGATGGGGCTGGGAACGTAAGTGGCAAGTTGCGAGGTATTCTAGTCCACATTAAACAGCTGTATCCGGCTGCCACTTATGTGAATTGCAGAAACCATTCTCTTAATTTGTCAAAAGTGCACTCAACCTGCATCCCTTTGGTTCGAAATACATTAAATGCTGTACATGACATTATGTCTTTCATAACAGCTTCACCAAAACGGCTGCAAACCTTTTTAGATGAAAGCAGCACTAAACAGCATTTCAAAAAGTTTTCAGGCGCTGGTCTCAGCACAATGTGGGCATTAGCACTGTCATCCAAAACTATGAGCACATCTATGTGACAATGGATCAACTGAAGACTGAGGGGGACCCCATGACCTGCAATACAGTGGTGTCTCAAGGCAGAGCAATGGAATCATTCGATTTCATTATCAGCATTATTGTGATTCAGGGATTACTACAATATCTGATGCCTCTTAGCAACAGTTTGCAAAACCCAACTTGTGATCTACCGAGTGCTGCTAGACATGCCAGTGCGTTAGTGACGCAATCTGTTTCTTCCCTTCATAGATCACCTCGCATCTGAAGTGAAAGACTTTGCCTGGCACTTCCATGATTGAAAGGCCAGTATTTGCTGCCGGACAAACGGTCAGAATTATCAGAAGCAGTGTGGCATGAGATAAAAAATGAATACGGAACACTGATGTCCAATCTAGATAGTGCTGTTGTTGAACTAGAGCTGTGGCAATTTAATGATATAACACTCAACAGCTGTGACATTTGTGAAGTTTTAAAGAACACGGCGAAATTTTTCCCAAATTTACATTGTATACTGAAAGTCCTCCTAACTATGCCAGTGTGCACGACCTCTGAAGAGTCATCTTTCAGCATATTGAGGTGCCTGAAGACTTTTTATGTAACACGATGACACACAATGAGGAAGTGCTTAAACAGTTCGATATGACCGGGCGGAGGAGGTTAAACTTTAAAGGTAAGGTAAGGTTTTTAGGTAATGAAGGTTTTCCTATATTAATTGTTCATGAATATTTTTTGTCACAGAACACAAATTTATTTTGTATTCTCACAGTTCGTATGTGGGGTGGGTGAGTGTGTATGTTTGTTTGTTTGGTTGGTTGGTTGGTTGAAAGGGGGGGGGGACACAATTGTGTTTTTACACTGAATATTTTGCACTTTTCCTATATACATACTTGATTATACACTACATTTCAATCTAGCTTTGTTTACAATGTTTGCAATATTTACATTGTTCTACTTACATTAAATTAAAATCCTAAATATCAGAAATTACAATAGATTGTTAAGATTTATCTAATTTCAATTTTAATGTTATTGACTTATTGCACTTACTTGACAGATTTTAATAATTAATTTTCCTTCAGCTTAGTCAGTTGATTAATCAGGGGTCGCCACAGCGAAATGATCTTTTCACTTGACAGATTTATGTATTTTTAATTTTAGGTGGTTTGTGTAATGTGTTTTATGTTTAGTAAAATAATTGCTAATTGCATCTTTAGTTATCTAATCACATCTTTAGTGATTTTCAACTAATTACAATGTCTTGTCTCAATACGTGGATTTAGAGGTTTTTGCAAAAAGAAAAAAGCACAAGTGGATTTAGCTGGTTTTGACACGAAAAAAAATCTACCTAAAAAACCCCCAAAGTGACAGTTTTGAAAAAAAAAATTTATTTACCAACTAATAACTTTATCATTACTTTTAAAATGAAACTGTTGAACCTAATCATATGAGCCTGATAGAAAATGCTCACAAGAAAAGAGGTCTGATGGATTTAAAGGGTTTTGCATCTGAACTTATCTGACCGTATCTTGTCTCGCTCAAGCTGTTTAAGATAGAATTGCCTTGAACAGGCTGCCTACAACTGAACCATCTGTGTTCAATGGGCAATCCAGTTCATTGAGTGAAAAGCTGCATTTGTGTCGCTCATCAATGGACTGGCTATTTATTCTGCTGATAAGCTGCACTATTTAAAAGGTATGTTCGTATGCATAAGTCTCTTGATGGAATATTCTATATGAATGATGATGAGGCTTATAATGATGGATGGAACAAGCTGAACCAACAGTATGGACAGCCATTTATTATACAGAAGACATTTAGGGTATAGCCAAATAGCCTAAGATTTAAGCTAAGGATGCTGAAGGTTTAAGAGAGTTCTCTGACTTCTTAAATGCCTGCCATCAAGCTATACCCAATGTAAAACGGCTTGGAATACTGAATGCTTGTGATGAAAATCAGAAACTTGTACACAAATTACCATATTGGGCAGCATCCTGGTGGAATAGCCAGGTCACACAGACACTGATTAATTCTCAAGACTTTCCCAAGTTTATAGATTTTGTCACCTTTATGACGATGGAAGCAGAGATTACTAATAATCCCGTCCCCCCCATTCAACATTTTTCATGCCTCTGACTCTACTTCAGAAAGACTGAACCTTAAGGACAGTAAAAGGAACAGGGCTAACGTTCTACATACACAAACAATTACAGATAATAATCAAAGGGATGAAAATTAATAAAAGCCCATTAAAGATTATTCAAGGGTGTGTTTTTTTCTGCAAAAACAACAAGCATAAGATTCAGTCCTAAATTTGCGACAAAATCATTAGAATATGTGAAGGAAAACAAACTCTGCTATGGCTGCATAAAATTAGGCCACAATGATAAAGATTGTCATAATTGTTTATCCTTTGACACCTGTGGAGGTAGACATCCAATGTGTCTACTTGAAGAAAACTATACAAAGAGGGTTTACTTTGCAACAGTCTTAAATCAAGGTGACACAGAGACAACTTCTGTTACATCTCACAAAGTATAGAATGACGAGTCATTCACCAATACATCAATGATTGTGCCAGTCTGGGTATCAACTGAAAGTAATGCTGGCTCTGAAAATCTTGTTTGTTCTCTACTTGACACCCAGAGTGATACTGTGTTTATAGACAAAGAGCTGAGCAATAAGCTTTAAGCTGATGGTCATCCTGTGAGACTCCATTGGGGCCTCACAGTGGCGCAGTGGGTAGCACGTTCGCCTCACAGCAAGAAGGTCGCTGATCGCTGGTTCGAGCCTCGGCTGGGTCAGTTGGCGTTTCTGTGTGGAGTTTGCATGTTCTCCCTGTGTTGCCGTGGGTTTCCTCCGGGTGCTCCGGTTTCCCCCACAAGTCCAAAGACATGCGGTACAGGTGAATTGGGTAAGCTAAATTGTCCGTAGTGTATGAGTATGAATGGGTGTGTATGGATGTTTCCCAGACATGGGTTGCAGCTGGAAGGGCATCCGCTGCGTAAAACATATGCTGGATAAGTTGGCGGTTCATTCCGCTGTGGCGACCCCAGATTAATAAAGGGACTAAGCCGAAATGAAAATGAATGAATGAATGAATGAACTTCTCCATTGTCATGTGCCTGCCTACCGCCAATACCAAGGACTCCATTCCATTGAACTGTACTCGCATCCCTACGTATGACACATCACAACAATGGAAGAATCTCTCTACAGTAGTGGATACAATTCCACCTCTGCTGGATTGTGAGATTGGTCTCCTGAGAGGTTACAGTAGTACAAAGGCTTTGGCACCAAAAAAAGTGATTTTAGGAGGAGATAATGAACAGTATGCAGTCAATACTGACCTAGAATGAAGCAATGTTGGATGCCTGTCTTCTCATCCTCAATCACAAAGTTTTAACACCATCTGTCATCGAGTCAGCACTAAAAATCTTCCACCAGTGACCCCATCGAATGCTATTAAAGTATTGGGGTCTGACTTCAAAGATGCTGGCGAAGACAGTGAAACTGGGTCACAGGATGACATTCTCTTCTTGACTAAACTGCAGCAAGGCATAAAGAAGAACAACCATGGCCATTAAGAGATGCCTCTTCCATTCAAAGAGAGACCTCACTTGCCTAACAATAAGCAGCTTGCCATTATAAGCCTCAGCCATCTTTAAAGGAAACTACAAAGAGATCAAAGGTACAAGGAATATTACGCAATATTTATGGAGGTCATTGAGAGAGGTGATGCAGAATAAGTTCATGAAGGAAAGGATGGAGAAATGTGGTAAATCCCTCATCACAGGGTTTATCACTCTACAAAACCAGAGAAGCTCTGTGTTGTCTTCGACTGCTCCACTAAGTACCAGGGAACCAGCCTCAGTGACCACCGGAGGCCCAGATTTAATTAACAATCTGATTGGTATTCTTTTAAGGTTCTTAAAAAAAACTTTTTGTAAGGAGATGGTATTCTTGTAAGGAGACTTGAGGTTCATGCCCACAAGAATACCAAATGAAGGGCCATCTTTTCGATCCAACCTCTTCACCTGGATGTGCCAGCTATGGCCTAAAATGTCTTGCTAAGGAGAATGAACGCATGTAACCTCTTGGCTCTAAATTCATCACAACAGAATTCTATGTTAGGGATGGTGTTGCCAGTGTAGCTAGCACAGAAGAAGCGATCCAGATAGCAACAGAAGCGCTTGTGTGCTTTATGTGGTCTCAGACTGCACAAATTTATTACAAATGACAGAGTTGCTCTGGATAGCATTCCAATTTCTGAACGAGCCACTGAGTTTAAGGCCCTTGACCTCAACTTTGAAGACACACCCTTAGAGAGAGCTTTAGAGATCTGCTGGCTCATTGATTCTGTCAAACGCAGATTTTCTGTTAAGCTCAAAGACCAGCCGGCAACACATCAAGGGATACAATCAACAGTTGCATTATTGTATGATCCATTGCACTTGATTGCTCCTTTCTTGCTCAGTGGAAAATTGGTGCTCCAGAAAATGTGCAAAAATGGAACAGATTGGGTCTCTTTTTAAGGAATTGCAGCCAAGGTGGGAGCATTGGAAAGATGATCTGATGAACTTAGAGAAGTTGAATATAGTTGTATATAAGTTTAATAATATATTGAAGCTGTGAAGAGATTGGCTGGGGTTTGAACAACTCCTCACTGCAACAATGCAGCTGGTCACCGGACAAAGACCACATCACCGATGCCGAGCCTGGGGCTCTGGGGATCACCCATTTGCTTCCAAGAGAAGCGGGAGGATCCCTCCGGTTAGTGGAGGGACAGATCCATCAACGTACTTCCGTACTTTGTAGTGGAAGGTCTTCAAAATGGTCTGCTTTACTGTGTTGCCCACCAAAGGGGAGGTGAAAAACTCTTACCCAACAGCTGGCTCAGCGGCAGAAATGAAAACGTAAATTAAAATTAAAAAAAGGTGATTTCTAAATTTACTTTGACATTCATTGCAGACAATACAACAGCATATTATTTAATGTGTTCCTCATATTTTTTGTTCAAAACAAAAATGTATTCCAATTTTGTTTTTTCTTAAAGTTGGAACAGTAAAGCATTTGCCACTTTGTAATGTTGCCATTCCTTTTCACAACACCTAAAAGACAATTAGGGACTGTAGACACCAAGTAATGAAGTGTTTCAGGTGTAATTTTATTCCATTCTTCTTGCAAACAAATCTTAAGGTGAGCAAAAGCAAGGGGTCTTCATTGTTGCATTTTACGCTTGAAAAATGCGCCACACATTCTCTATTGGGGAGAGTTTAGGACTCCCCTGCAGGCAGGCCAGTCAAGTATCTGTATTCTCTTCCTCTGCAGCCAGGACTTAATGTGTGCAGAATGTGTTTTTGCATTGTTTTGTTGAAATATGCATGGGAATCCCTGGAAAAGGAGGCAGCATATTGTGCTCCAAAGTCTCTATGTACTTTTCAGCATTAATGGTTTCATCACAGAAGTGCAAGTAACCTTTGCCAAGGACACTGACACAACCCAATACCATGACAGGCCCTGGCTTTTGGACTTGTTGCTGGTAACAGTGTGGATGATCCTTTTCTTCTTTGGTCCGGAGCACATAGCATCCATGTCTCCCAAATAATACATGAAATACTGATTTATCTGACCACAGTACACATTTCCACTGTGTGATGGTCCATCCCAGATGCCTCAGAGCCCAGAGAAGTGGACGACGCTTCTGGACACTGTTAACATATGGCTTCCTTTGGCACAGTACACAGTTTTCACTGGCATTTGTGGATGTAACTACATATTGTGGTACTTCACAAAGGTTTGCCAAAGTAGTCCTGAGCCTATTAAAGATGTATGATGATTCTTGATCGGAGATCACAGTAGTTCAGCTTAGGCTTACGCGCTTGTCTTTTATGCACTAAAATTCCTCCATATTCTTTAAATCTTGTAATTATGTTATGCATTGTTGAAGGACTTGTTGAAATATTGTTGAAATATCCAAATGTCTTCCTATCTTTCTTTGAGGAACATTGTTTTTAAACATTCCAATAATTTTCTCACATATTTGTTGGCAAACTGGCGATCCTCTGCCCATCTTTACTCTTAAAGCACTAGATCTTTCTTGGATGCTGCTTTTGTACCTAATCATAATTTCAATCTCCTGTGGACATCATTTGTTTCAAATCACATCATTATTTAACCAATGTACCTTAATTTAACCAATTACTAGCCCTAAATTGCTTCTGTCCCAACTTTTTTTTAAATGTATTGCAGGTCTGATTGACAGCAAAAGGCCTGATGACAGCATTATATTTACAAATTAAATGAAGTTGACCTGACAAAACATGAATAATTTTTTCTTCATATTGTCTGCAATAAAATACAAGTCAAAGTAAATTTGGAAATCACTACCTTCTTTTATTTTTGTTTTGTTTTCCATACTGCAGTATGGTGTTGGATTGGACTACTGATGTTAATTTTTCACATTTGTTGTTTCTGTGGATTGAACTCTTACCATGTTAGTGGCATTGCTGCAAATGAAATTCAATATGATCGGGAGTTTCTATTACTATTACAGCTATTTATATTGTAATTTATATTGTAAATTATACTATTTACAGCTATAGATACAATGATTCCAAACTTCAGATATAATGATTCCAAATCTTAAGCCAACCAGAGGGGCAATAAAGCACATAAAAAGCGCAAACTAGGCAGTAGAGCAGGCCTTCGTTGCTGTTTGAGGTCACTGTGAGGGATAAAACAAACTTTGTCTGCCTACAATGAGACTCCCTTCTCGTCGATGTGCAATCCCTGCAACCAAAAAGGTATCGGCAAGGTATCGGCTAACATTTGCTACCTACACGAGTACCAGAATTCCTTTGTCCTCACAATCACCGAGACGTGGCTAGACAGCAACGTCATTCCCAGCGAGGTGAAAGCTGCTGGCTTTGCATCGTTTAGGACTGACAGGGATCCTGCCATTACCGGGAAGACTTGTGGAGGTGGAATATGCCTTCTTGTTCAGGAGGATTGGTGCCACGCAGTTAAGGTCAGAGAAAGTTTGTGTACTATGAACATTGAACTGTTGTGTGCCTCCCTTCGAGCACTATTTTTTGTCTAGGGAATTTCTTCCACTTTTTATTACTGTTGTTTATATCCATCCTAAAACGAATGTTAAAAAATTCCCAGAGATCATCTACAGTCTATCTCAGAGACATAAAACAATTTCCCCCAATGCTCCCAAGTTTATTATAGGTGATTTTAACAACTGTGATATTAAGAAGTGCTTTTGTAAGGAGGGAAAATACTTTGAATATGTGCTATGGAACTGTTAAAAATGGATATACCTCTTCAGTTCTTCCGCCACTGGGAGCGGTTGATCACAGTGTAGTTTACCTATGTCCTGTCTATCAGAAACTACTTGAAAGAGAGAAGGCCCAAGAAAAGCCTGTTAAAGTATGAAACAACGACAGTATAATGGCTCTGCAGGGGTGTTTCGAATGTACAAAGTGGGATATTTTTAGTGCCGATGACATTAATGATCAAGTTAAAAATGTTACTGATTTTATACATTTTTGTATGGATTATGTTATTACCACTAAGACTTTTAAGGTATTCCCTAATGATAAACCAAGGTTGTCAAAAAACCTTAAAGCCTTATAAATAAGAAATAGAATGCATGTAGGAATCATGATGTGGTGGGTCTGAGGGATATACAAGAGAATTAAAAGATAAATACAAATAGATAAGTATGCATACAAACAAAAAAATAGAGGAATCTCTTACACAAGTTAACCTTCGATATGCCTGGCAAGGGATTAAGTACATGACAAATATACCTCACAAGGGAAGATGCAAACCATCTCCAAAGCTGCATGGATAGCAGGAGCTGGAAATGGCGAATTAGCTTAACTCATATTACCGTCACTTTCAAAATAGAGGTAGCAATGCTATTTCAGTGTTCCCAGTACCATCTGACAAATCCTTTAGCACCAGACAGCTTCAACTGTCAAAATTATTTACAACCATTCATTCATTTTCTTTTCGGCTTAGTCACTTTATTAATCTGGGGTCACGACAGCGGAATGAACCGCCAACTCATCCACCACGTTTTACACAGCGGATGCCCTTTCAGCTGCAACCCATCACTGGGAAACATCTATACACTCATTCACACACATACACTACGGACAATTTAGCTTACCCAATTCACCTATAGTGCTTGTGTTTTTTGGACTTGTGGGCGAAACCGAAATACCCAGAGGAACCCACGCGAACAGGGGGAGAACATGCAAACTCCACACAGAAATGCCAACTGACCCAGCCGAGGCTCAAACCAGCGACTTTCTCGCTCTGAGGCGATAGTGCTACCCACTGCGCCACCGTGACACCCTAGTAACAATCAAACATTGTTAATTGAATTATACAAATGTAAAGGTGTTGTTTATTATCTGGCCAAATCTGAAGGATTAGTGAGATATCGCTAACTTGTAGAGCCACTTATTATCAACAAATAAACAATACAGTTTCAATTAAAAAAATTTATTTATTGACCAAAAGAAAAAATAACACGCACACACTACTTATGAAATAGGACTAAGCTACTAACTAATAATCACAATCAGCCATCATAAATAACTATAAACTACTTACTTGCTTACTCCCCTTACTGCCATTTATATCGTTCCAGGATCAGGACATACACATATGCACTACTGACAATTTAGCTTATCCAATTCACCTACAGCACATGTATATGGACTGTGGGGGAAACCGGAGAACGCAAAGAAAACCCACAAGAACACAGGGAGAACATGCAAACTCCACGCAGAAATGCCAACTGGCCCAGAATCAGCGACCTTCTTGCTGTGAGGCGACAGCGCTACCCACTGCAGCATCGTGTCACCCAACTATAAACACATACTTAATCAAACAGAATTTTGTAATTTTGTGGGTTTGGTTAAAGTAATGAGAGAATGAATTGTATTATTGGCAGTCTTGAAGAGAAATTGCGTTACAGTAGTAGTGGGTAGTAACTGGGCATTTGCTGTTTACAGTTAGCCTAATGTATATAAGATCTACCTGTTATGAACTGACCCTAAAAGAACAATCTCTGCACAAGAAACAATCACATGCAAGCAAAACCTAATGCTAATGTCAACAGAAAAAGTTTTGATAAGCTTATATTTACGCTCCACTCAGTCGGGTGATCAATCCAACGATGGTGGGTCCTTATATGGAATATGCAGATTCTTTCTGGGCTAATTTACTTGCAAAAGTACATTTTGGTTGTGCTGTTGTCTCTTCCTCGTCAGGTAGGGACTTAGAACATGGATATGTTCGCAAGGGAAAGCTTTATTCCTTCTTGCTGGAGGAGGGATTGATTATCTTTGCCTCTCAAACTGAAGTCACGTTATTGGGTCATTGCTCTTCAGATGTATGCCCATCAGGTCCCACCATTCCATTTTGTGGAGCTTGCTGTTTATTTCCAGAATACACAATTAAACAAAAAGGTGATTCAGGACCTTAGAAATGGTTCATTTCTTTTCACCATCCATTCCAAAGTTCTTGTGACCTGTCTTTTATGTCCTGAACTCATAGAGTCCAAAAATGAAGGCAGTTGGTTAAGGTAACCCTTCGCTATTTTTCTGTGTCAGTAACTGAGATCCCATTGGTTATTATTCCTGATGATAACTCTACTGTGAGTGCACAGTTTCCTGGATGTGTGTATAGTGTCTGGGTATGTTTTCCTTACAGTTTTTTCAATTTTTAGTGGTTTAAAGCCAACATCTGTAAATGCAGTGTTTTTACTTGTACTGGATTACTTTGTTCCTGGTGTTGGCTGGAACTGGTTTGGTAGCTTTAATAGCCCAGATAGTTTGCACCTTCGTTCCAGACACAGACCCAAGGGAAACAATTGGCATTGGTGATTAAATCAGCCTGTTAACAAAAGGCCTGTTGATTGTGAATCTTCCACCCTCCACCTCTAGAAGTCCTGCTTACAAATCCAATTTAGTGGTTGTTGAAGGCCCTTTTGCATATCAATGTCTTGGCTCCATGGGACAAAAGGTTACTGTTGTGGCATGCAGTCTTTGGGTGACAATGTATGTGATTAACTACAAGGTTTTCACATTAATGAAACAGAAGTCAGACAGATTTTTAGGAAATGTAACCCCCGTAAAATCTCAGGTCCTGATAGGATATGTGGAAATGTCTTAAAACACTGTTCTGCCCAGTTAGCAACATTTTTTACTGCTATTTTTAAAGAACCTTATTACTCCAGTATTGTTCCTATTTTGTGGCACGGTGGTGCCGTGGGTAGTGCTGTTGCCTCACAGCAGGTCGCTAGTTCGAGCCTCGGCTGGGTCAGTTGGCATTTCTGTGTGGAGTTTGCATGCTCTACCCTTGTTCACATGGGTTTCCTCCGGGTGCTCCGGTTTCCCCCACAAGTCCAAAGACATGCGCTATAGGTGAATTGGGTAAGCTAAATTGTCCGTAGTGTATGTGTGTGAGCGAGAGTGTATGGCTGTTTTCCAGTGATGGGTTGCAGCTGGAAGGGCATTCGCTGCGTAAAACATATGCTGGATAAGTTGGCTGTTCCTTCCGCTGTGGTGATCCCTGATTAATAAAGGGACTAAGTCGAAAAGAAAATGAATGAATGAATGTTCCTGTTTTATGGAAAACATAAAAGTTGCTAAGCCCTCAGGGCCAAATGATTTCCAACCAATAGCATTTACATCACTTGTGATGAAGTGCTTTGAACATTTACTTTAAAAAGTATCTGAAATGCTGCATCTTATAGATCCTCTGCAATTTGCATATCAACCCTCTAAAGGTGTTAAGCAGTTTATGAATACAGATACAAATGCTGTACTCTTGACTTATAAGCACACGTATAATGTGCTTAATGAATGTGTTTTCATACTTTGTTAATGATTCATTTTTCATTACTAAATTGATGAGTTGATGACTGAAAATGAACAACTGTGAGTCCCAAATGTCTAGCACTTGTTAAGTTCTTAGCATTGCAACCTGAGAAAACCACCAAGCAGAGATTCTGACTAAGGTTTAATGCTTAAACTTACTTCACACCAGCTTCAGCAAGAAATGAAAAGTTGGTTTGTGTTTGCTTGCGTTTTGATGAAAAGTTGCGAAGAGGGGATTTCCTTCTTCTCCTGAAGTGTGGAGCTTATTGTCCTGGTTGGAACTGACATCAGCAATGCGGAAAATTTGCTGAACGGAGATCCTCCTGACACACGCTCTTCTGCAAAACTACGAAACTTAGTCAAAGTTCTGAGGAATTGAGTGACTGACCCTACTGCTGGATGAGGCAGCATCCGACTGTTCACTGGAAAGCAGTTATACAAGCAGAACAGGGTCAGACGTTTGTGCGAGTCAGTAAACTGGGTCTCGTTATTGTAGCCACAGCAACAGGCAACTATGATGTTACGGCAGACAGATGCAGGCAAGGGCCGGTGTAGTGTAAAGACGAGAAGCAAGTAAATCAAACACTAGTGTATAGAAACCCTTTGTAAATCCAAAGCAAAAGCCATAAAACTTTACATTTCCAGAGTTTTATAGGAAGCGGAACTTGATTCAGCCCATACTGTAAATGTCCAATCGCTGTATCTGCTGACTGAGGCCACGCCTCTCTTTCCCCTGGGTGGCTACACCCATGGTTAGAGTAATCCGTGGTCATATGAGACATAATTTTTCATTAAATTTATTGAAACTCAATGAAGCCTTGTAATTAACCATAGAGAATTTTCATTTAATCCAATGCCTTCTGGAGTATTTTAGCTATCGTTTGATACCAAACAATACAGACTTTATAAAATAAAGTTAATTTCACGTTACACACGCTACAATTATCTGCAAAACTACGACAAATACATTTGCTTACATACATACCAAAGCAGACACAAATATTAGCAAGAATACATTTAAGCAAAGGAACAATTTTTAAACTAAATATCCAAATCCGAATCCTTTTGTGTAAATACAATACACGCCTTCTTTATTCATGGAAAGGAAAAGAGGGGGAGACAGAACATCCGGAGAACATCCTGCGCTGTGATGCTTCAGAAATTATGCTTGTTAACTCCCCTAGAGGGCTGAGTCCTTGAACAAAGGGAACCTTGAAAGGAATCCTAAGGATTATAAAGAAATCAATTTATTTGGCTAATCATAATTAGAGAGGATGACGGGCGATGCCTAAGGCAGCTCAATCAGGTTTAACAAATTCTCGGATTCTTGTTCTTGGTCAGCATTATCATTTCAGAAAATGCGTGGGATGCCAGATGTGCATTTGTTGAATGCTTCTTGGATGGCAGTCACCCTCTTGTGAAGCAAGCAAAGTTACGAAGTAGCCTACAATAGTAGAAACGTCTCAGGTTACGCATGTAACCATAGTTCCCTGAAGGGAACGAGACGCTGCGTCTCTATTAGGAGACACTATGGGATACAATCCCTCTCTTATAACCTCCTGAAGCACAGGTGAAATCAATCCAATGTAATTGGCGGGACGTACCGTGTGTGTGACGTCAGACCGGGAGGTATAAAAGCACCACGGAAACAAACAACTTCAGCTTAAAACCTCTCGAACGAAGCGCACCAGGCATGAAAAAGTATGGCAAAGTGACGCAAGTGATGCGTAACCTGAGACGTTCCCTCTCAGGGAACTCGCGCTGCGTCTCTATTAGGAGACACTATGGGAACACTATCCCAAACACGCCATAGTTTGATATGCCGGGTATGAGTTCTCCTAATTCAAGAAAAGATACTGGATACTGGAGTAGAATCCAGATCCAATTGATAAAACCTTTTGAAGGTGTGCAGGGTAGACCACCCTGCTGCATTGCAGATGCCAGTCATAGACTTGCCAGAATAAAGAAGGCTTTTGAAGCCGCCATACCCCTGGTAGAATAGGCCCCTATTGCCTCCGATAGAGGACAGTCCAGGGCCTCCTAAGTCAGTGAGATAGCCTCGACTATCCACCGCTCAGAGTCTGCTTAGACGCGGGTGCCCCCATGTTAGGTGGGCCATACACAATGAACAATTGTTACATTGAACGCCATCCAGACGTATAATGTATGTATGCGTCTAATGCCCACACTGGGCAAAGCAGATATAAGCGCTCTTGATCTGCGTCATAAAGGATGGAGGATTAAAGGCCTGCACCACCGTAGGTCATACCACGTCAGTGGGGACCTTAGAGATGTACCCTGTTCTGGGGTACAGGAATGCTCTCACCATGCCAGGTGAGAATTCCAAACAAGAGGGAGCAACAGACAGTACTTGTAAATCTCCTACTCTTTTGAGAGAAAAATGCCCTTTAAGCATCAGAAACTTTTCTGACACATCCTCAATGGGTTCAAAAAAGGGCTGTTGACAGGCCCTCGAGCACTATCGACAAATCCTAAGTAGGAACCCTACTATTGCAATTAGGCCTCAACCTCCTGGATCCACGGAGGAATCTGACCACCAGAGGGTCTCTGCCGAGACCATCAGTACCATATGCAGACATTGACGCTACATATACATTAAGCACCATATTCAAAATGCTCCTGGAGAAATTCCAGCACCAACCCTAAAGGGCAGTGAACCAGTGATCCAGGTGGTGGTCGGTACACCACGAAGCGAAAAGTTTCTACTTGGTGGCATACAATCTCCTCGTGGAAGGGGCTCTGGAGCTGAGTATGGTTTGAACAACCTCAGTTGACAAACCAAGATCTATGAGGTGGGTCCCCTCAGAGGCCACACTCACAGCTTCCACAGGTCCGGACGGGGGTGCACTATCCTCCCCCCGCCTGGGACAGAAGAACTCTCTGAACGAGAATCTCCCATGGGAGACCGTCGTGGAGAGACACTAGGTCTGAGAACCATGCTCATGTAGGCCAATAAGGGGCCACCAATAGTAGGTTGAGCCCCCTACATGGAACTTCTCCAGAACTCCCGGGAGCAGCGCGATTGGGGGAAAAGCATACAGACGAAGCCTCAGCCATGTCTGCACCATGACATCCAGCCCAAATGGTGCTGGGTGTGTCAGTAGAATACCACAATAGGCATTGTGTTATGTTTGGACAGGCGAATAGATCGACGTCGACTCTGCCGAATCTCTGCCAAATGGCCGCCACCACTTGTGGGTGCAATCGCCATCCCCCGGGTGCCACCCCCTGCCTCAACAGGAGGTCTGCTCCTACATTCCTGGGCCTGAGATGTAAGCTGCCTTCAGTGAGCGCAGCTTCTTCTGAGCCCACAGAAGGATCTACTCCGCCAACCTGCACAGAGGGCGCAAATTCAGACCCACTGATGGATGATATAAGAGACCACCGATGTGTTGGCAGTTTTCACTGCCACATGGTGACCTCTCACTTGAGGGAAAGAAGTGTTTCAGAGTCTGATACACTGCTAACGTCTCCTAGCAATTGATATGCATATGACGGTCCCTCCACTGCCCCAACGTTGGAAGGCACCCTAGGGTCACTTTCCAGCCCTTGCAAGAGGCAACTGAGGTCAGTGCCATGCGCTGAGAGGTTACTCCCAATTTAGGGCTTTGGGACAGAAACCAGGGCTTTTTCCATATCGATAAAGTTTGTAGATAATGCCACAAGACTTTGATCGTGCGGAATGGATTTCCCCTCAGGGAAAAAATCCCTGGATTTGAGCCACCACTGTTACAATCTCATGTGTAGCAGACCCAACTATGTTGAAGGCTGCTGCTAACCAGCCTCTGGAACTGTTTGAAAGTGATAGCTAGGCCCAGCCTGACACTTTTTGCGGCCACCCTGGATCAATTTGATTCGGGTAGGGGAACAGACACGTGAACATCGTCGTGGAGTCTCATAATACCCCTAAAAAAGTGGTCGTCTGCAAACCCCTGCCTCAGCAGAAACTGGCACAAGAACACTTTTCTTTAGAATTAGCCGCAACCCCAACTTCAATATGTGAGCAAGAACAACACCTCGATGTTGACCTGCTAACTCCCTCGACCAGACTATAATTAGCCAGTCGTTGAGAGAATTGAGAATACGAATCCTCTGTAGCCTAAGCGAAGCCAATGCCGCGTTAACTACTTTGGTGAACGTGTGGGGTGAGAATGCCAGACCGAACTTAAGAATCCTGTACGCCTTGCCCCTGAAGGCGAATTTCAGGAACTTCCTGTGGCTTCGAAGGATGGATATGTGACAAACCAGCCCTCAGACTATATTTGTGACATAATGGTGCTGATAGTCATTGTTTTGAACTTCAGCGTTTGTTCTGACCGATTTAGCTGTCTTAATCTAAGATCGGATGTAACCCTCCATCCTTCTTTGGAACAATGAAGTAACAATATAAAAAACCTTAACTCCATGTCTGGAGGAGGATCTTGTTCTATGGCTCCCTTCCTCAGAAGGGAGTCTACTTCCTGTTCCAAAACTAGAGCCTGCTCTGGCTTCACTAAAATGTGAACCATCTTGTTGAAGCAAGAGGGGTGTGAATCAAACTAGATTCTACAGTCCCTCTTTAAGGTGAGCAGGACCCCACTGCGAAATGTTTGGCAGCTGCTCCCACTCTGCCAGAAAATTCTACAGGGGTACCAGTCCCTCAAGACTGGCCTCTATGCTCCCCTAAGAGGCTAACTCTGGGCCCTGAGGTGAACTCACGACAGGAGGCCACCGAGTTAACTGCTCTTGGACCCTACGTAGAGGGGGCGAGTCCACTAGCGCCACCACTTTTGGGATAAAACGCTGGTGGACAACACCGGGGGTCTCCGCGCCCTGAGGCACCAGTGGTGGGAGGGTTAGCGGATGGACCCCCTGTGGGGCACGAGGAGGCGGCCTTTGCTCCTCGCAGGGGCTGCCCGAAGAAATTCCTAATGCTAGGACTTCTTCTAAGACTGCCGTTTCAGTACAATGTTTCTTTGCCACAGTACGTGACGGTCTTCGTCTCCTGAGGGCGCTGCTTCCCACCCCATTTTTTTGGGGGGCTGACTGGATGCAACGCTTTTCTGCCCAACACAATGCTGAGCGGATGAACTGGCTTGCGGCTGGGGCTGGTCCCACCTAGCCACCCCAGAAAAACACTTTCTTAGGGAAGGAAGCTCCTGTAGGAGCCCTACCACCCTCCGCCTGACTCTAAAGACTCTAAAGAGCCAGCAGGCAAAAAGGGGGGGTGTCAAGGAAGGGGCATTTGTCCCCGTTCTTGATACCGGACTGATTTAGCAACAAATGTCTCTCTGTGACCATTCACTTTAATGGCACAGAGAGACAGGTCCGAAGCCCGAAGTAGTTCACGAACGACAACGGGCCCCGCCCCCCCCAATATCCGTCCTTTAGCAGGTCTACTTGGTGTGCTTGTAAAATGACATAGTATGCCAACAAGCAACCGGTTGACCTGTAGCCGCATACGCTTTACCAATTAGAGCCAAGGTTATTATTTTCACAGGCTCTTATGGCAAAGCAGGGTCTTTGCAGATAACTTCCTCGATATGAGGCATCATTCTGCAACCGTGTGAATCTAATCCAGCCACAGATAAATAAATGGCTAATCACACAGGCTGTGCAAGAGCTGCTCCAGGTTAATACTTTCCTGTGCAGGTCCTCATTAAACAGCAGACCCCTTACATTTATAATTATTATTCTTATAATATATAAACAATAATTATTATGTTCTATATTATAAATATAACATATATCAACTATTATATTATAATATTCTTATAGGAGTTAATTTAAATTTAACAGCAACACAGGCTTAACCTCAGCCAGTTCATCATATTCGTGACATTAAGGGGGAACATCTTTCTGTCACTACACAGCTCTTTGTGCCTGCTCCCTCGGAAGCAGGGAGGCGGAGCCGCTGTCCTCCAGCGCGAGAGGAAAAGGCAGCCGAGCAGGCTTCCGACTCGCGCTGAAAAGACGCCGATCTGGAGGACAAGGAGGAGAAGAAACCCTCGAGTTTGTCTCCATCCTAGCCTTCAGATCGAGCTGCGATCCCCGCGAAAACATTTGCCGCTCGGCCGCAGCGCGAGCGGAAAATCAACCGCGGGAAACGCTCGTTGCCGGGTCTTTACAGAAAGACAGGTTTTCACAGCACTCGGCCAGGGCTTTTTAATGAGCACAGCCACCCCCCTCGAGGACTGACTGTACATGCTCCTGGACAAAAGTACTGCACACACACACACATAAATTGTGCATGTCCTGTTCCGTAATGAAACGAGGACACGGGGAAGCACACAATTTAAATGTTTTTTTTTTCTGATAGCCTATTATTTTTAACAGTGAATCAAAAAGAGAGCATGTGTGTGTGTCAGTTTTATGTCTTATCGTCGTGCCTTATCAGTGCTTGTAAGTAGGAGGAAAAAGACTCATGCGTCTGAGTGAAGAGAGAAAAAGCTGAAGTTGTTTGTTTCCGGCATATCAAACTATGGCGTGTTTGGGATAGTGTTCCCATAGTGTCTCCTAATAGAGACACAGCGCGAGTTCCCTGAGAGGGAACGTCTCAGGTTACGCATCACTTGCGTCACTTTGCCATACTTTTTCATGCCTGGTGCGCTTCGTTCGAGAGGTTTTAAGCTGAAGTTGTTTGTTTCCGTGGTGCTTTTATACCTCCCGGTCTGACGTCACACACGGTACGTCCCGCCAATTACATTGGATTGATTTCTCCTGTGCTTCAGGAGGTTATAAGAGAGGGATTGTATCCCATAGTGTCTCCTAATAGAGACGCAGCGCGAGTTCCCTGAGAGGGAACGCACAGAGCCGTATTGGCGGCCGACCAAGACTGAATGATTGGAGTGCCAGGGGGTGGAAGGCATGCAATGGCTTCCAATGCGTCGTCGACTGGGGTCAAATCAATTAATTGTCTTCCTTCCTCCTTGATCTTTTATTCCAATTCAGGATCAAGGGTGAAGGAATGTTGTTTGAAAAAGGGTGAGATTTCAAATTTAGTCTAATACTTGTCCTCGGGAAGGTGGTATAAGGCCAAATCGTCAATATGAAGGGTCGAGCCCTCAGGAACAGTGATCCATGAAGTTTGATCAGAAAGGGTTGATGCGAGTGGCGGTGTCGTGTTGATTGTACGTGAGTGTAGCTGTATGCACAGGGGTGTTAACTAACCATCGGTTCCCGACAAGTTCACCTTGGGTCACCTTAACTTGGGACCGTGGAGTAGCTTCGGCAGGACAGCTGGTATTGGGTCTAACCGATTCTAGGCCGCAGATGACGTCAGTGTTGTCACAGACAAAGGGTTTACAAGGGCAAAGATAATGTATCTCTTAGGTAAGAGTGCACATTTTTAGGGTAGGACCCAAATACAACTGCTCATTATTATTGTGGTACGCAATGACTTCAGGAGTATGGATTTTGACAGGTGTTTCCTTGCCAAAATCCAATGTTTACAACATCTTTGAAGTGGTAAATTTTGCCAGTGTCAATTATCGGTAGACTAAGTAGAAAGGCTAGGTCAACTGCTTCTGGGTATAAGGGAATAGCACTGCCCAGAGAGAAAGCAAAATGGGCTTGAATGGGACTAGTGGGGCCCGTGATGGCAGAAGTCAGAACATTTTGAACTAGACTAAGGGCTATTAGATAATGTGGAATTCTAACTTCACTCCTTTTAGCATGTCGGCCATGAGGGTGAAAAACAACTGCATTTGAGCTAAATTGCTTTGAACAACCGAGGATAGTTTGTTAATAGATTTGATTGTTTGGTTTAAGAGAGTTTTAGGATTTTAGTGATTTTCCAAAGGTTTGTAAGGCACAACTTTGAACTGCAAGATGTTGGCAGATCTCACCCACATGCCGCCATACTGTGGCCAGATTTACAGCATTAGCGGTGTTCATGCCAATGTTGAACAGAGTTCCTAAGGCTGCAGCAGCCCCCAGCAAAGTGCCCAAAAATAGTTTGAGATGCCGATGGTACCCAATAAGTTCAGCCTGGGTCACCGTCATTTTCTGCAATTGGTGCAGCATATGTTTAACATCTGCCTGGGCATAGGCAAGGACTTCCTGGGTCCAATGACTACTGACCCAGGTGGTTTGGGAGGCTGTGGGAGTGTAGTGAGCTCTAACAACTTTGCAGGGGTCAAGTCAGACGTACACATTTTGGGTGTACATTTTACAGTTCATTATCAATAACCACTATTGTTCGTGGAGTACTATCCCCTACGTTGGTCCCAGGGATCAACTTCCATCTTGGGCATAATCCCCATTATGCAAATGATCAGAACGGTGAGTCAATCATCTTCCTGGCAACAGAATAAAAGAAGGAAAAATTAGCTTTGGAAATTATCGCCTTGAGTGGCAGACGGCAAATTTTAGTTAACAGTTACAACAATTTGGTGACAGGAGTCAATCCTAATTTTAGACCCTATGCTTAAACTTGCATGATTCTATGGGAGTCCCCTAAGGGTGAGACTGGAAGGGCAAATTAAACAGAGAAAGAGAGAGCGAGAGAGAGAGAGAGAGAGAGAGAGAGAGAGAGAGAGAGAGAGAGAGAGAAAAGGAAACAGAGAGATGAAGAGACATAGTGGCATTCAGGTAGGTTAATGATTAGTGAAGCAGTGTCACATATATGGAGGGGCTCCTCTCTACTAGAGGTTATCCTAGCCTTGCTGTGGAGGAGAGAGCATTAGTGTTGTGTTTAACACAGTTAACTAGATGTTCCCTAGATTGTCTAAAGTTATGCTAGTGTACTGTTGAGGGTAGGACAGTTGGACAGTGTCAGTGGTTTTGGTTCTCCCCCATTTCTGGTTGGCTGGGACCTCAGTGCTTCTTGATTTGTTTTCTATGGACCCATCGAAGAACGAGATCACTGTGCAGCGGTGTAGCGGGAGGATCACTTGTCATCCTGTCATCATCTCGAACGGGGGTATCACAGTAGAGTGATAAGGGGTGCCTGATTGCCATCAGTACACGAGGGAGATGTCCCAGTCTTTTTAATTGGCAGACATACTTTTTCAACATGCTGACCACTGTCTTGTTGACTTTTTCCACTTGACCAGAAAAGATTGGATGGTGGCTTATGTGAAGCTTGGCTTCTATTCCAAAAAGTCTCCACACTTCCTGCATGACTTTGGCTGTAAAGTGGGTTCCTCAGTCAGAGTTGACCCCCAAAGGCAAACTGATTCTTAAAAAGATGTGGTTCATTAGCAGACAAGCTGTTGTTTCTGCTGTATGGTAGAGAGCTGGGAGACATTCGGCCCACTTCGTAAATTAACAGACTACCATCAGGAAATATTTGTTATTTGTTTAAGTATTTAAAGTATTTATCCTACTCAATCAATTTGGAGGTCCGACCATGGGAAGATCATTCCTTTCCTTTGCAACAGTGCTCCGTGGTTTGGGTTTGCTGGTTGGAATTGACAACACACCAGGGAACCTGTTACATACTCCTCTACGTCCTGTTCCATGCTGGGCCAATATGCTATTTGTTTGAACATTTAATAAGTGGCTTTGGCACCATGATGCTTAATAGGTTTGTTGTTAGCAGTCTTGAAGTCATTTTGTTTTCATCTCACTAGCTTGTTTGGATCTCACAACCTGGACAGCTGCGGTTTCTGCATATTGTGATGAGTGAGGGCCTAGTTTGAATTTTTGTGATGGGTAGGGGTCATTATTGAGCCAGACCACACCCGCTCTAGCTTTTAAGTTGCCCCGGTGATTGTATGAGCAGCCATCGACATATGCAGTTGTCATCCCTTCACATACGTTCTCCTCAAAGTACCTGTGATTCGTATGTTGTGGTGACACTGGATCTTTGGGCTCTGCTGAGGTCCACTGCATGTCAGTCGAGCAGTTCTGGCAGGTTGTTAGCCCATTTCCTAGGGATGATTTGTAGTTTTGAGCATATCTTGCCTCAACATCCCATCCTTAAAGTGCCATTAACCAGGTAGCTATTCATGCATTTGTAAGGAAGGCTAAATATCTCCATAATATTAAACCCTGAGAACTGTCATGGAATTCCACAGGAGACAAGACCACGAGAATGGTCAGGTACTAAAACAAAACAAAGTTTCTAATCTGAGAAGAAGATCCGCTAGGAAACTGTCCCAGTCACCCACCCTGAGCTCCCCTGCCTGACTGTAAGATTTGAGTGACAATACAAGCATGGGTTGGAAACACAGAGACAATTGGCTCCACACCAGGTGGGAATGCGGGAAAGCTCACACCTCTTCTTTTACCCTGAGCCACCTTACTGACCTTTACTTTACCTTCTCCATCAGAGTAGACCACTCACATTTCACTTAAAATATCCAAGGTTTTAATATGATGTATCTTGTAGCTCTATATTCATGTTTGTTATCATTTTAAATGTCTCTATGTGATTGGTAAAATGGTCCTTATTTTCACTGTAATATTTCACTCGTATATGTTGATTTGGCTTTTGGCTTTGATAAAAGCTTTCCCAGATGCTCCACCCTAGCAAATGGTTCACACCTCAAACTCACTACCAGTCAAGGGTCTTGGTGACGCCTTTGTTGTCTTGAATTCATGACTGTTTGTTCTGAGTTGAGTATTTAAGAGAAAAGTGCGAGATGGGTCGTTGGGATTCTGTAGCCAGGATGCCCCGTTGCAGTGTTGAGTCTCTGAGCTCTGCATCAAGGCTCATATACTGCATCGTACTTCTACATAGTCAGGTATTAATCTTTAACTCTAAAATAAATTGATGTTGTACAATCTGAATTGGCTTATTTTGTTTATTATGTGAATTGGATTGGAAAATCTTTGCCTGACAAATAAATGTAAAATTCTTGTTTAACTCTGATATCTCCTGAAATAACTTAAATCTAGTAGATTGTTTAGGCTGATATTTCCACAAGCCTACGACCAGGATTAGTCATACATTCAGGCTCAATGGATGGAGCATAGGCACAGCATTAGAGACCTGTTGATTTCTGACAATCACTGACTTAGTGTATGATATAATGTAGTGGCTAAATCAAACTTTCTTTATGTATGAGCAAGCATGAGGCAGCCTAATATTACTTAAAGAAAATTAGTTTACAGTTATAGCCTCTATCTAAGAACCAGAACTGGCGAGGATGTGTCCATGAGCAGATGTAACTGGCCAGCATACTGACTCTAAGCGACTTCGGGTAAACGACGAACCATTAACTGAAAATAAGGATTTATTAGATTAATCAATCAAAATTAGACTAAATCACAACCTATAAGGTGATCGGCTTGAATTGGATGAATCTAAATTTTAACTATTATGAATTGGAGTCAGATTAAATTCTGAGTTGGAAACAAATTAAAATTAATTTGAATAATTAAAAAGATTTACACGCATTTAACCTTCACCCATGCTGTTAGTTTCGTCATAGAATTAATAGATGGACCCTTATACATTGGTTACCACACTATCTCTGATTCGCTGGCTGTTGAGGAAGGTTGCTGGCTGGCGGCATGTCTTTATGACCACTTTCTGTGCTTCAATGTAGTCAGAGAAGCGCTGGATGACCCACACAGTGCACAGTAAAGCTTTTTCATAATCTGAATACCTGCATTCTGGGAAAGCAGGGTTTTGCTGGCATAGGCGATCACTCGCTTGTCTTTGTCATGGAGCTGGTACAGACCTGCGCTGAGGCAATGCTTGGAGAAACCTGCGTCCAGGTAGAATTCCATCCTTGGGTCTGGATAGGCTAGACATGGAGCAGAGCACAGGCATTGTTCGAGTGTGCTCATAGGTCGGATCAGTGAATTAACAGTGAAAATCAGGTTGAATTAAAATAGATATTTTAAATTGTGCACTATGGATGAAACCATTCAAGATATCAAAAATATTTTGACAGTTCAAGATCCTAAATATCTTTGCCTCATGGAGACATTATTTGATGCAATTTAAATTCTTTATTTTACATGAATTAGCATATCAAATTGTTCAAAATTAAAAAAAACGTTCAGACAAAATTAGCAGTCTTCCTGTAAGTCAGAGCTGATGACTGTAAATTAGAAAGTTGTTTATCTTAATGAGAGCAATATATTTGTAGAGTTTTGTGACTGTACTTAAAACTTACCCCCAGATTTTAGACACAAGGTGGTGCTACCGAACCCCCCGACTACACTCATTCATTCATTCATTCATTTTCATTTTGGCTTAGTTCCTTTATTAATCCGGGGTCGCCACAGCGGAATGAACCGCCAACTTATCCAGCATATGTTTCACACTCATACACTATGGACAATTTAGTCTACCCAATTCACCTGTACCACATGTCTTTGGAATTGTGGGGGAAACCAGAGCACCCGGAGGAAACCCACGCCAACACAGGGAGAACATGCAAACTCCACACAGAATCGCCAACTGACCCAGCCGAGGCTCAAACCAGCAACCTTCTTGCTGTGAGGCGAACGTGCTACCCACTGCGCCACTGTGAGGCCCTCGACTACACTGATGTCTGCTCTTTTGCCAGTGTCTAATGATCCAGAACTCCGATGACTCAAATTTCAAAATGTTCTGAGCATTTTAACAATATTTAGCAATATTTTGAAGTGTCTAAAAATAATCTTAAATTTCACATCTGCAGTATTTTGACATTACTATGCCCATATTTGGAACACACCAAATAAAAGCAAGAAGACGATTTTAAAGAATTTCAAGTGACACACTTCTTGCTTTCAGTTGGTGGCGCTATATCCAAGACTCACAATAGTCCCATCAATGTGATCAAAATTCTTCAACAAACAATCTTCTGAAATTTGATCAAAATTAGTGACTGTATGCAGAGATTATTGCACACTTGTTTCTTATTTCTCAACATTTTTCAATGCTTTGCCATGGCCAAACTGTTTGAGATATCAAAAATCTGTTCACAATTTAGCATCCTTAATGTCTTGACTTCATGCTGAGTGATTTTGGTGGTTGTAGAATTAATTTTCTGAAAGGAGTATTTCAAATTCTAGAGCAAGCATTTTTCAAACAACTCAATAGACAACTTCCTGTTTGACAGAGCGCTGACTATAAGCACAAAAGTTGTTCGGGCTGATGAGATCTACAGTCGTGGCCAAAAGTTTTGAAAATGACACAAATATTAGTTTTCACAAAGTTTGCTGCTAAACTGATCTTTGTTTCAGTTGTTTCTGTGATGTACTGAAATATAATTACAAGCACTTCATACGTTTCAAAGGCTTTTATAGAAAATTACATGACATTTATGCAAAGAGTCAACATTTGCAGTGTTGGCCCTTCTTTTTCAGAACCTCTGCAATTCAACTGGGCATGCTCTTAATCAACTTCTGTGCCAAACCCTGACTGATAGCAACCAATTCTTTCATAATCATAATTCTTGGAGTTTGTCAGAATTAGTGGGCTTTTGTTTGTCCTCCCGCCTCTTGAGGATTGACCACAAGACCACAAGAGAGGTGCGAGGTTGGTGATAAGTATCCAGTACCCCTTTCACAGGTCCAAGGTGGTGATGAACCGGGCCCCACCAAGCCGCTCCAGGAGCTGATCCACTCAGAGCATAGAGTAGCTGTCGAAGGTGGAAATCTCATTCAGCTGACAAAAGTCACAGCAGAAGCAGAGAGTGTCATTTGCTTTGGTACCATCATGACAGGGCTGCACCAGGGGCTCCGAGATGCTTCGATTACTCCCAGCTGCTGCATCCTGATAATCTCTTCGCAGCGGTGCCTGATGATCTTAACAGGGGGCTTTCGTATCTCATGTTGGATGACATTCTGCAGAGGAGTCCACTTTTCAGCAAGTTAAGATGGTAGATCTGTTCCTGCCACCTCCGGCCAGGCTGATGGATGCAGTAAGTGACCAGCCTCAGTTTCTCCTCTACAGTGTAGTAACCTTGCCATGCAGCTAGGAACGTGGATGTGGAAAAATATATCACAATTAACACTTTACCGCCATGATGGAACTAACGTGCTTGGGCTGGCTGGTCAAAATACTGCTTCTGGGCATGCTGGGACTCTGCTAGATGTTCTTTGATGATTGGTGTTATGTGCTCAATCGGCTATTGCATGTCCCATTCGTGCTCTACAGTGGTGCAGTGCGAGGTGGGTTGCTGCTCTTGCCTAACCTCCCTGGCGACGTCTAGCAGCTGTCATCAGCCGAACAGCAGTTCAGTGGTAGTAAAACCAGTGGATTCCTGGAGTAACTTCCGTATGCCGAAAAGCACATACAGGATGTAAGGGCTCAGCCCTCTAAGGGAGTTAACAAGCATAATTTCTAAAGCATCACAGCGCCTCATTGTCTCCTTCCTAATTAAGTATCGCCGAGAGCTTAATTCAAATACACATTCCTCTCTCTTAACAGAAACATGGAATGTGCCACTAACCCTGCCTGGTTATATGTTTCATGCGAGTTGTCCTACAACGATACAGTATCTATTTGTTATAATCTGTGTTTAATGAATATACTGCAGATAGATCCTCTGTTGTCAGACCCGTCATTACAGAAGTCTTCGCCGAACATGGATTCAGCAGCCATGCAACACTTGTCTACTGAACTCACAGCCCAAGCACAAGTCCTTGCTACACACCAACATCAACTGTCTCATCTCACGCACTTCACGGAGGAGCTAGTGAAAGCCCCCTCCAAGGACTGAATATCACCCCGGTTCAGTCTGTCAACGTCACTCCCCCATCCAATCCACCATACGGTAACTCTCTCACTCTGTCTAACCCTCGCCTAGCATTTCTTGATAAGTTCAATGGTAAAAGGGCTAAATGTTTCCTTAAATGTTTAAAAAGGATCCCTTCTACAATGTAAACTGTTTGTAACTCTATAGCCCCATATGTATGCCACTGAAAACAGTAAAATCGCTTTTGTATGCTCTCTACTCACCGTTAAAGCACGTAATTGGGCTACCGACATCTGGCATACGAACGTTTCTACATTTACCACATTTGAAAATTTTCTGCAACGATTTCGTGAAGTGTTTGATCACCCTGAGGGTGAAGGAAATGCTGGGGAGGAATTGTTGACAATCCAGCAAGGAAATCAATCTGCATCTGAATTTGTACTGCACTTCCGCACTCTCTCTGCTCAGACTGAGTGGTTGGATGATACACTAAAAACTGTACCGCAGAACTCTCAACACTGAGTTACAAACTGGACTGGCATGTCATGATGAGGGGAAATCATTGGATCAATTCATTGAGCTGTCTATTCGCTTTGATGACCTTTTACGAGCACAAAAACCAGTACATGTCTGTTTATCCTTTCCAACACAAAACATGCAGTCTCAACCACATACTATGAATGAAATTGTTTTTATTGTGGACAGTCGGCACATGTCAAACCCCGATTTCCAGTGAAACCTCCGATCAAAACTTTGCCAGTGAGTTCCACTACCATTACACCATTTAACAATCAAAGCATTGAAGTTCCTGTAACCCTCTATGTTAACAAAACTATGATCCACACTACTGCTATGATTAATTCAGGTGCAGCTGGAAATTTTATGGATTGTAATTTTACCTGTGACAATTCTATCCCTTTAAAGTCTTGTGACTCTACCCTAGCAATCATGAGGATAGACAGGCACACTCTAGGGGATGGTAAGGTCCACTGCACCACCCAAGCACACTCCCTCAGAAAGGGCTCTCTCCATTGCAAAACCATCGACTTCTTCATCATCAATTCTCATTGACACTCAGTAATATTAGGAATGCCCTGGTTACGAGATCACAACCCCATCATTTCATGGAGGTGAAATGGTGAGATAATAAGTTGGAGTGAACCACGCTTAAAAAACTGCTTACAACCTGTTGTCCGAGTTCATCTTAATGCTATTACAGTCCAAGAAGGACCCACTCAAGCCCAGAATACCCCAGTTGCTTTTGCTAATTATCCGAAGCATTCAACAAACAAAAGGCTACTGAATTATCTCCTCATCGTGGGTACGACTGTTCAATTGAGTTATTACCTGGTACCGTGGCCACTCGTTTTTCCTTTTGTTTTATCCCAGAGGCAATTAAGGGTCTCCCGTCAAACTTCTCCCATGTGCCTTTTTTCCCGCAAACTTAATTCAGCTGAACGCAACTATGATGTGGGCAACCGAGAACTTCTCGCCATGGAGGCTGCTATGGATGAGTGGAGACACTGGCTGGAAGAAGCCAAACACAAGTTTACGGTAATCCCCGATCATAAACATTTTTAATATATCCGTTCGGCCAAAAGACTAAACCCCAGACAGGCCAGATGGGCATTATTCTTCACTCAATTTGACCTTCAGTCACATATATCCCTCGATAAAAAAACCCCACTAAGGCGCATGCCCTGTCCCGTTTATGCGAGAAGAACCTGGTAGAGGATATGGACCTACCAATTTTAAGAGACTCTCTTGTTCTTACTCCTGTCCTGTGGAATATTGCAACCAAAATTTCTCATGTGCAAACACAACAACCCAGCTTACCCAATTGTCCACCAGAGGACTTTTGTTCCTTTTACAGTTAGAGGGAAATTTCTTCAGGAGATCCATTCCAATCCCAGCTCTGGTCATGCAGGTATAACAGGAACATTAGATTTAATTCAGAATCAATACTGGTGGCAGTCTGATACCATAAAATTTGTCAACAAATATACCATCTGTAACATGCACAAACATTCACATCATCGCACAGCTTGATTTGCTACAACCATTACCCAGTCCTTAATCTTAGCTTTTCCAATGGAGAAAACTAACTCTCTTGTTCTTTCTTTTCCAAACTATACTTTTTTAACTTGACTACTGCTGCTGGGGTATTGTACCTGTGAGAATCATAAAGCAGAGAATTTTAGAAACGTTTGACAGATGTTTGGAAAAATTAAACACTTTAATGCTGAAATTGAACTCGCCTGATTCTCACTCCTCCTTCTCTCCCCATTGTAGAATCCTACCCATCAAGGCTAAAAGCAGATCAACAAGAAGATAGGAGCTGTTAGTCCTATTTCTAACATGCATTAAGGAACAATTTATTTGGTGTGGTGTGACACACAGACAACTCTGCATCGAGCAGCTAGAACTTGAAGCTTGACAGTGAATGTAACTGCCAAGAAGGAAATAGAGACCAAAAAGACGCAAGTCAAAGCAGACCATGCTGATTCTACCGACAAGCTGGAATATGCAGAACAGCTACTGGAAGAAGCAAAGGTCGAGGCAACAGACAAGAAAGCCAAAAACAGAGCTCTTGAAATGCACCTAGATCAGGCGAGACATAAGGTCACTTAACTGATGTGAGAACTGAAATACTTCAAAGAGGAGTAAGGCAGTGTAAAAGATGAACTCAAGCATGCCTACAAACTGCAACATGAACCCACCAAGGAAAGATATGCACTAGTCTCACCCCTGCCAAGCAGGACAGGATCCCCTGTCCCTGAACTCACACATAGTACGAAAGATGAGGAACCGGGGCAAAGACACACACCAGCTCCTTCTGTAGAGCCTGACCTCACCCCAAAGCAACAAGAGCCAGTCAGTCACAGATCAGCACACAGCATGGATCTCAAAAACCTTAATAAACTGGCCAGGAACATTGGCAAGTTCACCCCGAGTGTGCCAGGTAGTTCACCAAAAACTCCCTAGACTGTGGCCTAACCAACATCCATACCGTGCGCATACTAACCCACCAAAATGCGCCACCCACATTTGTGAGACAATTTAAATCCCAGTTGCCTCATACGAGCCAGTGCAGGAAATCATTGACTCCATGTTGAAAAAGGGGGTCACTCACCCTATAACAGCACATACTCTGCTCCAATATGGCCAGTACTAAACCCAACTGGAAATGGTGTCCTACTATCGACTACCGCAAGGACCGCATGGCCTATGACACAGTTGGACCAAGAAATCCTTAAAATCAAAGGCTCGACATTCCTCTCAACACTGAACGTCGCCTATGGATTCTGGACAATCCTAGTCCACCCTGATGACCAGCACAAGCTGGCATTCACTTTTGGCAATCAGTAACACACCTTCACATGGTGCCCTTATGGCTATGCTAATTCACCAGCAGAAATCAACATCTTTCTGAACAAAGCATGCCCTGATGCCAGAGCCAGAGGTAATCTTGTTTATGTCGATGATGTTCTCCTAGTTCAAAGGTAGCAGATCATCTCAAAGAAATTGATCATGTCCTAAGCCAGCTGACAACAGCTGGAGCAAAGATTGCCCTCCACTAAAGAAAATGGTGTAAAACCAAGGTTAATTATGTTGGCTTGCTTGTTGGTCGAAATAGTATTGACAGTCTAACAGCACCCAGGCAATCCAAAGCATTAGAACACCCATCAACGTGTCAATGAATTATAAAGCTTTCTGGGAGTGTGTAATTACTCACGACAGTTCATCGAAGACATTGCACAACCTGGCATTGCACAACCACTAACCTCCCTTCTGAAAAAACATGAACCTATTGTTCGGGTCGTGCCGACCCTGTATATCATATCGTAATATCATATATGTGCATGTGTATGTGTGTGTGTGTGTGTGTGTGTGTGTGTGTGTGTGTAACAGAACGATACTGGCAATGGAGTTGAGAAAACAAAATACAGTGTCTTTATTTAGAGAATCATCAGGCAGCTAAAGGTCACAACAGGAACAGACAGAAGCATGCAGGTATTTCAAAAGAGTAGTCAGAGTCACAGGCGAAGAGAATGGTACAGACAGCAAACAGCATAAACAATAAACAAGGCGAGGGTCAGGAAACACGGCAAGGCAAGACAATGGAACGCTTCATAGTGTTACATTAAGTAAAACAAGACTCAGCAATGGTGTGTGTGTGTGTGTGGGTGTGTGTGTGTGTGCTGTTTTTATGGTCCATCTGATTAGTCCATCATGAGCTTCCAGCTGTGTGTGTGTAATCAGAGAGAGAACTGGAACTGGTGTGTGTGAGGTGCATGATAGGAGTTGTAGTTCACTAAAGTGGCAGATGTGTAGTTCTCCAGTGATCGGCAAATGCTAGATCGTTGGTGTTTGTGACAAAGCCCCCGTCTAGAAGTGGCTTTCAGATGCACTAAATACAGTTCAGGAGGAAGGTGGAGGCGGTGGAAAGGGGGAGGGATGGTCCAGGTCCATGCAGCTGGATGCAGGCTGTGGGTTAGGAGGCACTGGTGGTTTAGACAACCACAGTGGGTAAGGAGGCTCTGGGTCAGGAGGCACTGGAGGTTCAGACAACCTCAGTAGATCAGAAGGCTCTGGTTCAGGAAGCATTGGTGGTTCAGACCACCATAGTGGGTCAGGAGGCTTTGCTTCAACAGGCACTGGCAGGTCATACAACCCCAGTGGGTTAGGAGGCTCTGGTTCAGGAAACACTGGTGGTTCAGACAACCCCAGTGGGTCAGGAGGCTTAGGGTCAGGAGACAGTGGTTGTTCAGACAGCTCTGGCAGCACTGAAGGGCCACACGGCCTCACACATACACTACGGCCAATTTAGCTTACACAATTCACTTATACCACATGTCTTTGGGCTTGTGGGGGAAACCGGAGCACCCGGAGGAAACCCACCCAAACACGGGGAGAACATGCAAACTCTACAAAGAAATGCCAACTGACCCAGCCGAGGCTCAAACCAGCAACATTCTTGCTGTGAGGCGATCGAGCTACCCACTGCGCCACCGTGACGCCCTGGAAAAAGATCATTAAGCATAAATCATGCATGTATTTTAAATGTGCTACCTGGATGAAATCTCCCACATACTCGATGTAATGGGACGATCCCCCTGACAGAGACACATTATCTTATTGGCTGCTGGATCCATGTATGGCTGAGTCTTCTACAACAGAACAATATTGGCAATAGAGTTGAGGATCCAAAATGTATGCAAATCTGCAAATGCTATTAGCTGATGATCATGACAAAAAAAGTATATATATAAGATTTTTGGAAATCAGCGTCGAGTAGTCGCTAGTGACGTCATCAATAAAACACAAGATGCAAATATTTTGCAGCATGCCACAATTTGTAATTTATTTGCAGAAATATATACACATGCTGTTTGACAGCTCATAACATGTTGCAAAAAACAATGCAACATCATCAATGACTAATTCCAAAACAAATGCACTGTCAACACTTTCATTTCATTATTAATGCATCATTAGCACTCAGGCTATTTTTTCTGCTAAATAAATGTAGTCAACATATTGATCACTGCATGTACTACTAAAGAATGTAATAACAGATATTTTAGTGCAGAAGTATTGCATATGTTGTCAGCACACAGATTCATGTGAAGTTATTTCCTAACAACATCATGCACGAAAGACAAAGGCTATAACGTTAAGCCTAATTACATAATTGTCAGAGACTTGCTCAGATGCATATTTTACCATTATGATAGCGCAAGCTAGAAAGCTGCTCAAAAATCTGCTCAACCTGCGTTTTTTGCAATTACTTCTCATCTTGGTTATCAGACATCTTCTCGATGCACATGTTCACTGCGTCCACCGGGATTAAGATTTTTGAAGTCGACTTTTATGTCATCGAATGATGTTATCTCATTTTTAATGGATATGAATAGTAGAAATTCAGTCAATCCAGTTTAAAGCAGCACCTTGGAAATTGCAATTGCGATCTCCCTGTTGTCCTGTTAGGTTAATAGGCCCAGGTACTCTGAAAGGATTTTTAACAGAGCAAGGGATTTTTCACAATATTTCCTAAAATATTTTTTCTTTTTGAGAATGTTTTATGTTTTATTTTGACTGGAATAATAGCAGACTTTAATACCAATAAAAATACCATTTTTATATACTAGGTCAACATTATTAGCTTCCTTAAGCAATTATTTGTTTTCAATTGGCTACAAAACAAGCTATTGTTATACAATGAATTGCTTAATTACCCTAACTTGCCTAGTTAACCTAACTAACCTAGTTAAGCCTTTAAATTGCACTTTAAGCTGAATACTAGTATCTTGAATAACATCTACTGGAGAAAGTCTTATTTGTTTTATTAATTTTTAAAGACTTTTTTTAAGGTCAATATTATTAGCCCCTCTAAGCAATATTTTTTTTTATTGTACACAGAACAAACCATTGTTAATTAACCTAATTAAGCCTTTAAATTGCACTTTAAGGTGAATACTAGTATCTTGAAACATATGTAGTAAAATCATGTGCTGCCATAACGGCAAACATAAAAGAAATCAGTTATTAGAAATTATTTATTAAAACAATTATGTTTAGAAATGTGTTGAATTTTTTTTATCTCCGTTAAACAGAACTTGGGGGAAAAAGTAAAAAAATAATACAAATTTAACAGGAGGGCTAATAATTCTGGGTGTATATATATGATAAGAAGAGATCATTTTAGAGATCTTTTTTTTGCATTTTTGTCAGTTGAAAACAGTAGTGCTGATTCATGTCTTTGGACTTGGGTTTTCTCTGGGTGTTCTGGTTTCCCCCACATGCGAATATAGGGAAAACATACAAACTCCACACAGAAATTCCAATTGACCCAGCCAAGGCTCAAACCAGCGCCACCGCATCGCCACACATTATTGCATTAAAATATAATAACTTCAAATTAAGTTACAATAAAATATAAGAATATATACTCACCTTCATGTATCATACTGTTGATGCATTGTGTGTATGCTTTACTAAAAAGATGGGTCTTTAATCTAGTTTTAAACTGTGAAAGTGTGTCTGAGCCTCTGGCATTATCAGAAAGGCTATTGCAGAGTTTAGGAGCCTTATATGAGAAGGCTAAACCTCCATTAGTGGACTTTGCTATTTTGGGTACTACCAGAAGCTCTAAGTTTTGAGATCTTAAATTGTATTGAGACTGAAGGTTCAACTGGTTTGAATTGTAGGGAGACGGAAGGTTCGTTAGATAAACAGGAGCTAGATTATTTAAGGCTTTATAGGTAAGAAGCAATATTTTATAATGAATACGGAACTTAACAGGCAGCCAGTGTAAGGAGGATAAAATTGGGGTGATATGATCATATTTTATAGACCTAGTAAGAACTCTGGCAGCTGCATTTTTCACTAAATGAATCTTATTAATAGAGGATGCAGGGCAACCAGCGAGCAGAGCATTACAGTAATCCATCCTAGAAGTCATAAAAGCATGAACTAGCTTTTCTGCATTGGAGATGGATAGCATGCTTCATATCTTAGCAATATTTCTCAGATGAAAGAAGGTTTTTTTGTCACATGGGTGATATGGATTTCAGAAGTTAAGTTCCTCTCTAATATAACACCCAGATATTTTACAGTAGAGCAAATGCTAACATTGTATCCCTCTCACTGCAGTTTGAGTTGTGAGATCTGCTGTGTACAGAATTTTGGCCCAGTAACTAATACCTCTGTTTTGTCTGAATTTAAGAGAAGGAAATTGTTGGTCATCCAGTCTTTTACATCTTTATCACACTTAGTTAGCTTAGCAAAGCAGAGAAAGCTGATACTGTGTCTTTTTTCTAGAATACATAGTAAATTTACTTCTTTCTATGGGGTTAGTCAGATATGCATTTCTGTGATTTAAGTTGGACGAGAAAAAGTCTATAAGGGTAAAATGGGAATTTTCACTTACTAGTCAAACAGAATGAAGCATCCTGGAGATGTTGTCCGACAGGAGTTCAGCTGCAGGTCTGCTGGGGTGCAAAACATTAACATGGAAAAGCCTAGGACGCTCCCAGAAAATATTCTAGTTATTAGCAAAGAGCAGCTTCTGTTCTTCTCACCATGTGAATAGCCATTTATTCAGAGCAAAAAGTCCACTGAATCTTTCATGTCCTTTGCGGTAAAAAGAAAACAGTCCAGAAACAATGATCTGCATGGTGGGCAAAGTGTATCGAACCATCTCGATCTGGCTCCTGAAGTCCCTCTACAGGATCTCCGTCTGCCGCTGCCTGGTGTTGATTATCCCCACTTGGAAGACGACAGCTCCAATGTTCTCGCCAGCCCTCAGGATAGGTACTTAACCTTAGCAGAAACACAAGCACCATTAAAGCAGCCTTTAGCAGAAGCAGCATGGACATGAGGAACAATGGAATCGCCGATGATTGCGTCATCGCGTCCTGTCTCGAGGAGGGGGGAGGGGGGGGTGAATTGGTTCTCTGTGGGGATCCTGAACACCAGAGGCCAGGGGCCTGGAGCACTGGGCTTGGACAGAAATACACATGGGGTTGTGGTGGAAGGAGTGTTGAGATTGTATTGTACACTTACCTCAGATGAGCGAGCAGCAGCCCGGGAGACTTCCACTGCCTCCAGCTCCTGCTCCAATGCCTCCACTGATGCTTCTCCTGCACTCAAAGATAAACACAAGCGACATTATACAGAGTGTAGAGCCAAGACAGTAAGAGAAAGAAGCCCATAGCTTTAGCTGGCTCGTGATGCTAGCAGGCTAAAGCTAGAAGCGAATGCTCAAGAAACAAAATATTTCTAGTAGATATATTTGTATAATGGTATTAAGGGTTCGGTCACCCTCTGTAAATAAGAAAAAAATGTAACGAAAAGGGATGTATTTTATGAATTTTATACAATAAATCTACATGACAGAGCTCCAAACACAAGCAATGAAGCAACCATAACAATAACAATCCATGTAACCAGACGTGAAGACAATCTGTTTCAATGCAGAGAGAAGTTTATTGTATTTGTTTAAAGATTATGCAGAGAGTGCAAATGCATTTTTACAAAATAATGATGTTTACAGATACATTGTTTATAACAAACACTATTATATACATATACAAATGAGATGAGTACATTTTGATTTTGACTTTGACATTGTAGACTTTATATTAGTGCAATAAAACGTACTGCAGGTGTTTAACACCTGTAGACCGTGTTTTTTTCTTTTCTTCCGAAACAGGGATTAAAATTGTTACAATGTTAATTTTTGTTCTTGGTGCGATTCGCTTTCACACGGCAAAATTTCTAAATGAACCAAAATAGTCATGTGCGAGTAAACTCTCCTCACATTGGTTGGAGTTTCACAGTTTATTTTCCCACAGATTCCACTCAGCTGTCATACGTGGTTATTTTAATTTATGATGATGAACAATACGACATTATAAGCGAAAAGGTGCACTTTATTTTTGACACCCACATACATTGTTAATAAATATAAATCAGAGGTAAGAATTTCTCATACATGGCCTCATTTCTGTTGTCAAGGGTTGTAAAATTGATCTATTGAATCAATCAATCTATTAAAAAAACGTTGGCCAGAATTATGCATTATAAGCTTAAATCATAGAAAGAAATAACAAATTAAGTGAGACTACAGTCAGATCATGAAGCAGATCAATGTTGATCTTTCTTTCAAGGCGTTAGTGCAGAAATGATCAAAACAATAGGCCTAATACAAAATATTATAAGATTTTAATATGGAAAAAATATCAAATGGTAATTTCAGGATTACAGTGCCCTGGGAAGAGCGGATGGAAGAGGCAAATGAAAGGAAATGCTTAAAGTATCAGGAGCTAGTAGAGAAGTGCCGGGAAGAGGGCTGAAAGACCCTCTGTGAGCCAATAGAGGTGGGCTGTAGAGGGTTTGCAGGGCGTTTACTCTGTAAAGTCTTCAACCAACTAGGCCTAGCAGTAGCAGCTAAGACGAGGGCCATCAAGTCAATTTGTGAAGCTGCAGAGAAAGCCACAAGATGGCTATGGATATTCAAGTCAATTCATCTTTATTTCTATAGCGCTTTTAGAATGTAGATTGTGTCAAAGCAGCTTAACATAGGGGATTATAGTAAATTGAAATTTTCAGAGTTCAAGTTCAGTTTAGTTTAGTTCAGTGTGGTTAAATGATCTGAAAGTAACCAGGCTCAGTTGGGCACGACCATTTCTCCTATGGCCAAACTTCTTGTGCAGAGCTGCAGTCTAAGCGCCGGAGGCTGGAAAAAGCTGGACGTCCATCATGGATAAGATGCAGGTGGGAGAGGCTGGCCCTTCAGGATCAATGCGAAGACTCGTCTGTCACTGGGGTCTTACAGGAATTAGTCTCATGCTATCCACTCTCCATGACCACCACAGCAGCTGCTCAGGATGCGGACTGGTCCAGGATTATGGAAACCTCTGGAATAATAAAAACAGACTAACATAAGCGCAGATGCCGTTTAAATTATAATGTCTTTTGGGAAGTGTTCCCGGCTCCGGTTGCTCTAAATAATGCAGACTAACAATTCTTAAGAGGATTTGGATTTCAAACGCATTTGTGTTTTATGTGTATGTTTATGCAAAAACATGTGTCTTTAATCTAGTTTTAAACTGACAGAGTGTGTCTGATTCCTGAACTGTGCTAGGAAGGTTGTTCCAGAGTTTAGGTGCTAGATATGAGAAAGATCTACCGCCTACAGTTGATTTGGATATTCTGAGAATAATCAGTTGACCAGAATTAATTGAGCGTACTGTACGTGAGGGGCTATAATACACCAGGAGCTCCTTCAAATACTGGGGAGCTAAGCCATTCAGGGCTTTGTAGGTAGTCAATAAAATGTTAAAATGTATACGATATTTAATAGAAAGCCAATGCAATGATAAAAGAACTTTTGTGTACTTTTGATCAATATGATGCCTCTTCATTAACTAATACAAATTGATAACGTTCAGATAGATAAGACCTGAACCAGGCCAATGCAGTTCCTGTAATACCAACATAATTTTCAAGCCTATCAAGGAAAATATTATTATCGATTGTATCAAATGCAGCACTGAGGTCTAATAACACTAAGAGAGAAATGCAACCACCATCTGACGACAGAAGGTCATTTGTAACTCTTAAGAGGGCTTTTTCTGTGCTATGAAATGCTCTAAATCCAGAAAGGCAGGTTTCAAATGGGTCTATAATTTAGTAATTCTTTGGGATCAAGCTGTGTTTTTTTAATAAGAGGCTTAATGACAGCTAGTTTAAAAGTTTTAGGAACATATCCTAAATGTATGGATGAATTCAAAACATTAAGAACAGGTTCAGAACCTTCTGAAAACAATTGTTTTAATACGAATTTATCAGTTTAGACAGTTCTTCCTCACCTACTGTTGAAAAAGTTTGAAGTTTATCCATTAACGGTCTACAGTGCTCTAATTGGGATGATGCTGTAGGAGGCAGATTGATGGTACTTGTTTTATCTCTGATATCATTAATCTTGCATGTGAAAAAAAATCATAAAGTCATTACTGCTGTGTTGATAAATGCATGTTGGTGCTTTATTTTTAGTTAGATTGGCTACCGTGTTAAACAGGACCCTGGGGTTGTGTTTATTTTCTTCTATCAAAGTTGAAAAGTAAGCAGATCTGGCAGACTTGTAAAGCTTTTATAAAGTTAAGTATACTTTCTTTTCAGGCCAGACAAAACACTTCTAGTTTTGATTTCTTCCATCTACGTTCCATTTTCCGGGTTGGTTTCTTTTAGACATATGTGTGGTCATTCTGCCATGGCGTCAGATTTAATTTCCTTAATCTTTTTTAAGTGTAACGGAGCAACTATGTCTAATGTGCTAGAAAGGACAGAATCAATAGTTTTAGTTGCAGTGTCAAGCTCTTCTAGGCTGCCTGGAATGCTATGAAAATTAGAAAGATCAGGTAGGTTACTGACAAAGTCATCTTTAGTGCTAGTGGTGATCGTTCTACCATATTTATAAATAGAAGATGATTTTGTAGACCTATCAATGCACAATAAACAAGAGATTAAGTAGTGATCTGAAATGTCATGACTCTGCTGCACAACTTTAACATTATCAATATCGATACCATGTGATAATATTAGGTCTAAGGTATGATTATGCCGATGAGTAGGCCCTGAGACTTGCTGTTTCACTCCAACAGAGACTAGTATGTCTAAGAAGGGCAGACTTAAAGCATCGTTTTCATTATCTTTATGAATATTAAATTCACCAACAATTAAAATTTTATCTGTGGCCAGATCTGTTTCAGATAAGAAATCAGAAAATTATTTTGTAAAGTCGGTATGGTGCCCTGGAGGCCTATATAAAGTTGTCAATATAAATTTAGATTGAAATTTATTGTTTAAATTGCAGACTGAAATATACATCACTATTACTTCAAATAAATTATATTTTAAGTCAGATCCCTGAGTAACACTAAAAATATTACTGTATACATTGCCACACCTCCACCTTTGCTTTAAGACGTGGCTCGTGATATCCTGATATCCCTCAGGTGAAGACTCGTTTAGGGTCATGTAATCATCTGGTTTTAGCCAGGTTTCTGTTAGGCAAAGTGCATCTAGCTTTAGATCAGTTATCAAATCATTAACAAAAAGAGTTTTAGAGGAGAGTGATCTGATGATCAATAATCCGAGTATTTTCTTTTGTTTACTTATATTTTTTTATTTGATGAACATCAATTAGATTGTTGCCTTTGAATGGGTTTGGGAGTTTTTTTTTATATTTAGAGGTTCGGGAACAAACACAGTCTCTATGTTCTTATATCTAGGTGGCTCTATGTGCTGCAGATCATCTGAGTTAGGTAAACTGTGGAGGCTAGCAGACGGTTGATTAAGCCAATCTGTCTGCTCCTTGACCTGGGCCCCAGTTAGTCAAGTGCCAACACTGACTATATGGCAGATTACTAGAGAGGAGAGCTGCCTCAGGCCGGGTGGGACACTGTAATCTGCCTGCACTCAGGGGCAGGATGGGTTAGCACCTCAGCCTGTATCTCTCGTGAGAGAGAAACCTAACTAAACTACAGATCAGTTCTTGAAAAGATCCACGCACGAGATCCCGACAGGGGGGAGGATGAGATCTCCATCAGGAAAGACCAATCGGCATTGACCCAGGCTAATGACATGACTATGAGATGTACAGTATCTGCGGCAAGTGGTGCAAGAACATACGAGGCCTCAAAGTCCATCAGGCCAGAATGAAATGCACAGAGAAGGTGGTGCAGCACACAGGCCTTGGGCCTGGTGAGACCCAGGAGGCGTCGGGTAGGGAGGCGTCTGTCACCCCACAGAGCCCAGTCCCACCCCGCACTACAGTCTCCCAACACCAGCAGAGTGTTCACCAACAACAACAATGGATTAAAGGGCCCCCAGCCAGCAAAGGTGGTGAATGGTTGCAGTTTGACAGAGATGTAATGAACATCATCCAAGCTACAGCAAAAGAAGATGCAGATCGCATATATAATTGCTATAATTGGTGGCTATGCAGCAGAAAGATTTTGCCTTGTCAAGAAAGAAAACACCAAGCCAACTTATACCACAGAGCTACCAAGATCCTCACACTCAAGAAAAGATACAAGAGGTCTACTAAGGAGGAGACACTATGATTAGCTGAACTTCGAGACATCCTAAGGAGAAGGCTGGCAGAGCTACCTTCGGAGAGTAGAGTGGCATAGAAAGAGGGAGAGAGACAGAGCAAGAAAGCGTGCTGCTTTCTTTGCAAATCCTTTTAGTTTCACAAAGCAACTACTTGGGGATAAACAAAGTGGCAGGCTCAACTGTTCAGCAGAGGAAGTAAACACATTCCTGCGTGATGCGCTGAGTGATCCAATGAGAGAACAGGAGCTTGAACAGAACAGAGCACTAATCAAACCAACCCTCCCAACAACAATGTTCGATCTGAGGGAGCCAAGCCTAAAAGTGGTTGAAGCACATTGTTAAAGCAGCACGCTCTGCCTCTGCTCCAGGCCCCAGTAGTGTACCATATATTGTGTACAAGCACTGTCCCCAGCTCCTGCGGCACCTCTCGAAAATCCTGAGAGTAATAGGGTAACGAGGGAACGTGTCTGACTAGTGGAGGTGTGCAGAGGGAGTGTGGATCCCAATAGAGGAAAACTCCAAAAGTATTGATCAGTTTCAATCGATCTCAGTGTTGAGTGTCGAACATTGTTTCCTGGAGACTTAAAGAGTTTCTGCTCAAGAATAACTACATTGATTCCTCAGTGCAGATGGGTGGTATACCTGGAGTTCCTGGTTGCTTAGAGCACACTGGTGTAGTTACACAACTCATCAAAGAAGCCCATGATAACAGAGTGTGCAATGTCTGCATTTGGCAAATCCATACGGATCCATACCTCACAGGTTGGTTCCACTTACAATGCCACCATGTTCCCAGTGCAATTAAGGACCTGATCTTGGATTATTACAACAATTTTAAGATCAGGGTAACTTCTGGGTCAAAAACATCATACTGGCATCGGCTTAAAAAGGGAAAATAACTGGGTGTACAATCTTAGTTATCCTCTTTGCCCTGGCAATGTACATAGTGGTCAAGTCAGCTAAGGTGGAATGTAGAGGCCCTCTAACCAGATCTGATGCGTGGCAGCCCCCAAAAAGAGCATTCATGGATGACATAACAGTAACAACATCGGTCCCAGGAGAGAGGTGGATTTTGCAAGGTCTCAAGAAATTGATCACTTGGGCAAGGATGAGCTACAAGCCAACCAAATCAAGATCCATGGTGTTAAAAAAAGAGGACAGTGGTTGACAAATTTCGCTTCTCATTGGCTGGAACTGCCATTCACTCCAATCACTGGGCAGCCAGTGAAGAGTTTGGGAAAGTTGTTTAACGCATCTCTGAAAGACACCACCACCATCCAGAAGTCCAGCAACGAGTTGTAAAGTTGGCTGACCAAGGTTAGCAAGTCAGGACTGCCAGGCAGATTTAAAGCCTGCATCTGCCAGCACTCCATCTTACTATGCATCCTGTGGCCTATGCTGGTTTATTTAGTCCCTATGTCAACAGTAGAGTCCCTGGAAAGATAGACCAACAAGACATTTGACTTTGCTTGAACTCACAGTGCCCTTGGAAGAGGGGATAGAAGAGTCAAATAAAAGGAAATGCTCAAAGTATCAGGAGCTAGTAGAGAAGTGCCGGAAAGGGGCCTGAAAGACACACTTTGAGCCAATAGAGGTGGGCTGTAAAGGGTTTGCAGGGTGTTCACTCTGACGATGCATACAGCATGCTTTCATTTTCGCATTTCGCACAAAGCTGCATGCAGCTTTAATTAAATATTTGTGTTTCATATATTCTTACACTTTGACATCTTAAGGCATTCATTTTCCTCTTCATTAACTATACAGTGCACCTGCAAATCAACTAGCATTTGAGGGTTTGCAGGGTGTTCACTCTGTAGTTTTCAATTATCTAGGCCTAGCAGTAGCAGCTAAGAAGAGGGCCATTAAGTCCGTTTGTGAAGCTGCAGAGAAAGCCACAAGATGGCTATGGATAAAGAGGGCTGATCCGTGGGTGAAGGCTACTGGGAAGCAAGCTGCGGTCCAATCAACCACAGCTGGGTCACCTGGGTGAGGGTGTCTGATGCTGAAAGACCCAAAACACCCAGTGACCCCAGGATACATCACTGACGATGCATACAGCATGCTTTCATTTTCGCATTTCACACAATGCTGCTTGCAGCTTTAATTAAATATTTGTGTTTCATATATTCTTACACTGTATCTTAAGGCATACATTTTCCTCTTCATTAACTATACAGTGCACCTGCAGATCAACTAGCATTTGAAACAGCCTATGAAATATTGTAGTGAAAAGTTGCTCTGGATCTCAACAAATATCTTTTAAATTAAAAAAAAAGAAGCAGAGTTCTTTGAAGTTTAAGCAGTTTATTGTTACAATAGAGTTAGTCAATCAAGCTTTCCCCTTCCCAATGTGCCAAAAACCACAGTTTATATGCAGTTTCTTATCAGTAGTTATGATGTAACTTCATGCCTTCCTCGGCTTTGATAGAATCCCAGCTTTCTAATTGGTGGCTGTATGTTTTTCTGCTCTATTTGTTGGGAGTCAGCAAAAGCCTGAAGGTTAGCATGAAAATAACAAGGTGTGGCTTGAGACCAAGAGTGATTTGAATTGTAACTCATTTTACTAGTAAATAGAAACCGATAGCCCAAAAGCAATAACAGATTTTAATATACATATAGCAAGTACTAAAAACATAACAATTATTTATAAAACTAATTATAACATTGTAAAAATATGTAGATTATATATACGTTTATAAATGTGATTTTAATACTGTAACATCTCACCTCTGAAAGTCACGTGAGATCGCACTAAAATGAAGTCACTGTGCGTCTGAGGTCGCAGCATTTTAGAGATTAGAAAGTTTGAGAACACTCTTTCCCTGTGAGACTCCGGCGCGAGCGGAAAGATTTAGAAGCTTCAAAAGATTTAAAGCGAGAACCAAAGTAAGACATCTTTGTATGATTATAATACTTAAATTAGCAGTCAAATAAATGGAAGTTATGATAATAACTTGTTATGTTTTTAATGTAAATGATGCGATCTGAACATTAGCATTAAGCTAACATTAAATGGTGCTTGTATTTCTATCTAAAGCATCATAAGCCGAATACGATTGAAAGTGACGTCTTTGAATAAGTTTCATCATCAAATGTTGGTGTACATGTATATGAGTTCCTTGGTGAGTTTTTCTTTTTCTTTATTGATTATCATTCATATAGGGTTTAAATTAACTGCTTTATTAAATAGTGCAATTGTAATAATAAATAAGCCAAAATGGGTGAAATGTAAATAAAACCTTGTTATTTAGGTGAAAGTATAAATGTTTATTTGTATGACAGACAAAAAAGGTACACAAAGCACATGACAATTAAGAAAAAAAATATTTATTGTTCAGATAAATGTCACAATAAGACAATTTGTTACACAAACTTATGTTACAATATGCAAGCCATAATATTTGAGGTGTAATATTAGAGATTGTTGCCAAACGGAGTAGTGGTGTGTTTTATAGTGCAGCTTATTAATTGTTTTTCTGGCTTTTTGCTTTAAAGGCCAGGTTTTTGTTTTATGTGTGTGTTAGCCAGCAGCTAGCTCTCTGCAACTCTTACATGGTCGCCCACTGAAGCTAAGCAGGGCCGCGCCTGGTCGGTACCTGGATTGAAAACCGCATGGGAAAGCTAGGTTGCTGCCGGAAGTGATGCTAGTGAGGTCAGCAGGGGGCGCTCAACCTGCAGTCTGCGTGGGTCCTAACGCCCCAGTATAGTGAAGGAGAATATGTAGTGCTCAGTGAGTGCCGTCTTTCGGATGAGACGTTCGGATGAGATGGTCTTTAAAAATCCTAGGATGTCCTTCAATAAGAGTATGGGTTTAACCCTGGCATCCTGGCCTCTGTCCATCATGGCCTCCTAACATCATGGCCATATGATAATTGGCTTCATCACTCTGTCTCCTCTCCACCAATCAGCTGGTGTGTGGTCTGGTGCTATATGGCTGCCGTTGCATCATCCAGGTTAATGCTGCACACTGGTGGTGGATGAGAAGATTCCCCCCAATGTGTAAAGCGCTTTGAGTGTCCAGAAAAGTGCTATATAAATGTTAGAAATTAATATTATTATTTTTACCATCTATGATGAATTCTGGAGTTGCTGAGTATCTTCTGGATTTAATATGAATCGTCTCAACTCCTTCCTACAGTTCTATGTGTGCCTTGGTGGGGTTGGACTGGCAAGCAAACTATTGAGTGAATCTTTAGGAACATCTGTTGAAAGATACTGGACCCAAATTGCTTGTCATTGGCCAGAATTGCACAATAAACACTTTTTTTTATCCTGGATCAGCATAAACTGACTTGCATTACACTCATTTTTTTTTCTTTTACTTTTCAGTCCCTTGAAACTGGACATTGAGAACTAACTTAGCGTTACATTGGAAAACAACTGATTGTCTTGTTTATTGAATAAGTTTTGTGTCTTAACATTGCTTAACCTGTTGAAAGTCTGTGTAAATTGTTTTTAAACTGTTGAAGTGCAAAAAAGGTTAATTGACTTAACTAAATTATGTTTATGCAAGACCACAATAAATTTGATTCACATTAACAAAATTTGTACCAATTATTTGAACTAAAACCTAACTGATACTTACCATAGAGTACACAAAACCATCACATCTCTGAAAGGAAAGAAACATAATTTAGTGAATTAGAGTTAACATTTCCCTGCCATTGTCAAATTTAATTTAATTTATTTTTGTTTGTTTTGTCTAAATACATAAAAAAATGTACCTCAACCTCTTTTGTCTAAATTTGTCCACTATTGTATCATCTCTCTCCATGGGCAAACCGTATCTTCAAATTGTGAAATTGCACGTGTGGGTTACACAAAGTGGCAAGTCCCAACCAGGAGAGAGATTGATCTGCAACAATATTGACAAGTTAAATTATTATAATTTATTAAAAAAAACTTAACCAGACATTGAAACATGGACATCATAAACAGAGAAAACATAAATGTTGCAAATTCTGTACTAGTTGGTGGCTTGACATTGACTGAAACAGATCAGGATTTAGAAGCATGGCTTTTAATATTTGGTAGTATCAGTTGTAACTTTCTTTGATGACCTAAACTCTGAATTCCATCGACACACCATTACAGAATTTGAATATAGCTCTGCTACGAAAGCACTAAAACCCCTACTTCCTATAACAGTGGTTAGTACAATAAAAACAGACACTACTTTAAACGTATGCCACAAAAGGGCATTTGGAGGAACTGCTTGCTATTGCTAATGCTAGTGGGAACTCAGTTGAAGAAATACTCCATGAGGAGTTAAAGAAGATGAAATCTAGTCATTCTCTTACTGAGCACCCATCTGCATCGGATGGAAGATTCAAACACCAAAATTGCAGAAGATTCTCAAATGCATGGTAGCACAGCTAACCCACTGGATGGACTGTTATCCCCAGCCAAGTCACAGAGTGAGTAAGACTGCAGAGCATGTAGCTCCTTTGTCATCAGTAATCTCCGCATTACAGGAACCTGAAGACATGAAATCACAAAACCTGTCCAAGGAGAGACCCCACAGTAGAACTTACAATGCTGCTGCCCCAGTATCACCGCATCCAACTCTTACAATAGATATGATTGATCTGCCCAGCATTCAAAGAGGGGTAGTTGAACACATTGTCAAAACATGACACTGCTACGTTGCAACCTGCCTCTTTTGATCTCAGATCCTTCTCTGGGAAAATCCTTAGACCCCTAATGAATCAGATTTTAGCACTTGGCAGGTGAAGGTCCAGTTTCTACTTGATGACCCTTCCATTTCAGACGTCCAGAATCAGGAGAATACTTGCTAGTCTGCTTCCTCCTGCAGCTGACAGGGTTAAACATGAGTCCCCCGTCTTCATCATTGACATATCTGAAACTATTGGAGTCAGTCTATGGATCTGTTGAGAATGTAGATGAGCTGTTGGCAAAGTGTATGACCATGCTACGGATTCCAAGAGAAAAGCCATGAAATTATTTACACCGGCTACATGTTATGTTGAGCACAACTGTAAGGAGAGGTGGCATTTCTGAGAGTGAGCAAAGTCGTTGTCTTGTAAGACAATTTTGCTATGGACTGATTGCTAGCCTACAACTAGAGAAAAAGAAATTGGAAACCATTTTGGCCTGTAATGTCCCCAAATGGACAACTGCATCACATCATTCATTTATTAATTTTCCTTCGGCTTAGTCCCTTTATTCATCAGGGGTTGCCACATTGGAATTAACCGCCAACTTATCCAGCATATGTTTTACACAGGGGATGCCCTTCCAAGTGCAACCCAGTACTGGGAAACATCCATACAAACTCATTCACACACATACACTATGGCCAATTTAGTTTATTAAATTCACCTATACATGTCTTTGGACTGTGGGGGAGCACCCAGAGGAAACCCATGCAAACACGGGGAGAACATGCAAACTCCAGACAGAAATGCCAACTGACCCAGCCAGGACTCGAACCAGTGACCTTCTTGCTGTTAGGCGACAGTGCTAACCACTGAGCCACTGGGTCGCCCTGCATCACATTATTTGTCAGCATTCCCATGATGAATCCGAAGGGGTGATTTCAATGTGGGCTCAGATATCTGAACTTTATGCTCAAGTTGCTGTGATGCATACTTCAATTTACCAGAACTGTCACCCTGAACATTTGAAATATTATGTAAAGCAACTGAGGAAAGAGTTCAGAACTACAAATTCAAGTAGAGTCCATGAAAACATCTAGTTCAGATTGGAAAGAAAGACCAAACGAGAACCCAGCAGCTAAGGAGATAGCTGGATTGAAGAAGCAAGTGGCAGAGATAAAGGCTCAGCTGACAAATCCTGAGACATCCCAACAGAGAGAAGGTAGGAATACCACCTCCAAAGGTTCCTCAACAAAATGTCAATGTTGACAGAGCAAGGAGGGTGAGAATGAGCAACAGAGAAGTAGCCCTGTGACATTCACATGTCCCTGCCCCAGATACTGTTTTAGATGTGGGGAGGATGGGCACCTCGTTGTAAACTGTGAAAATTAGCTCAATCCTTCTAGAGTGGATGAGAAAAGACCCTAACTGAGAAAAAGACAAGCCCATTAGGACCTTAAGAACCCCAAAGTTACCACTCAGTTAAACAGAAGGCAGTCTCTGTAACAGGGCATACAGAGACTGAGGCAAAACATCAGTGGCCTACAACAAAACTGCCAAAGGGGCTAATTAGAATGAAATGTACTACCCAAATCTGTGATGATGACACGAATGTGAACTGCCTTTTAGATACTGGTTCCTTTGTCTTTTAACAAAATTAACCAGTCCCATCACCTTATAAAATCACTTGAATCTTTGGTGGAAGTTGAAGGGGCAAATGGACAGTCAGTGCCTTACCTTGGGTGTGTGGAGTTAAATTTAATATTTCCAAAAGAATTCTTAGGAACAGATATTGAAGTCACCACACTGGCTCTTGTGGTCCCAGACTTGATTAATTTGCCGCAAGTCCTCATTGGTACAAATATCCTAGATGCACTTTACTCCAGCTATGTGCAAAAGGAGATTGTCAACCCCAATCCAGTTTCTCCTAGGTATGCTGCTGTCCTGAAAATCACAAGATGTGAGACATAAACATTCATGCGCTGACACCCTTGGATGTGTAACATTAAAGGGAACAGTCTCTGAAACTGTGCCACCAGGGTACACTGATGTCCTTGATAGAGTTGTCTACGTGAAATGTCTTCCAGCTGAAAAACCCAGATCTCAGTCCACCCACAACACCTCTTCCTAAGGGGTCTACTAGTTTCTAGTGGGTTGCTTGCCTTACCTATAAAGCGGGTTTTCTCTTTGCCTGTGGTAGTCAAGACTGAAACCCAGTCTAAAATAGTAATTCCTCTCAAGACTGTGGGACACCAAGTATTAAACAAGTCCTTACCATCTAATGCTTTTAAACCACCAGAAAAGTCAAAAAGTCCCCAGTTAAACAAAATTTTGGAGACTCCCTGTTGTCATCTGAGTGGACGGAACAGATAGCTGCCTCTTAAACTCTATGCCTGAAGTTTTTGCTCTAAATGACATGGATTATCGACACACTGATAGAGTGAAACATCGAATCAAATTGAGAGATAAGACTCCATTCAAGCATAGAGCTCTGCCCATCCATCCACAGGATATAAGTGTTTTCAGGAAACATCTACAAGAGTTGTTAGCAGCTGGAATAATCAGAAAATCCAATTCCCCATTTGCATCCCCCATTGTAGTAGTCAGGAAGAAAAACAACTCAGTGAGGCTTTGCATTGATTTTAGAAGCTTAATTCTCAGACCATTTATTATACATGCGCACTCCCAAACCTAGAGGAAGTGTTCTCTGTATTAACCGGCTCCAAGTGTTTTTTTGTTCTAGATCTAAAGTCTGGATATTAGAGATGGATGAAGCAGTTTCCCATTCTGGGAACTTTCCCAGACTGACCCATCAAAAATAGAAGCCATCAAAACCTGGCCAAGATCCCATCTTACAGCTGGCTATCGCCCGGTTTGAAAGAATAAAAGGAAAGAGAAGGACAAAGACCACACTTATTTAAATCCAAAGGATTCGCTGGGTGACAGACGGACTGCTGAGTGTTCAAACTTCTTGCTAAAAAGCTAACATCAGCTCTTATATTAGGGTATGCAAATTGATGTCTGCCTTACTTTCTTTATACAGATGCTTGTGCTACAGGTCTTGGAGCTGCTCTGTATCAAGAACAAGAAGGACAAATGAGAGTCATAGCCTAAGCTAGCCGTGGACTAACAAAGTGCGAAGCCAAATATCCTGCCCACAAATTTGAGTTTTTGGCCCTCAAGTGGGCACCACCAAGTTTCAGGATTACTTATATGGTGCAGACTTCACAGTAGTCACAGACAGCAATGCCCTCACCTATGTCATCACCTCTGCAAAAATAGATGCTACTAGTTATAGGTTGTTGTCCAGTCTCTCTGCGTACAATTTTGAGATACAGTATAGAGCTGGAGCTCAAAATCAAGATGCAGATGGATTGTCTCTTTGTCCAAATGGTGAACCATCAGATAATAGTGAATTCAAAAAAGAACAAGAGAGAATGTGGCAATTCACTCTACGACACTTTGCAGATCTTGAAAGCAGCACCAAAATTATCTTGCCAGAAGTAGTTAAAGCCATCTGTAAAAAACATCAAGTTGGACAATGTCTGGATTCTCAGCTTTTCCCAATAACTTTAATAGAGACACTAAGCATGAATGCAAAGTTTTTACCTCCAGGAATTGAGAAAGAAGAGACCCACAGTCTCCAGGAGATGCCTCATCTGTCTGTAGAATATCTGATCATGACACAGCAAACAGATCCTGAAATAAGAGAGGTAATTTATTGCTTAGAGTCTAAGAACAAACCAGCAAATCTGAAATTCCACTCACCTGCAGAAAACCCATGGATGAGAGAATGGAACAGACTTGCGCTAAACAATGGATTGTTGTTAAGGAAGAGGATAGACAGAGGCAAAACAACGAACCAACTAGCCTTGCCAAAAAAGTGTTGTGTTCACAGAAAGACTCAATCCCAGAGAGCTGGTTAACATTCAAACCCAAAGACCCTTAGAGCTGGTTTGTATGGATTTCTTATAACTAGAACCAAACAACAGAAACTATACTGTCCTCCCTTCCTTATTAATCTTTCAGAAGTTTGACAGCAAGTTAAACTCCATCCATTATAAGTCCATAAATGCAAGTTGAGTCATTCAGCTTTTATTGCTGCTCAGATGTACAATGGACCAGAGTGAAACTAAAAGGAAAAATAATACAATTCTCAATAATAACTAAAACACATCAAATACACAAATTATAATACACTGTTTTTTGCAAGAATGGTGTTAATTTTACACATATTTGTGTAACATTTATGACTAGCATTGAAAGTCTTAAGACACTTGCTATGTATCCAAAAAACACTTGATTACTTTACACATTAATGTCAGAAATATACATGTCATCCAAATTAAATGGAAACAAAACTTACAGCTATTGCTCTTCAAATTCTTTACAGCAAGAGAAGACGAGGATTACCCACATCTGACAATCACACACTAGCCATTCGGTCAGCTGCTCACTTCCTGAATATGACATAATTTTCAGTTTCTTAGAGAGACCACTAGATGGCAGTTTCGCAACAAATTAACTAAAGCACTTTTAAGCAGGGCACAGAACAGTAACACCAAGGATATTTTGGGCATAACAGACAATTTTACTAAGTATGCGGCAGTAATTACTACCTGAAATCAAAAAGTGCAAACAGTTGCTAAATACCTGTGGAATCATTTCTTTTTTCATTACGGCTTTCCAGAAAGACTGCTTAGTGGCCAGGGGCCAGACTTTAAATCTCACACCATCAAAGAGTTGTGTAGGATCACTGGTATCCGGAAAGTGAGAACCACCTCCTACCACCCTAGAGGGGACCCGTTGGAATGGTTTAATAGAGCCCTTTTGCAGATGCTAGGTAGACTAGAAAACAAGAACAAAGCACATTGGAAAGATCATGTCAGGCCATTGGTGCATGCATATAACTGCACCAGGAGTAATGTAACTAGGTCCTCATCAGTGTCCTCATCAGGACACTGTAAGAGACAACCATTAAATTCAATATATTATTATAAATAGTATCATAACTATAGTTGCACAATAAAACACAATAGATTGTTTAGAACTTTAAGTATATATCTAGATATTATTTTGTTTAATTCTGTCTGAGTAATATGTGTTTGCAGTGGAGAAAAATCAAGTTTTCGTTGCTTTGATGTCGTGGCTTCGTCTCCTCCTTTGTTAGCAGAGCTCAAATTATCACCTGCATTCTTAGCCATGTGGCGACGTGATGATGTGATGCTTCATTAGATTAGAATTACTTGTCACCATTGCAGAGAGACTCTTTTATATCTTTTATGCTTATATTTCCAGTTTTCAAAAGCTACCTTTGAACTTGTTGGATTTGTATTGTCCTGACTACTGGTCGTTGGTGTGTGCGACTGACTGTGCGTGTGCTTGTGTGTGAACACCCACACTACTCTACCTCTGATTGGCAAACGATGGAACGTACTCTAACTCTATCACATTCTCAGTTACACCACGTTCACAGACACACCAATCATCATCACTGGTTGGTTATGTGTCCCGCCCCAGAGATGCTGCTTGCATGAAAACTGCTTCAGTGTTCTCAATTATAGTAACGCGCATTTTATTGTCAGTAACGGCAACAGTGTTGTAACAGGAAAAACAGTAGTTTATTTGATTACTTTTTACTAAAAAAATTATCGCTATTAGTACAGTGGTCCCTCATTATTCGCGGGAGTTACGTTCTAAAAATAACCGGCAATAGGCAAAATCCACGAAGTAGTCAGCTTTATTTTTTTTACAAATATTATAGATATAAGAGGGGCTGTAAAACCCCTCACTACACACTTTATGCACTTTTCTCAGACAGACATTAACATTTTCACACTTTTCTCTCTTGTTTAAACACTCTCAAAGTTCAAACTTTCTTAGAAAAATAAGTCCAGTATTATAGAATGAAACCAAACATCAAAACCTGTTGTCAGGCGCAAACATTCATAGCTGTCAGCAAAAGGTTCATAAAGCTTTTTAGCTTTCTTTTGCGGATAATGTTGGCATCTAGTGTAATGTTCTTTTTCCTGCAGTCACTGATCCACAAAACAAAAGCAGACTCCATCCTTAAGGGGGTCGCACACCGGATGTGCCACACACACAACAGTTGGAAGTAACACACACGGGACGCGCACATTTGCATGTTATTTAAAATGAAATTATTCAAATGGCGTTCTGTGGCATGGCAGAAATATGAACAGTGTCCTGAGTCATAGCTGGGCACCGCAGACAGCTGCCGACTAAACCTATGTTTACAATTCTAAAATGCATGGTGCTGCATGGTGAGGCACATCCGGTGTGCGACAATGGTCTTGCTGCAGACAGTTACAAACCTTTTTGCATCTTTGTTGGAACTCACACTGCTAGCGATCGAAAATTTATGTTAATTTGGCAAGCTGAACGCATTCTATACTGTACAGAAGAAACAGAGAAAATTGATTGGAAATGGTCTACAGCCAATCAGGACGCAAAGCACAATGCGCTGTAAAAAAAAAGCATGTCAAATTGCACAATAAAATAAAATCAGTGAAACTGGTAAAAGGTGAACCAAATTATAGCGAGGGACCACTGTAACACCGTTTATTTATGGGACCATTATTCCCATCACTGGTTCTTATCCTATGAGCTTATGTTCGGTAGACAGCCTCATTCGGTAGACAGTATCCATCTCATTCACAATATGTAAAATCCTTGAAGAGTTGCCTAGAGGAGCCTGTTTTGACAGAAACGTTGTTGCCTCCGCACTTCATTCAGGTGACCGAGTACTAGTGAGAAGTGTCATATTAAGAGGTAAACACAAGTTATCTGACAAGTGGGAACCAAAAATCTGTGATACTTCAGAAAGCCAACGATATGCCAGTGTATACAGTTAACCCAGAATGGAAAGACGAACCAGTCAACACTTTACATCACAATTTACTGCTGCCATGTGGGTTCTTACCTATAAGTGAGAATGAAGTAAACCATCCGAGTGTTCGCCGTAAAGCTAGAACATCAATCTCACACCGCAAATGAGAAATCTTAACCAAATTGTTGTGCAGACAGTCAGCAGGAATTAGAGGATGACTCCCTTCATGTTTTCAATTCAGGCCACCAAGTTTAACACCAGAACCATTTCACCTTCTCTAGGGAATCGAGTGATTGCACAGAACCTACCTAAAAGGAGACTACAGAACTATCACCAGCTGTGTTAAATCTGTTGAAGGAAACCTTACCTAATATCCTTAAACTGCCTCTTGTTATCACAAATCCTGTAAGAGAAACCGTACCTCATGTAAGCTTGGGAGAAGAGAAGGAAATTTCAAATGAGAATATAATAGAGTCGCAAAGCCTTTCAAATACCCTAAACGAGGAAGCCCACCCCCATGACCAAACATCTGTTCAAGATGGGTCAAGCAACCAAATTGCTACAGATGATAACCTTAAAGCCATTAGTACAAGACGTTCTAACAGGCAGTATTCAACCCCTAACAAACTCCAGTACCATAAGCTGGGAAATCCTTTGACATTGGTTATTCAGTTTCTTTATTGTTTCTGTTTCAGGCTGTTTTGCTGCACAGTGCTCTGTAGTGTCGACCAGAAGGTAAAAGTTCAAAGAGGCAGTGTGCTTGGTGTGAGGGGTCCTGAGTGATTTTGTCAACCCTTCTGCTCACTCTGGATACCAGTGATTTGCTCAGCAGTCCGAATTATCCGATGTAGTCTTCTGAGGTCAGATTTGGTAGCTGAGCTACACCAGACAGTTATTGATGTGCAGAGGATGGATTCAATGGTGGAAGTGTAGAACGGTTTTCAGCAGCTCCTTTGGAAGGTTAAACTTCCTCAGCTGACAAAGTACAGCTTCTGTTGAGCTTTTTTGACAATGGAGTCAATGTAAGTGTCCCACTCAAGGATTTTTTTCTATTATTTTTCTTTTCCTTCTCCTCATTGCCCTTGGAACTGGACATTGAGAACTAATTTAGGGTTACATTGGAAAACTACTGATTGTCTTGGTTATTGAATGAGTTTTGTGTTTTAATATTGCTTAACCTGTTGAAAGTTTGTGTAAATTGTTTTTAAATTGTTGGAGTGCAAAACAGTTAATTGACTTAACTAAATGAGGTTTATGCAAGACCACAACCAATTTGATTTTCATTAACAAAATTTGAACCAATGAATTTAACTAAAACCTAATTGATACTTACCATAGAGTACACACAACCATCACATCTCTGTAAGGAAAGAAACAAGTTAGTGAATTAGAGTGAACATTTCCCTGCCATTGTCAAATTTAATCTAATTTTATTTATTTATTTTTGTTTGTTTCGTCTAAATACAGTACTTTTTTTTCTTACCTCAACCTCTGTTGTCTAAATTTGTCCACAATTGGTGTATCATCTCTCTCCACGGGCAAACCTTATCTTCTGAACAAACTGATCCAATTTCAAAATTGACTTAAATTTAACACCACACGTTAATGAAACTATCAATAACAATAAGACAGCTTTGTTATATGAAGGCGAGTTTCGAGACAGGAGCATGAATGAATGTGTCACACCCGCTGCACGTTCCATCAGCCCCAGTCACCATTCACAGTCACCATCCACTACACATCGCACACTATCACCTGATTACTGAGCACGTACACCTGCGCACGTAATCACACTCACTTGTTCCAGCCATCATCCACTCACTACATAAGCTCACCTCACTCACTCACTCACCGGCTGGAATCAACGTTAGATGGTCACCTCTACTCTTCGTTCATTCACCTCATCGTATACCTTCGTTCATCATCCAAGGAATCCTCGAGCCCGACTCCTGTCATCAGTCAGCTCGCCTTATCAAGGGAAGTGACTTTTATCATATCCACGAACTGTGTGTTGTCTTCACCTTCCGCACTAAGTGCGTTGATTCACTGTGCTTCACCTTCCGCACTGAGTGCGTTGATCCACTGTGTAAATAAACGTCATGAACTCTAACAGCCTGTCCTCTCTTCTTTGTGTGACCGTGACAGGATTCCAGCCCCGCAAAACGCCACTGAACCTCACATGGAAGCTAACGCTACCACTTCCGGGAGCGCTGTGAATTCAGTCGGCAAAATGGCGAACCCACACCAGCAGGCTCTTCCCCCCGCACCATTAGGTGCCCAGGTCGACCCTCTTTCGATTGCCAATACGCCTCTCTCTCGCCCGATGAGCTATGCTGGCGAACCCCGCGCCTGTACAGGCTTTGTTCTCCAGTGCTCATTATATATTGAAGCTAATGCTTCACAATTTCCCACTGACGTCACTAAAGTCGCGTTTATGATCTCACTCCTCACTGACAGAGCCCTCCAGTGGGCGGATGCCCTCTGGAACACCGGCAATCTTGCACTCCTTTCACGCCCTCAGCCAACACTTCAAGGAAGTGTTCGGTGTTGTGCTCACCCCACTCACCGTGCACGACGAAGTCATCACCCTCAGCCAACAAAACCTCCCCATCCACGAATACACTCTGTACTTCCGGACCCTAGCGGCCAGCAGCGGGTGGAACCAGGTGGCGCTGCTGGCTGCTTATCGAAAAGGACTCGAGCCCAGCATTCGCCAACACATGGTGATATATGACGATAATGTAGATCTGGAAGTCTTTATAAAGAAAGCAGTCAATGTATCCCAACACCTCTCCGCCTGTTCCTCCACCACGCCTAACATCAACCCTTCTTCACACTGTCGTCCATCACCACCTCCTGTCGTTGACGAACCCATGGAAACGGACATTAACCATCTCTCTGCCAGGGAACGTCAACGCCGGGTACACAATAGGCTCTGCCTATACTGTGGAGAAGCCACCCACCTCATCTCCGGCTGCCCAGTTCGCCCTCCTCGTCCAATGGTGAGTGCCTTCTCCATCACCCCTTCAGTCTCCCACATACCTCATATCACCGCCTCCCTAACCATAAACTCTTGTACCTTCCCTATTCATGTCCTGGTGGATTCCGGAGCAGCAGGCAATTTCATATCCTCACACTTTGTCACCAAACATCATATACCCACCGTACTCAACGAAACCAGGTACCAGATCTACACCATTCAGGACTCACCATTGGGCGATGGTAAGATCACCAGGCGAACCCGCCAAGTCACGCTCCTCACTCCTGCTTGTCACACTGAGAAAATCACCTTGCTGGTGCTACCTAGGTCTAAAATAGATGTAGTACTGGGCAGACCATGGCTGGTTCAACACCAACCCACTATCGACTCGAGCACCTGAGAAAACCAGAACTGGAGTGAGTCCTGTACCGAACACGTCCAAAAGCCGATCACACGTAGGATATATATAGTCAGACATGGACCCAGAGATACTTAGTGCCAAAGATCTCTTGGCAGTTATTGCCCAAAATGAAACTTCATTCCAGCACCATGAAGAGGTGCTCTTTTGTCAAGGGGAGTTCATGATGAAACATGCTGATGTGATGTCCTCCATTCGACAGCTCTTTGATAGGCTCCCTGGTGTTTTTCCTGCTGCACTGCCTCTAAGTACCAACAGCCCTCACACAGCTCCAGTTGTTTCAGCAGATCCCCGACTTCCACCTCTCAAGATGTTCTCTGGAGATCCTAGTTCTTGCCAGGGATTTGTTGCTGTTACGGTTGCCTCGTTGTGTGTGTTTGGAGCTTCGCAATTTCCATTTTTTATCATAAAATACATCCCCATTCACTAGTATTTGTTTATTATACTAAGGGTCTCTCGAGCATCCGCCTGTGGCCTTCTAGCACCGCTAGTCAGCTAAAGTTACCGACTTCCTTTACTTACTGTCTTACTTACTGTCTTTGCTCTTCACCCTGTACAATGTCGCTTGTGTGTTTATCCTTGAGTGCAGGAGAAGAAACGGTGGAGGCGTTGGGAGCTGGAGCTGGAAGCAGTGGAAATCCAGATCCGTGACCTCAAGATGAAGCGAGCACAGCTCCGGAAACAACGGGCCCTGCTTGATGTTCCCGGGACTGCAGCTTGCTCATCTGAGGTAAGTGTGCAATACAATCTTAACACTCCGTCCGCCTTAACCCCTTGTGTTTCTCTGTCCAGACCCAGCGCACCGAGGATGCGGTTTGCCCAGGGGTCGATCACTCCGACACCCGGCTACCCTGGCCCCTGGGTGCAGCCGCGTAAGGTGCATACCAGGTCTCAGGGCAGAACGTCTCCTCCTCCTGTGTTCGAGATCCCCACGGAGAACCGCTTCGCCCCCCCTCTATGAGACGGATCGCGATGTGGCAGTCATCGGTATGCGCTCACTGCTTTCCCGGGGCTCGTGTTAAAGATGTTTTTGCTAAGGTACTCACTATCCTGAGTGCTGGCGAGAGCATCAGAGCTGTCGTCATCCATGTGGGGACGAACGACACAGGGCTGCGGCAGAAGAAGATCCTGAAGAGGGACTTCAGGAGCCTGATCGAACAGTTCCACGCACCTTGCCCGCCACACAGATCATCGTATCTGGATCGCTTCCTACTTACCACAGAGGAAATTAAAGGTTTTGTAGACTTTTGCTATGAATGAATGGCTATTAACATGTTGTAAAGAACAGAAGTTGCTCTTTGCCAATAACTGGAATCTTTTCTGGGAGCGTCCTAGGCTTTTCCGTCCTAATGGACTGCACCCCAGCAGAGCTGGAGCTGAACTCCTGTTCGGACAACATCTCCAGGATGCTTAGTTCTGTCTGACTAGTAAGTGAAAATTCACATTTTAGCCATATAGACTCTTGCTTGTCACACTTAAATCACAGCAATGCATACCTGACTAACCCCATAGAGACTGTGTTTGTTCCTCGTATTATTAGATCAAGAAATAAACTTAATATGTGCTCTAGAAAAAAATTGCACATTTATTGCACAGTAGTAGAATATTTAACTGTTTATGAGGTAGATGGCCTGAGGAAAGAAACTTTTCCTGTGTCTGGCTGTTTTTGTGCTTGGTGCTCTGTAGCGCCGACCAGACGGTAACAGTTCAAACAGGAAGTGCGCTGGGTGTCAGGGGTCCAGAGTGATTTTGTAAGCCCTTTTACTCACTCTGGAAGAGTACAGTTCTTGAAGTGTAGGAAGGGTAGTGCCAGTGATTCGTTCAGCTTTCCAGACTATTCGCTGTAGTCTGCGGAGGTCGGTTTTGGCAGCTGAGCCAAACCAGACAGTGATTGAAGTGCAGAGAATGGATTGGATGACCGCTGAGCAGAACTGTACGAGCAGCTCCTGGGGCAGGTTAAACTTCCTCAGCTGACGGAGGAAGTACAGTCTCTGCTGGGCTTTCTTCACAATAGAGTCTATGTGAATGTCCCATTTCAGATCCTGAGAGATGGTGGTGCCCAGGAACCTGAATGACTCTACTGCAGCCACAGTTCTGTTCATGATGGTGAGTGGGGGGAGTGCCGGGCAGGTTCTTCTAAAGTCCACTATCATCTCCACCGTTTTGAGTGTTCAGCTCCAGTTTGCATCTGCACCATAAAGCCAGCCGCTCCACCTCCTGTCGGTATGCAGACTCGTCGCCGTTCCGGATTAGGTCGATAACAGTAGTGTCATCTACAAACTTCAGGAGCTTAATGGAGGGGTCTTTTGCAGTGCAGTCGTTGGTGTATAAAGAGAAGAGTAGTGGGAAGAGGACACATCCCTGGGGGGCGCCAGTGCTGATGGTGCGGCTGTCGGATGTATTTATGCCCATTCTGACTAGCTGTTGTCTATCTGTCAGAAAGCTGGTGATCCATCGACAGACAGACAGACAGACAGACAGGTTTGATCTATAGGCAAACTGCAGAGGGTCCAGCAGAGGTCCAGTGATGTCCTTCAGATACGCTAGCACCAGTCTTTCAAATGACTTCATGGCCACAGATGTTAAGGCCACAGGTATGCACCACATTATACTTCAGATTCATTAAACATTCCACTGAATCAAAATAATCTACAATGCTTCAAAATGATAGATCAGGAAGAGCTAGATAAACTTATAAATGGTTCTAAACCAGCTACATGTATGTTAGACCCAATTCCAACAAAATTACTGAAAGAGTTGCTACTTTTAGTAGGAGAACCTCTTCTTAATGTTATTAACTCTTCTTTATCTTTAGGCCATGTTCCAAATCCTTTCAAGCTAGCTGGTATTAAGCCTATTATTAAGAAACCACAACTGGACCCCAGCAACTTAGCTAATTATAGGCCTATTTTAAATCTTCCATTTATGTCTAAAATACTAGAAAAAGTAGTTGCTGCCCAATTATGCTCCTTTCTGCAGATGAACAATGTTTTTGAAGTGTGTCAGTCAGGTTTCAGGCCTCATCACAGTACAGAAACCGCATTAGTGAAAATAACCAACGATTTACTCTTAGCTGCTGACCAAGGGTGCATCTCGTTATTAGTTTTACTTGATCTTAGTGCTGCATTTGACACCATCGACCAGAATATCCTAATTTTTAGAAGACACGGGATCAGCTTTCACTGCTATGCAGATAATACCCAATTATATATTTCAACAAAACTTGATGAGACATCTGCACTGTCTAAGCTAACTGAGTGTATTGAAGATGTTAAAGACTGGATGACCAACAATTTTCTTCTCTTAAATTCAGACAAAACAGAATTATTACTTATTGGGCCTAAATCCTCTACACAGCTGTCAGGGGATGAACACAGGTGAAACCAATGAACACTAACGATGGCGGGAAACAGAACAAAGGGAGCACATGACAACAACAAAAGCACATGCACACGACAGAACACTGACAGTACCCCCAAGTTCTCGCGCCTTCAACACAAAAAACAACAGAATAAGGGAGGGTGGAAGGGGAGGGTACCAGGGAGGAGTCATAGGAGGGAGAAACAGGAAGGGAGCTTCAGGAGGGAGGAGCCAGGAAGGGAGCTGGAGCAGGAAGACCCAGGACACAGCCAGAAGGACGGCCCCGGGCGGAGTCGAGGAGGGGCGGGACCATGGAGGAGGAGTGGCTGCCAACTCCAGGGGGCCGACCGAGGGAGACGCCGCTGATGGCGGTGAAGCCCAAGGAGGGGATGAAGAGCCGTAGGGTGAAGATGACGCCGAGGTCCCTGAGGGCCGGGTGAAGCAGGCAGCTCACCTGAGCAAGGTGACGGCGGGGTTCCGGAAGCCTGCGGTGGAGCCAGAGCGACAGAGGACCAAGACGTAGCTGGAGGGAAGGAGGAGCTCAATGCAGCCAGTAGGACGATGCGACGAGGTGCGAGAGGAGTGGAGTCCAGAGGCGAAGGAAGGGCGACGACTGACCAAGGTGGAGTTGGAGGGATGAGGGAGCCTGGCGAAGCTGGTGGGCAGACAGTCCATGACGGAGACGAGGGAGGAGTGAGCCAACGCGGAGCCATAGGGCCGAGGTGGAGTCCACAGCTCGGAGGTTGGAGGAGCTGACGCTGGGCGACACCCTCCAGAGGGCGATGCTGGCAGGCAGCACCCACAAGCGAGCTCCATTTCTGGAGCTTGAGGGCGAGCTGGGGGGCTGGCTGACTGCAGCCGTGCTGGAGCTGGCTGACTGGCTGCAGTTCTGGGGGACCTAGGGAAGCTACTCACGACTCTGGACCTGGGGTTTTTACACGGCATGAGAATTAAAAGACTGTCTAGAAACAGTTGGCTAGGAAGATATTTGCTGTACCGAAACAGCAGAAGGTTAAAATAGCCCCAGAAGTCAGTGAGTAACTTCCCAGTGTCCAGCCGTTGTCCATCTGTAGAGGGGCGGTGGGCGAGACTCTAGATATCCTCGCGGACGCCAGTACTCCCCCTTTCGGCGGTGTTGCCGGCTCACACACCTGGTCAGGTGGTGGATCGAGCTCCTCCATCTCGTCGCACTCCCGCTCTGTTGCTCTAGGTGGCGGTGACTCTCCTTCTGCGAGTGGCACTGACGAGGTCTTCCTCCATGAAGGCGGTGAATGGTGATCCATTCCTCGCCAGTGTCCACTCCACATAAGCGGCGGTATTACCACGAGCACCATCTTCGGACGACCGTGCTCTGCAAGCGATGATGGACATGCAGAGCACGTCGCTCGGATAGCTGCTAACAGTCGCTGAAATATGGTCCTCAGGGCTGCTTTCCTCCTGCTCCAGCAGGAGGTGAAGAATCTCGGGATGGTGGATGGGGTCCATAGAAACACGTGGGTGACAAAAGAAAACACTGAGGGGCAAAAAGACTATAAAAAAGAAAATCGGGGGAAAACGCGCCGCAACTTTTTGGGTCCGGTATTCTGTCACATACTCGCTGGGTAACATGAAGGCACAGGAACACGGGATATGAACGAACACGAATTTATTTACAAACACTTATAGAATACAGGCATTGGATGAGACAGGACACGTAGACTGGACATCGATGTGTAGACAATACAATACCGGACAACGAAGGACACAAACAGAAGGGTATAAATACAAGGGGATGATAATTAACTAAAAAGACACAGGGGATGAACACAGGTGAAACTAATGAACACTAACGATGGTGGGAAACAGAACAAAGGGTGCACATGACAACAACAAAAGCACATGGACACGACAGAACACTGACAAGATCAGCTATATGACTGACAGATCTCACAATTCAACCTGCAATTAGAGGGATACAAAGTTAGCATTAGCTCTACTGTAAAAGATCTGGCCGTTATATTAGACAGCAATTTCACTTTTGAAAATCATATCTCCCATGTCACAAAAACCAACTTCTTTCATCTGAAAAATATTGCTAAGTTACGAAATATGCTATCCATCCCAGATGTAGAAAAACTAGTTCATGCTATTATGACTTCTAGGCTGGATTACTGTAATGCTCTGTTCGCTGGTTGCCCAGCATCCTCTATTAATAAACCTCAGCTAGTACAAAATTCAGCTGCCAGAGTTCTTACCAGGTCTAGAAAATATGATTATATTACCCCAATTTTATCCTCCTTACACTGGCTGCCTGTTAAGTTCCGTATTGATTAGAAAATATTGCTTCTTACCTATAAAGCTTTAAATAATCTAGCTCCTGTTTATCTATCCAACCGTCTGTCTCACTGCAATCCAACCCACTCTTTAAGACCTCAAAACTCAGGGCTTCTGGTAGTACCTAGAATAGCAAAGTCAAGTAAAGGAGGTTGAGCCTTCTCATTTATTGCTCCTAAACACTGGAATAGCCTACCTGATAATGTCCGAGGCTCAGACACACTCTCTCAGTTTAAAACTAGATTAAAGACCTAACTTTTTAGTAAAGCATACACTCAATGCATCGCATAACGGTATGATGCACGAGTGTGCTCCACACAGGTGAGCTGGCTTGACAACCACTTGTAGAACACACTCCTCCTGTCTTAATGCACCAGACATTGTGTTAGAAACTCTCTTATGCTTACATGTTTGTTTATATAACTGCTATTTTCATCTATAACAATCCATGTTTGCATTTCGTTTAAATACACTATGAACAGCAGCTACGCAAATTATTTTCTTTATCTTCTTTTTCCACCTGGGGACACTCATCCCGAGGCCCCTAAAGACTATGCAGTGTCATTGATGTGATCCAAGACCTGTGAAAAGATGATCCCAAGGTATGCTGGACCAGGCCATATCCCGAGCTGATGCTGTGGTGTTCATGGAGGAATGGAGTGCATGAGACTGATTCCTGAAAGGCCACAGGGACAAATGAGTCCACGCATTGATTCTGTGGACGATGGACGTCCAGCTTCTCCAGCCTCTGGTGCCTGGACTGCAGCTTTCCCACTTGCTTATATTATTACCTTTCTGTCTGACAAGGCTGTATCTTGGGCCTCTGTGTTGTGGCAGTGCCAGACTAGTTGTAGCAAGTCATACACAGCCTTTGAGGAGGAGTTCAAATGAATCTGCAATCATCCAGTTAGTGGTCAGGAGGCTTCCAAGCATCTGCCTACTCTCCGTCAAGGTCCCCGCAGAACTGCAGATTTTGCCATTGAGTTTTGGACCATTGCAGCAGGCAGTGTATGGAACGATGAAGCCTTGGGGTTCTGCTTCCAGGGGGGATTATCTGAACCTCTTCAAGAAGAGTTGGTCACACGAGAACCAGCCAAAGACCTTGAATCGCTCATCGATATGGCCATTCGCCTAGACAACCGTCTGAGAGAATGGAGAATGGCTCGAGGCAGACCCAAATCCCTGTTTACAAACCTGTATCCCCAGCTCGTGCCCCACCATCCAGAGTCCCCAGAGAATATGCAGCTAGGTCATTTTAGGCTCTCTCTCCCAGTGAAAGGGAATGAAGCATGAGGGAGCAAGAATGTTTCTACTGTGGTACTTCTACTGTGTTCTCTCCTCTGCCTTAGTTCTTCCTTGTGTGTTCATGTTTATGTAATTTTGATCACCTGTGACTTGTTCCAGCCAGGGTATTCAAGTTGTCTTGCTTTCTCAGTTTTTTCTTAGTTTTGAGTCAGGACCTTGTGAACTTGCCTTGCATTCCCTTGACCTCCTAATCTACGTCTAGTTGTTTTCCATGTTTGGTTGCTGCCTTAATGTTTGTTTGTTTGTTTGTTTGTTTATTTTCTCCCATCATAGAGTTTTCTTTCTATGTTTATTATACTGTTAAAACCTTTTGTTTACCTCATGTGAGAAGAATCTTAGTTGTCTGTTTTGGCTACCTCATTCTGAGAATAGTCTTAGTGTCTGTTTTGCTACTTCATTCTGAAAAGAATCTAAGTTGCCTTTTTTTATTTTCAAACACAACTGCCACACCAACTTACACCAGAGACCCTGGGCTCAAGACCTTTCTGTGACACACACTTACTCTAGATATGGTTATAAACCTGCTTGTCACACTAGATATGGTTATAAACAAGCATGTGACACACATCAATTCTCTATATAATTGCAAAAACAAAAATAAAGTCGGCAACACCAAAGATCTTTTTTTTATTTACTTAAAGTTCAAGACAACAAACTTTTCTATTGTCCCTAATATGAATTCACAGTTGGAAAACAAAGCTCTAAAAAGTTCTTAGCTACAAATTCACAACCTTGGACCTGACAGTGGAAGTTTGTGTGTGGATGTCTATATGGTATCATCTTTTTGTGATTCCCTGTAATAATTTCTGTGCACATGTTGCCTAACTGAGAAGATTAGATTTTAATGGTTTTGTATGTGTATAAAAACTGCTCAGTTGTCAGAAAGTTACTGCTTAGTTTGCAAAAAAAAATTACACTGTTTGAATCTATACATCACAGCAAAACCAATAAAGCTGAGTTGTCCATTCATTCATTCATTCATTCATTTCGGCTTAGTCCCTTTATTAATCTGGGGTTGCCACAGCGGAATGAACCGCCAACTTATCCAGCATATGTTTTACGCAGCGGATGCCCTTCCAGCTGCAACCCATCTCTGGGAAACATCCATACACACCTATTCACACTCATACACTACAGACAATTTAGCTTACCCAATTCACCTATACCGCATGTTTTTGGAGTTATGGGGAAAACCGGAGCACCCGGAGGAAAACCCACGCCAACACGGGGAGAACATGCAAACTCCACACAGAAATGCCAACTGACTCAGCCGAGGCTGATTAATAAAGGGACTAAGCCGAAAAGAAAATGAATTGTCACGGTCACAGAAGGCAGAGACGAAAGGATTCGTTTTTAGGGTGTTTATTAAAACACAATAGTAATCTTCACACCGTAGTGCGAGTAGAAATATGGATGAACACAGTCTTTAGGATAGTAAACAGTCACTTCCCTTAAAGTCGAGCAAACTGGTAACAGGAGTTAGCCTAGATGATGAGTTTGTGCATAGATGACTCAGAAGATGACCAGGAAGAGCACAAGGAGAGAATGACCATCCAACGATGATTCCAGCCGACGAGTGAACAAGTGGGGTGAGCTGATAAAGTGTGTGGGTGATGGCTGGAGCCGGTGAGTGTTGTTAAGTGCACATGTGTTCGTGATTAGTAATCAGGTGATTGTGTACGGTGTGTAGTGGCTGGAGAGTGTTGGAACGTGGCTGATGGAACGTGCAGAAGGTGTGACATGAATTAATTAATTTGGATAAATTTTTGTTAATAATTTATTATTATTATTATTATGTATTTATTTATTAATTCATGTATTAGTCTGTGGTGTGTAAAAGATAGAAACACCTCTGGATTAGGCTATTTCTGGGATATTTGATAAATTTTATAATATGTAGTGCATTTTATCTAAACAAAAATTAAGCACAATTTAGTCTAAAGTCGGTGTCCCCAGCAGTAAGACATTTGCTACATTTAAAATTAGGCATTTACCAATACAACTTACAAAACACATTCTGTAGTTGTCAATGATATCTTATATGTTAGGTGGCATAACTGTAGCCTTGTTAAAATAAATGAATTAAAATGACAAATTTAAGTCACATATCAGATGTGGTCCAAGCTTTGCTTTGAATTGTGATAATCAACTCAAGTCCAACATCAGATCTGACATAATTTTTTTTTTGTACAATGTTAGGTGGATAATGTTAGATAAGCACAAACTAGAAGCTGTTCTTCTACTCGCTGATGCATTTGTTGAGATACAGGAAAGTTTTATTCTTCTTATACACAAATGTGTAATCAATTAACTCCAGTTAGATAATGCCTAGTTTTCTAAAAAAAAGAAGAATCAGATAAACCTGAACTAATATTAGTGTTGGTACTCAGTAGTCTTAATGCAAATTGGTAATGTAAATTACATTGTAATGACAAATACATATAGGTTTGATATTTTCCATGTTGCAAGTTTGCCAAAAGTTACATTGTTGTTGAACTGCAAGCAGTTTCAAAAAATTGCTCTAATGTGGCTTATTTTTTTTCCAAACATGCAGAACCATTTTCATCGCAGTGATGACACAGTAAAACATTGGGTTATTGATGTCAAGCAGTAGGCAAGTAGTGGTAAGTCAACCGTTGGACGATTCAAGGTGTAATGCAACTAGCTGTAGCTTAATGTTAAATTATGGTGTGGTGATGGACACTGTTTGCAAGTTCAATTTGTATTTTGACTTAAAGAGGGATAAGTTTTATTTTTAAATGGTGAAAACAAAATTATTGATCCATGCAAATCAGAGTGTAGTGATAATTGGATTTATCACAAATATTAACATCAATATTTTGGTATTGATAATAAAATTGATATTGGTATAAAAAAAGCACTGCGAATCCAATCACCATAGAAATCATTGTTGGAACATAGAAAAGTTCTGAAGTCTTTGAGCAATTCGCATAGCTTTGTGTATAACCACCACACATGATCTATCACCACCACACACGTGTGTTACTACTCATTCTCTTTTATGTCTTCTTTGAGAGAATGTTTTATCCTTTCTCTGGAAGGTGGGATCAAAAAGATGGCGCCTTTCAAATCCAGCATTGTGATTGGATGATCCTGTGAGTTGGTCACTGGAAGGTGTCATCCATAGTGTGACCGGCATTTGCAAAGTCATAGACCACAGTTAAACGTTTTTTATATTTATTTATTTATTTATTTATTTATTTATTATTCCTTAAATATTTTAAGAAATAAGAAATTAGTCTTAAATATTTTCCTATGCGTAATTCACTTTCCAAACCACATCTAATTTACCCAACACATTGTTTTGAACATATAAAGTCTAAACATCACCATGTAATGTTGATCTTTACCTAAACATTCATATAAATAAACTTTTATAAGCAAAGTTTCATACAGTAAAGTGTTTCAAACAGTGCATATTAAATATATACATGATTATTTGAATCTAAAGGTATATGAAGTCAAATATTCCAGTTTGTGTCCACTTTGTGAGATGGAAAAATTGTAATCCATGTACAGAAGAAATGTTGATTAGATCAAGAAGGCGTTTGCAAGTTCTGACCTCTTAACACCTTTGTCCTTCAGAAGAACAAAGGGCATATGGTTCTCCACCATCTCCATTGTCACTTTTACTGATAAGCTTAACAAAAGGGAGTTACTCTGCAGCATTTGTTCATATTGGAAATTCATTTCCACAACTGAATTTCCAAAAGTTCCTGACTTTATCACTGATCACTACAAGATCAAAACCTATAACATCAAAAACTATATAATTTGAGGTAACCAGTAGCAGGACAACAAAAATGTGCACATTAGACCCAAAATTAGGGCTTGTTTTTTTCTGGCTCCATATCTTCAAAAGGCAATTTTTAATTCTTATTCTTGGTGCAGTTATCTCGGTTGTTTGATACACTACATATATATATATACTTTCTTTTTAACGAGCAGCTACAAACCTCAGGATTTCTCTGTCTCTTTTTTTGTATCTGCAAGACCACCATGTGTTACTGATGTCAGTTCATAGGGTAATTTACTAAAAGTTTGGCATATTGGTGCAGCTACAGTAAGGCTTATGAGGCAATTAATTCTTTATAAAGAAAGCCTACTTCAGAAAAAATATCATGAAGAAAGTTCACACAGAATAAATGCATGTTAGTATTTTGAATATATATTATATATTTATATTTACTCTGTATATATTTTGTTGTTTGGTCCTTTATTTTCTTTTCAAGAGTTCACACTTAGATAATGCTCAACTATGATAGCAGGTTTGGCATGCTGTCCCGGGAGAGAATCCTGAGCTTGGAGATAGATGAGCCCAAGGTTCCAGCTTGCCCAATGAGCACTAGGAGGGATACGAGCTCAGGTATTTCTCGAGAGTCCCCAGTTATATTTAAAAAAAAAAAAAAAAATTATATACTGAGAATTGATTCAGTATGCATGCTTTAAGTGCTTGTGACTGTTATTACGATAAATCTATGTACATGTTTTTAGACTGTGGGAGGAAACCGGAGTACCCGGAGAAAACACACACGAACACAGGGGGGAAACATGCAAACTCTGCGCAGAGAGTGCCATTTGGTTCAATTGAACCTTTGGCCTTCCAGCTGCGAGGCAGCAGCGCTGGCCGCTGAGCCACCGTGTCGCCCGAACATAGAATTGAGAAGGAGGGAGAAGGGAAAGATAGAGGGAGTGGTTTTCCAAAAACAAAGATAGGGAATGAAATTTAGGCAGGATATTTATAGCAGTTTTGGAAGGATCTGATAGACTAGCTAATGATTAGTGATAAGGATCAGCTGTAGTCGATCATATCACGTGCTCCTCTCGAAATTAGTTTGTGAAACTTCACTTCAAGAGTTTACACGTAGATATGCTCAACTATGATAGCAGGTTTGGCATGCTGTCCCGGGAGAGAGTCTTGAGCTCGGAGATAGATTAACCCAAGGTTCCCTCCTGGTCAATGAGCATTTTGCAGGGATACGAGATCAGGTATTTATCGAGAACCCCCCGAAATGCTATTAACTCGGGACAGCAGCCATGTATTCGGAGAACGCCCCCCCAAAAGGCTAAAAGAGGTACTATATCCGGCTGCTGGATATAGTGGTTGGGAAGGAAGAAAAAAGAGAGAGGTGCAGATCCCTGGGGGCACAGTATATAGATGTGTATGTATGTATAGATATACATATGTATAAAAGGTAGTCTAGGGCCTGGGAGGGGCAGTGATGTGACTCGAAGCCACAGCTCGGGTGGTTGACCTATCAAGGCTGTCTCTGGCAGGTGTCGGGGAAAGGAAATGGGTTGTGGAACTCCTGCTTGAGGGTAAATGGGTCAGGACTCCTGCCGGAGTAGTTGCTCGAGGACCGCCCCTGCGGGGGCTAGAGCTTGGGAGTGGCGGCAATAAATATATGTCCACATACTAGGGTGTATTTGGACATATTTATACAAATGATTTATATATCCGCATATGCACGTATTCGATGATATATATGTGCATGCAAACAATCAACCAAATGCATGAAGTTAAGGCCAGGGAGGGGTAGTGACGTGACTCGAATCGCGAAGTCACAGCTCAGGGAAGTTGAGCTGTCAAGGCTGGCTCTAGCAGAAGTCGGGGAAACGTGAGTGGGCGATGAAGACTCCTACTAGAGGGTGGCGTGGGAAGCTTAGGGGTGCCAGCATGATCTTCGACATGCATTTGCATAAGTGGGTATAAACAGATGCATATCCACATCTTTCGCATACACACACGCACACCCGAAACCATCTAGTGCGCACGTATTTAAGTGAAGCTGGGGCTGGGGAAGGGGCAGTGACGTGACTCGAAGCTCGAAGTCACAGCTCGGGAAAGATGAGCTATCAAAGGCTGACTCTAACAGGAGTCGGGGAGGGAAGGAGGGTATGGAGACTCCTGAGAGTGACGTGAAGGTTGGGCTGGGAGGCGGGGGTACACTGATAAGACTTAAGGTTAAGAGAAGATAAGACTAAAGATTTAAGAGAAGAAAAATAGGAAGTGCCCGTGTCCTTGGGAGCCAATACTGGGAAGCCCCGCCCTATGCAAATGTTGGCTCTCCGGTGCTAGAATTATGGTTTCATCTGGAAAGAGTCTTTTGGGCTGCCTTGAGGTGGCTTTGGTTAAGGCGAATGTATGATTTGAAGGCATCAGATGACCACCTTCCTAGGGTTTGTATGTGTTGTTGTGATAACCCTTTGTGTGCTGCTGTGGTGGCGGCTCCGATTCTAAATGAGTGGCTGGAGTAGGATTTTGGTGAAAGCCAGAAATGCGAAGGATTGCTTTTAGGTGTCTTTGGAACCAAAAGCGTGTAACTGGGTGGAATGAATCGTCTACGATACGGGGGAAAGGTGGCTGTGGCTGAGGGTTTTCCTATAGTGCATGTACGCTAGAAGTGTTTGGAATGGGCGTATAGAGGAGGGGATGTCGAATATGTAAATGAAGTGTCCTTTGCGTGATTAATCTGTTTTGCTTTTCTTGATGAGGAAAGATATTGTTTCCCCGTCAATCAAAGCTAGATCTAAAATGATAGGGTGTATGTTGGGGTCGAATTTTGAAGTTAAGGAAATTTCAGAACATCTAAGAAATCCGAAAAATGAGAGTATGAACATGACATCTAGGGTTCTATCAGTGTGGGTGGATGAATAGTGTGGAAATGCATTTGGACAGTACCTGATGTGTGATGGGCAGCCTAGAATCTCGTGTATAGAATCTGATGCGGAGCCATGTAATAATTTATGGAAGAATTGGATTCCGCTTAAGTAGCTTCTGATGAAGTTGGCTTGTATGTTTTTGTATGTATGGAGGTGTGTGATAAATGAAGTTATTGTGAGTAAGGAGAAATTGGGAAAAGTAGTGTTATGAAGGGAATGGAATTGTTTAAATGCATTCCAAGCTGTAAAATAGGATTGTAATGTTCTGGGGGCTACTGCCTGTAGGATGAGGGACATAGATGTTTGATGCAAGTGATGCATGGGGTGATTTATGGGAATGTCATCTCGGAATAAGGAGGCACTGGAGTTGGATGTGGTTCTGCTTCCGGGACGAGCAGCCGAAATCTCTGAAACAGAAGACGAGAGAGAGAGTCAGCAATTTGATTATGGAAACCTGGTATGTGTTTAGCTGTTATGGTAAATTGTTTTTTGGCAGAGGTCCAAATAAGGCGTCGGAGGAGCAGCATTAAGGCTAGAGAGTGAGAGTGCCCTTTATTAATGCATTGGACTATGGCTCCATTATAATTCGAATAAAGCTGACGATTGGTAATGTGGGGGAATTTTGAGCATTTGGGGGGGCCAGGAGGAAGCGAACCAGCGACCCTGGTAATATCCTCTGAAACCTATGGAGGGGGCTGTGTACAGGTGGATGTCGACCAGTGATTCTATTAAATCGCTATAGAAAAAGAGCAGCCGTTCCAGCAATTCAGGAAGGAAATCCAGAGGTTAAATTCATTACTACATGGACCGGATAAACAGATGTTATCTTCTAATCCGTGAACTGATGCCGCGAGTTGGAGGAGGTGAGGTACAAAAGGGCGTCCTTGCGGAATGATGCGCATGGCGAAATTCAGGTGTCCTAAGATAGGCAGTAGTTCTCGCTTTGAGCAATATTGTCTTTCCAGGAATATGGAAGATAGCGAAATGATGCAATCGATTTTCTCCTTATGGAAGGATGCTTGGAAATGTTTTGAATTTAGATTTATGCCTAGAAATTCTAGTGGCGTGCTTGGGCCGTAGGTTTTATCCTCTGCGAGCGGAATGCAGAGGTCAGCGAAAACATTTTTTGTTATCGCTAGATGTTTGGCTGGAGGATAATTTGAGGGAGATATGATGAGGAAATCGTCTAGAAGGTGTACTAGGTGTGGATGTTCGTCCAAAGCATCTTCCTATGTTATAGCAGGGATGAGTGGGAGGATAGTTTTGAGAAGAAGAGGGCTGAGTATGAAGAAGAGATGGGATGGCTGATGTAGATGGGTGGGGAACGTAGCTAGTGCATCTAGAGTTAGATGGAGCTGGATCAGGAGAAGGGATTACAAAGGGGCATGAAGTGATAGTGTGAAGACTAGAATGGCAGACCGCGCATGAAAGATTGCGGCAACCTAGGAATACTCTATTGTGGAGATCAGTGTCCAAAGGCCCCCAGTAAGGACACTGATTCCAGCAGTGTCCTTACAATCCAGAAGGTGATTGTAGATGTTGAGAGGTTCTTACTGCTGTTGAACGGATAGGCCTGCGGCCTTTCACTGGAGCTTCGGACTTGTACTGGTTGGTAGGCTGGATGAGTTTTCGTTGATCCGCGGCTGGAGTTCCTGGGAGAGCGGAGCTCTCGTTAGCATTGTTGTTGTTGTTGTTGTTGTTATTGCTGCTGCTGCTGTTGTTATTGTTCCTGGTTGGTTAATGCTTTTCCATTTTGAGTGGAGTAGCGGGATTCTTTCTGTCGGTGTGGTCTTCCAAAAAAGAAGATCCCAAAAACAAAGATAGGAAATGAAATTTAGGCAGGATATTTATAGTAGTTTTGGAATGATCTGATAGGCTAGCTAATGATTAGTGATAAGAATCAGCTGTAGTCGATCATATCTCGTGCTCCTCTCGAAGTTAGTTTGTGAAACTTCACAAAGTCAAAGTTAAAGATTGTCCTGAAGTTTGTCTGTTGCTGCTGCACTTTGTGCAATAAACAGAAGTGTTTTTTAACTTTTACTTTACTTTAGGAAATGCTGCAGCCAGTCCTGTTGCTGCAAGCCACGAGAAAAAGCACTACCTTTAAAATGCAGTATGGAATGTACACTGAAAAAAATGATTCATTAAATTTACAAATTTTTTTAAGGCAAGCTGTTGCAAATAATTTGAGTTGAATTTAAACAAACAAATTAAGTTAGACTTACTCAATTAATATGTGCTGAATTTAAACAAATTACGTTGGATTTACTCAATTTCATTTAGTTATCTTTATCCAATGAAATTCAGTAAGTTTAATACTATTTCAATGTTATTCCTACTTAATTTATTATTTAAATTTATAATTTAAATTATCATTGAACAGCTTGCAAATACACTTTGAAATGACACGTGACCAAGTTTGTTTTGAATTCATTTTAATTACTTTTTAGAATGCAATTTCTAACAATAATTAAATCACTGCCCATAAGTTCGTAATCAGCACAATGTTTAAAATAACAGTTCTTACAGTACATTTAATTCACATCAACACACACAAAAATGTATTAACTAATGGAACAAACTGCAATTCTTATCATACACACAGACAGGCACACACACTTTTTAAAATGTATTAAATGTAAATATACATATCTTGAATTGATAACAATTAAGTACAGAATACATTGACACCAAAAATTCAACACCTTCATTTCACACCAATACACAAAATAATTAACTTAATAAAGACTTAACTTACTAAAGGATTTAGCAACTACAACAAACTGCACTTTTTATTAAATGTACACACACAAACATTTTTAAAAATGTTTTACCCAAGTATAGAAGTTTTAAAAGCAATTAGGTACAGGCAACAAGTTCCTAGAGCCAATTTATTTCACACACATGCACATAAAGACAATAAATTAATTTATAAACAAGTCCTACAATAAACTGCAATTTGTGAGCCTTGATTTTCTTGACGCCTGCTTCAGAACTTTTGGGGAGAGTCTGTCATAATCCATTTGCATAAGTACTTTTTGTACAAACTCGTAGTATTTTAGTTCTTTTGGGTACACCAAATTAAGCAGATAGTCCCCAGCATCAGTGCACAGGCTTGTGCAACAGATTTGATCTGCTCAGGAATCACTGTTCCCTCAACATCAACACCAATGTCATCGTAGTCTCCAAAATCTACTCGTAGTCTCCAAAATCTCCTCCCTTCCTTATTGATCACACATATGCCCATGGTGATATTTGTCCTTCTTTTTGATTGCCCTATATTTGAATAAAAATAAACTGTTATTAGACATTGTGTTTTGAAACATAATTTTGTCAAAATTCTGTAGAAATCAAATGCAATTAGAACCAAAACCTTAACAGCCCTCCCCACACTCATATGTAAGCCTCTGGGATATTATGACAACAATAATAACAATAAAACAATGCATTAAAAATAGGGCATAGTGGTAGAGATATTTTTACTGTACTATACAAGTACAGGACTTGTTACTTGTTATAATTTTTTGATAGGTCAGAAATTTTGGTCTGCCCTCTTGTGAGAATCACAGTTGAATCAGAGCTATGAACTGACTGTTTGTGCTCTTACTGCACTTGCATGAAAACTAGGGATGCAACTATACCATTTACTCACCCTTTAATTGTCACAAACCTGTTTGATTTTATTTGTTTTGATAAACACAACATAAGATGATTTGAAAAATGATGAAAACCAGTAACCATTGACTTCCATAATATATGTTTTTCTTACTATGTAAGTCAATGGTTACCGTTTTCTAACATTCTTCAAAATATTTTCTTTTGTGTTCAGCAGATAAAAGGAAACTCATAAAGGTTTGGAACCACTTGATGGTGAGTGAATAGTGAGTAAATTTCCATTTTTGGGTGAATTATCTCTTTAAGAAGTATTCAGATCTTACAGAGAACAAATTAAGTCAACACAATGTTTACTGTAATGAGTGATGATGAATAATCCACGATTACTTACCATAAAAATTGATGGAATAATCAAACTGCAGGTCTGGAATGAAAATGTCTTTAAACCACTGACCAGGGAACTCAGCAAAGGAAATGTGTTGTTGTACAGTACCTCAAATGAAAGTAAGCACATGATTATTATTTTTCGTTCAAGAGTCAGCACAAGTAACAACAATGAGTAACTTTTTAATCAACATATTGTTTACTGATCAATAGTTAGGCAACATTTAGATACATTACTTACTGTGCAAATTGCTGAACGTGATTAATATTATTAGTTCAAGTTTTTTTTACCCACATTACCATTAAGGCTTGTGTAAAATTGTGAACACATTTGCATTAATAGGGTCATGTCTTAAAAATATGGAAATTTATTTTTACCACAATATTTACCATGGTGTTGCACCTGCATCTCATGCCGGCACCTGGCATTTATTTTATTACTGTTGAACAACCTAATGAATGCTTGACTCTATTTAACGGATTATATATTTCAAGAGTTCACACTTAGCTGATGATTGAAAATAAGCGTATTTGGCATGCTGTCCCGGGAGAGAGCCCTGAGCTCAGAATATCCTTGAGCCCGGGGCTCCCTCCTATTTGAGGGCGAGAGGGGAGTTTGAGCTCAGGTAGGTCTCGAGAACTCCCCAAAATGCTTTTAACTCGGGACAGCAGCCGCGTATTGAAAAAAACCCCAAAAAGGCAAGTTCAATGCTATATCCGGCTGCTGGATATAAAATTGAAAGGTTGAAAAAGGGAGCGAAGTTTGGAAGCAGGCTCTTGGGAGAGACTGAGAATGAGGGGCTGTGATTGACTCCGTGGGAGTACAGTTTGGGAGTGATGGCCTATATGGAAGGAAGAGAGAGTAGCGGAAGAATTTGCTGCTAGAAAGAGAGGAAAAAATTAGCGGAGTAACTCAACGCTGAAGGAAGAAAATAGCGGAGAAACTCGACGCTGGAAAGGGGTAGGGAGTTAGAGGTGGGGGGGGGAGATCTGGAGGGGGGGGATTGAGGAAAGAGCGGAAGCATTTGACGCTGGAAGGAAGGGAATGAGGTGCGGAGGAACTCAACGCTAGGAAATAGAGGACAGGAGAAGCGGAGGAACTCGACGCTGGAAAAAGCAAAGAGGAAGGTATATTGGCCGGGGCGGGTGGGGGCTTAGGGATTGACTCCGGGGGAGTCAGAGCTCTTTGGGCGACTCCGTGGGAGTTAGAGCTGAAGGGTTGAACTCCTACAGGAGTCGGGAGAGGGAGAGGGGTGGTGGAGACTCCTGTGGGAGGTGGACTGGGCGGACTCTGGAAGAGTCGGAGCTGGTTTATAGGAGGAAGAAGAGTAGTGGAAAAGTCAACGTTAGAAAAAGGGGAGAGTAGCGGAGAAACTCAACGCTGAAAGAGACGAAGTAGCGGAGAAACTCGACGCTGGAAAGGGGTAGGGAGTTAGAGGTGAGGGGGAAGAGAGAGCTGGAGGAGGGGGGGGGGGT